>PYHX02000494.1:15867837-16242183 GCA_004302925.2 Cochliomyia hominivorax
GCGAGTTTCTTGTGTAAGTACGAACAAGTTAGAATGCCATATTCGGCTACACCGAATCTGCATTACCCTCCTACGAGTGAAGTGATATGTTATTTTGTGTATATATATACTCACACATACTCTCACACTCGTTTACAATATATAAAAATTGTTTACTTAGAGGATGCCTCATATTCGTCTATATGTTTTAATATACTGAATCGATCTTGCTGATTTGAAATAAAAAACTTCGCTGAACTAAAACAAATACTGAGGCCAAATTTAATTGGGCTCAGTCAATTATTTTGGACGGACAAAGCTAAATCAACTCAGATTTTGATTTGATACAAGAATTTATATCGTTACACACGGAACGACAAGGTTAATATACCCTCTTCACCCACTTGTAGTGGTCGAGGGTATGAAAAAGGTTGTAAACTGCGAGAAACTGATTAATATGTTTTTATTTGGATTTTGTATAATAAAAAATTATTTAAATAAAAATTTTATGTATGAACGAGTATTTGACACTTTATTATGGAAATAAATCTTTCTTTCGTTTGGTTCGTGATCTTGTTACGATAACAATATTTAACGCTTATTTACCCAGTATGAGGAATGATAATAAATATTTATTCCAAACATAAAATCTAAATAAGAGTTTTATATTTATATTTATTTTTTTGTATAATAAAAGTTATCATGATGACGTTTTTGTCAGTGCCCTATCTTTTTTGTGGGGTATTAAAGTTGTCAGTTTTGTATCCATCTTGCACAATGGGAAATATCTCACACTCTCTACATTTGTAGCATATTTATCAATTTAAGATTAAATGTGGGATTCTTTAACCGATCTATAGCATTGTTAAGTGTGCTATGAAATAAAATAATAATTTTAAAATGCTTCGCTTGTTAGGGAGTGGTCAAATGTTCGTCTACTCACATTAAGACCAAATCGATTTTTTTGGGAAATAATTCTGTAACTTTGGAGCCGTTAGAGACATTTTAATGAAATTTCATATGATTAGAGCTGAGCTATTTTCGTGTTGATTTGAAGGAATACAAGCGTCCAAGAGCTTAATCGACCACCCCTCCAGATTGGAGATTCACAAGGACCACCCCTCCAAATTTAGAGATTCACAAGGAATATCTATCTAACAAATGGGTTTTTGGTGAATTAAAATTTTATAATATCAGAGATATTTAAATCGTAATAAAAAAAATTAACCCATTTTACTTTGATATTTTTAGTATTTTTCAATTTAGCGGGCTTAATATAGGTCCTGACTTTATTAAAATGTACCAGGTCCCCTATAAAATTCTATAAAATATTAATCAAATAACCAGTTAAATATATGAATCCTTTGAAAAGTTATATTAGTATAAAGTTGGAACTTTGTTTTTTTCAAAATTCCGGATTTATTTCAGACCGTTGGCAACACTTATTTAATGATAGAGTCATTTTTTTTTTTGGTCTGAACTTAATAATTTTTTAATGTTTTTTTTAAGAAAGTTTAAGGAAAATGTGAGTAAAATAAATGCTGATGAACTTGGGGCAAAGATCTGACCATTCCGAAGCAAAATTACTAAATTTGACTGTTTTTAATGTGCTCAAGTCGCAAAGTTGGAACCAACTTCAAATGCCCTTTATACGGACAGTGACGCACTTTATAAGGACAGGTTGATCATTTTAAAGAAAATAGCAAATTTTTTAAACACGTTTTATTCGAATTGACATTTTGGGCATTTTCATATAGAAAGTTAGGAATCTGTTTAATTCTCTGATTTACAGACAAGTTCATATACATCATATTGAAATGTTCAATAAATATCCTTATTCGTTACAAATTTATTAAAATTCAAATATTAATTTTATCTTAAAAAAACAGCAAAAAATTCGAAATTTTTTAGTTCTTTATACATTTTTGTCATTAAATTACATTTCACAAATTTCGCTTACAAATTATGAATTCTCGTATTCTAAACTTTTCATAGATACCTAATACTTGGACAAAAGGTTTATATTATTGCTTAAAATCCCACATAATCTCAGGTTCCTTTAGATAAATTAAGCAAATTTTATGAATTTAAGAAAAAAACTTTAGGGTTTAAAAAATTATTTCGGATGATATCTATGAAACTAGAGACCTGTATTTCTCCAAATTGACTTGACTACAGCTCAGCTATAACCATTTTAAATTTTATTAAAATATCGCTAACGGATCAAAAGTAGCAGAATTATTTCCAAAAATAATCGTTTTGGAAACACTGTGCATCGATATTTATGGAAAATATGACATTCTAAAACGATCGGTATCATACTTTAGAAATGCTTTGCTGGAAGTATCTGAAAAGCTAGAGACTCCGGAGCTATAAAGTACCAAAAACTGTGATTTCAGAATTGGCGAATTGTATACAAAATTCCTTGTTTTATTTCTAATTCTGAATCCCGCCAATAATACTTAATTCTCCCCTAAGTAATGCATCCATTTCACCTTAAGATACCTATAACTTGTTATACTTTTTTCACCACTATTCTGATCTTAAAATATACAATTTATAACATTTTGTTGTGACAGGGAAATTAGCACATTTATTTCACTTCTTTTGTCATGAATCTTAATAAATAAAGTCATAATTAGTAAAACAAATGTTTTAACTAAATTTAGAGACAGAAAAAGTCGCAATATATATGTATTTTTTCTTATTTGACATAAAAATAATTAGAGCTGAACAATCGTTTCGTTAAAGGTGTAAAATTGTATATATTTTGCGAATTAATAATTAATATTAAAAAAAAAATCATGTGAGTTTTGTTTAATTATTTTATTAAATAAAATATAAATATTTATTCGGCTATGTCGAATCTTCAATACCCTACACCACAAATGTCTAAGAAATAAATAAATTATGTTTCGTACATAATACGCACATGCAAACTCACACATACACTCACAAATGCATACAATCTACAAATGTATTTCTTATATATAACAAAAGAACTTTAATTAGTCATATTTTTTTTTGACTATAACTTTTTTCTACTGAACCGATTTTGATGATTTTTGGAATAGTAATGAGATATATATTTTTTGATATTATGGCAATTTATTTTAATTAATTTTATTCTAATTTCTCGATTTATAATTGATAATTTTACGAAAGTTCTTCACTTTAATTTAGAGGTTATCTCAGATATGGCTCTATATCTCTTAAAATACTGAACCGATTTTGTTAGTTTTAAATAGGAAACTTCTAAGGACTATAGTAAATACTTAGGCAGAATTTCGCTAAGCTCTGGCAATTATTGTGGATTTGAGCTGCTAAATCGACTCTTAGATGATTCCTTCTTAGCGTTACCCACGTAATGACCCTCTTCACCCACTTGTGGTGGTGAAGGTTATAAAAATATGTTTTTATAACTCATTAAAACTAATTTAAAATTTTAATACTTTCTTTAAAAAGTTTTCATTTTTAGCAGGTCCAACAAACTTCGTTTTGCATAAGCGAATTTTAAGGGCGTCGTATTGTTTTCTCATACGATTTAAATAAATTATAAGTAATTTAAAATTACTTTGTATGGGTGGTATCTCTTCCCCTAATCATATAAGTTCTATAATTTTTCCAGTGATGGTATTTCACTGTAGCATAATTGCTGCAAAGACTTTCGCCGTTATAGTTCTTTTACAATAGGGGCGGTAATTCTACCTTACTCCCTGCCTGGTGATGTCCGTCCAACATGGGTGCCCTTGTCCCTGGTCCTATCGGATTTTTTTAATCTATGTTTCTTTTCAATGTATTGAGAGTATTGAGTGAAAATTTCAGCAAAATCAGTCCAGTAGTTTAGTGGTCTATAAGTTTCAAACAATTAAACAAACAGATTCATTTTTTTGCTGCACAAACATTCTCCTCTCAGTCCAAGATCTCAAAAGAAATTTCCCAAATCTCAAATTTATACAATAGACATTTTTGCCAAATGCCCCTGACCCTATCTATTCTAAAATTTGATTTAATATTTGCATTGCATGGGAGGTATATCATCCCTTGATCCTAAGCGTCCTACATTTTGTCCAGTAAAACTTTTGGGTGCCAAATTTTAGAACTTTCGCTGTTATAATCATTATTTCCTTTGTATGGGGGTATACCTCCCTCTGGACCTATTTGCCCTCATTTTGGCCAGTAAAAAAGATCCTTGGGAAAGTAATTGGAACTAATTTGAATACTCCCGCTTTTAAAGTTCTTTAGATATTTGATGATCAAAATTTGCTTTGTATGGGGGTTACCTCTTCCCCCCCCATCCTATTCGTTGTCAAGTCTATCATTTCCTTAAAGAAGTGATTGAAACATATTTTGAAAATTCTCGATGAAGTGTTTTTTAGATATTCGATAATCGATATTTGCTTTGTATGGGGGGTACCTCTCTCCCTGGCCCTATCGAACTTAAAAAAAATCTGAAAAATTCAGCAAAATCATAAATATATAGTGATAGCAGAGGAATGTAGTATCAATTTTGAGACTGACACCATAGAGGTTACGAATCTGCCCCACTGTGTATTTGGACGATTTCACTATGGAAATCGACTTAGAATGTGATTAGATTTAAGGGTCTGACGATTTATAGTGAAGTATAGAATTGAAAAAAATCATAGAACCCTTAATTGTTCATGTCTTAATGTAAATAACGTTTAATTAAACATATTTTTTTGTAAATTAAATAACGATTGTCATTATTCATTAATTTAGCATTTTTTTCTTTAATTAATTTGTTTTCTTAATTAATTTATTAATTGTTTTTTAAATTTCATATAAATTTTATATATATTTTTTTATTCCCATAAACGTTAACAATTTGTTTATATTTACACGGAATAATAATGAAAAATTGTTGTTTTTTTATGAGCCAACAACAGAAAAGAAGCTAAATTTGTGGACCCAATTAATAGTCAGAAGATCAAATAAAAAAATGATAAAAAAAATTGTGTTGTTTAAATATAATAAAAAACGATTTTTTTCTTTAAAAATGTGTTTGTTTTTTTGCGTCAATCAATAAAAAAGTCTAATATTCCGGAATACAGACAAAATAAAAAAAATGTGTCAAGGCTGCGAAAAGAAATTATGCGTTATCGCCCTGAATACTGTAAACGAATTTTAAGGAACGCTATGTCTAGCAACACAATGTTATAGGGTTAGACCGTCTATGAACATAATACCCAAGACGCAGACATAAAAAATTATGGACCGTACATCATAGAATTTAATTTTCAAGGTTCAAGGATTTTCAGAAGTTCTATGAGAACTCTAGGGCCGATTCTCGTAACATTAGGTTAACTGGTTTCTGATTATGCGCTAAACGCTAACAATTGTTTTTGATTTTTGTCCTTGAAAATGATTTTTGGATCTGTATGGCCGCTACTGTTATATTTGGACCGATTTTTAGCAAGAACAGTTGAAATAATACGGAAAATATGTATGCAAAATTTAACCAAAACAAACTCACATTTATTAGATTTGGTAACTTAAATCTACATTTCGGGAAGATAATTGTATGAGCGCAAGACAATTGTATGAAATACTGGACCGATCATCAACAAAAAAACTTTGTTATTAACATAAAATAGAAACAAGTTATTCATCATTAATGCATGTTAGTAAATACATTATGTTTTGTACATTCACACTTACACATACACCCACAAAGGTCTGGTATACTGAACCGATTTTGCTGATGTTAAATAGGAAACCTTTCTGGACCATAGCAAATATTCAAGCCAAATTTCATTGAACTCTGTCAATTATTGTAGATGTGAGCGTGCCAACAATAAGCAGCCACACAGACAGACAGACAGACAGACATAGCTAAATCTACTCAGATTTTGATTTGATGTAAGAATATATATACATTATTTGATCTGAGATGATTCCTTCTTAGCGTTGTACACGAATTGACTTATTGGGGTGGAGGTTATAACAAGTAAAAATGTTCGATCAAGGCCGACTGTGTAATACCCTCTACCACATTGTTGTTTTGTACATGATAGCTACGTAAAATTTATGAACGAACCTCGTATAATTTGCTTTTCTAATTTCTAATTAAGTGTGAAATACATTATTATAACATTTATGTGAATATTTTTTATTGGAGGTTATATCGCAGCTAATTTCGAATATCGAATTTAGATTATATATATCGTAATTTCACCAATTTTTATTGCAATACTAAAGTGTATGTGATATGTATGCCCTTCAATGTGATATTTGGAGTTGGGCTTGTATGAGGCCTATGAGAACTAGTCGACCGACGCCCGCATAATTTGGCACATTGATTTAGTATATTATAAGACTTATTTTCGTTAAATTTCTTTAAAATCGCTTTATACTGAGGACTTTTATGACATTAAACCCCCATTCTAGGGTGACATTTGTATGGGACGGTCATCGTTAAATCGACTCAGAATGTAATTCGCCTAAAATTCAACCACCTACGGCTGTGTATGGCATAATAAATAACATTTTTTTTTGAAATATCTCTACAACGTTTACATAGATGGCCGTATGGATATCGTTAAATCGACTCAATAAAGCGATACTTTATGAAGTTTATGCCACTCTAGAACTAAACACCTTAATTGAAATTTAGTAAAAAGAATATATAACTTCGGAACTGTTTCAGATTCCGATAAAGTTTTGAGCCACTTCCACTTCCACTTTTAGAAATAATAAGAATTTTGGTGCCCTTGAAATTGTAGAAATTTCAAACTCCTATGCTCGTCCAATGTAAGAACTTTATACCGAGTTTAGAATGAAATAGAAATATATCTGTAATTTCAGAAGGACTAGTCCGATTTCTACGAAGTTTTGATTTGGATTGCCGGGAAACCGTTCATATTCCGAGTCTTCAGAATATTTGAAAAGATCAAGTTTTGTTAGATTATAAAAAATGATAAGATTACAAAAATAAATGAAATCCATTTTCGCTGAAATTTTCTAGGATTGATGTCAATATATCCTAAAGTTGCAAAGGATATAAAAAATTTCATTGGGAACAGCGAGAGACGTAGCCCATTCAATGAAAATATATATTTCCGAATATTTAATGAACAATAACAGCGAGATGGACCCAATCACTTTCACAAAGAACTGTTTTACTGGACAAAATATAGGACCGCGGGATCAGGGGGATATTATTTATTGAAAATTGAAAAGAACTATTGAAGTAAGAATAATAAAGATTTCACCCCAATTCCTATCTCAAGGTGTTTTAGTGGACTATAATGAGGGGAGGTATGATCGGGGGAAATGGTAGCAAATATTAATTTTTGAGTATCTAAACAACTACTGAAGTGAGAGTATTAAAATTTAATTTCAAACACGGAAAAGTTTTACTAGACCAAATGTAGGATGGATCTAATTAGTATATTAAAAAAAACTATTCAAGATCATGCAAAATTCAGAAAGTCAAAAATTTAAATACACTAATAATTTCAAAACTACAAGAGACAAGCAGTGAACTGAATCCTAAAAATCCTAAATTTAATTAAATTATTTTCTTTTTTGAAAAATAACATTTTAATAATTTTTATTTATTGAAATCGAATAATTTATTTTTTAATTTTCTTTCCTCCAGCACAATAAACTTAAATTTCTTATTTGTCTGTCATAAATTTTTCAATATTATTGACTCAATTCAATTTGTTTTCGAAAAATTCATGATGTTAAATTTTTTTTTGGCGAAATAAATTTAACAAAGTTCTTGTTGTATTTGAAAAATTCTATTTATAATTTAGTTTTAATTAATTTGTTTTCTTATTAAAAATCTTAAAATAAAATACCGATTCAAGTCAAAAGCATTTTTAATTCCGATTTGTTTGTTGACAGGAGTTGCAAATATGCTGATGTTTGAAAAGATAAAAGTGATCGCATTAGACCGATTTCAATAAAAAATTATACAGTATGCGAATTTAATTTTTGTATTTGGGCTTTTGGGTGAAACATTACTTTCGCTGTTATAGTACCTTAATTAATAACTTCTTTGTGTGGGGGAAAGCTTTCTCCTGGTCCTAACCGTCCTACATATTTTCCAGTAAAACTGTTTCTAGACAAAACAATTGAGTTCAAATTTAAAACTCTCCCTGTTAAACTTCTTTAGATATTTCAGAATAAATATTTCCTTTGTATGGGGGTATTCTTCCCCCTGGTCCTATCCGTCCTACATTTTGTCCAGCAAAAACAATTTCTTGGAAAAGTAGTTGGAAATAAATTTAAGAACTATCGCTGTTATAGTTCTTTAGATATTCGATAATTAATATTAGCTTTATATGGGAGGTACCCTACCCTCTGGTCCTATTTATCCTTAATTTTATCCAATCCGCACAGTAGTACAAATGTAAGCGTATTTAAGTTTTGAATTTAGAACTGTTTTCTTGAGAAAGTAATTGGGATCAAATTTGAAAACTCCTTTGTATGGGGGTTTTCCCCCTGGTACTATCCGTCCTATGTTTTGTCCAGTAAACCAGTTCTTTAAGAAACTAGTTGGAAATTAATTTGAGAACTGTTATAATTCTTTAGATATTCGATAATTAATATTTGCTTTATATGGGAGGTACCCTACCCACTGGTCCCATTTATCCCTAATTTTGTCCAATAAAACAAATTCTTGAGAAAGTAATTGGGACAAAAATTTTGAACTCTCGCTGTTAAAGTTCTCTAGATTATCAATATTTGCTTTGTATAAGGATACGCCTCCACCTGGTCCTATCCCTCCTGTAAGACAAATTCTTGGGAGGGATATTGGAACGAAAACCTAGATCTTTTGCTATTTTAGCTATAAATAATCGATAAATAAAAAGGGGAGTGGTATGGGTGTATCTAAAGAATGTTATGATACAACTTTTTAAGAGACTCATATAATTACATGATTCTTGCATCAATATGATACGATATTTTTAACGGCTTAAAAGTTACAGTGATGAAATTTTGAACTTTTTTCGAAAACCCTTCCATTCCAGTTTTAATAATTATTTTTCTTTTGCTTTACTCGAACAGGTCAATCATTTCCGTTTAAAATTGACCATCCTTTTGGACACCTTTTGTATTTTTTTTAATTCCCTTTCTACAAGAGCCCATTGGCTTTAATTCCGGGCAGTATGGCGGATTTGGTCACATGGTGATTTCTTGTGAATGGAAGCAGCCTTTTTGGTAAACATTCTCTAATGCAAATTTCGATATTAATTGCCGTAACTGCACATTACTTGCCATGAGAAACCTTGACCTATTTTGGGTCCTAAACTGTTCTTCAACATTCTCCTTACAATCAGCAATATATATTATTAACTTTGTCATTCCTTGTGTAACTCTAAGGAGAAATCATCGTCTGAGTCAATAGTCAATAGAGCTAAGTATCTGTTTTAGTCCTGAGCAGTTTCTTATTTAACCAACAAAATTTCGTTCAGTATATTTAAAGGTAAAGACCGATATCTAGGCAACCTAATACAAATTCAAGCGAATACTTTCCGTTAATTAAGATTAAAATTTTGCTATAATATTAAACTATATGTGCAAGTGTGCATGCACGAAACATAACGCATTTGTGGTGTAGGGTATTGAAGATTCGGCATATCCGAATATAGCATTCTTGTTTATTATTTTAATCCATTTGTCATTCGTTCGCCATTCTATGTTTTCGTTTATTTTTATTAACAATTAAATTTAAAAAAAAAACATTTAAGAATGTCAAGAATGGGTCAAGCCCGACTATTTAATACCCTACACCACATTGTTGATTATTGATTAATTAATGATCGACCCTCGTATAATAATATTTTCTAATTTATGCTTTAGAGTCGAGTATATTATGGTACTAATCTATATGTATGATTTGTGCGCTGTAAAATGACTTCTTCTAAGGGGGTTAATACGCGACCCTCGTAAAATTTCATACATAAATTTTTGTTTATATTTTTCTTAATATGATGTTATACTTGAGTATAACTGTTACTTTTAAGGAAAGTTATAGAGGACCTATGAGTTGGGACCTATAACCCCATTCCGGGAGGAACATATGCATGGAGGCTAGGGGAAATAATGGACCCACCATCACCAATTTCTATAGGCATCGTTCTTGTGCCAAAATAACGACATATACCAAGTTTCCTCGAGGTATCTCAAAAATTGCGACCTGTATTTTGTTTAAATGGACAGCAAGCCAGACGAACGGACGGGCATCGTTAAATCGACTCAGAAAGTGAATCTGTGCGTTACAAACTTAAACACAAACGCACTATAAAACAAATCACTTATGGATGGTGTAGGGTATAAAAATAGAGATAAAATTTATATGTATCGATGTATAGATTTATTTTTATAAAAATCTAAATACGCACCTTTTTAAAAATAATAACGGCAAACAAAAAAATAAAAAATTTAAAGAATTTTTATTGAAATTGATGAATGAAGAACGAAATAAAACGCCGACATCTCCAGCATTAAATTGTTGTTGTAACAAAATTTTTAAAAAACACATTGGACTTTTTTTTGTAACGAGTCCAAGAATCGAAATATATATACTTTCAGCTTCTAATTTATTATTTTTAAAAAAATTATTTAAAATATTTATTCGAATGTGAATTTTTGTTAAATTTCGTAATTTTCGTATGTTTAAAAATATTTTCACTGAATTATGGGATCTCAATTTTTCAACTTTTTTATTTTTTTTATTTTCTTTAATTTTTATATCTTTTCACTTTATTATTATTTTTTCTAAAAATTTAGCACTTTTTTGTTATTATTTTTATTTTTATTTGAAAATTAATTATCTTGTTTTATAATTTTTTCTTACTACATTTGCCGGTAGCATCAAATTTTGTACTGAATTTAAAATTTTTAAACGTTTATGTGTGAACTGTTGTGTTGGCTTTAAGTTAATTTTATTTTAGTTATGTTGCGCTACAATTAATTTGTTAGTACATATTGGTTATATGTTCTTATATGTGACGATTTTAAAATATTTTTAATGTTGGGTTATAATCTTCAATATCTTCAATACTCTACACCACGTTGGTTATAACCCACGTTGGGTTATAAATCAAGATCTCTGAATTAAATTAAAAATAAGTAAGAATGATATATTCGGCTATGTCGAATCTTCAATACCCTACACCACAAATGCCTAAGAAATAAATAAATTATGTTTCGTACATTATACGCAAATGCATACAATCTACAAATGTATTTCTTATATATAACAAAAGAAATTTAATTAGTCATAAAATAAGTTATATTTTTGACTATAACTTGCTTTCTACTGAACCGATTTTGATGATTTTTTGGAATAGTAATGAGATACATATTTTTTGATATTTTGGTTGTTTATGTTAATTAATTTTATTCTAATTTCTCGATTTATAATTAATAATTTTACGAAAGTTCTTCGCTTTAATTTAGAGGTTATCTCAAATATGGGTCTGTATCTCTTAACATACTGAACCGATTTTGCTGGTTTTGAATAGGAAACTTCTCAGGACTATACAAAATACTCAGGCCAAATTTCATTAAGTTTTGTCAATTATTGCGAATGTGAGCGTGCCAACAACAGAGATGCGACTCAGATTTTGATGTGATGCAAGAATATATATATATTATGGGGTCTTAAATGATTCCTTCTTAGCGTTACACACGGAATGACAAAAGTTAATATAGCATCATCGCCACCTGTGATGTTGGAATTTATAAGTTTTCTTGAAATCCTCATTTCTCTTATAATGGCATGTTAACGACTTGAAAAGATCTTATGCACTTTGCTGCCCTTATAAAGTAAAAAATTGATTAAGTGTAAATTTCAAAACTCTGGCTACAAGAGTTCTTTAAAAAATTGAAAATTAATAAGGAGTGAGATCGTAAAATTCTTTACTCACGTTTTTCATTAAAACTTTTAACCCAAGTATTTTTTGTACTTGTTTCTTAGACCAAGTTACCTTGGCAAAATAGCTCAAATATTACCTTTAATATCAAACAAATTAATATATAGTAAAGTCAGTTATTACGTTTAATGTCAAACAAATTAATATATAATGAATCTGATTGAAATATGTGATCAGAAAAAGGTGCTTAATAAAATTATTAATATATTTTCGACAAAACCCAACTTGGCTCTACGAAAAGTTGGCCAAGCATTTAGAGGTATGCTGCCATACTATTTCCAATGTTATTAAACAGCTAAGATTCTAAATCCAAAAATGAAAGCATTTTTTAAAGTGCTCCCTCAGTGCTCGAACAAATTAGTACGAAAAGTTAAATCAGGTCTCAAAACGGTCCTGACAGGAACGCTGCTAAAAATTTACAGGCCAAAAACAGAGTATGGAAATTGAAATCAAGTTTTCTAAAACAAAATATTCTTACTGCATGAATGACGAGTTTTTTCGTAACTTCCTGGTACAAAATTTTATGTTAAAAAATTTTAGGACCCAAAAGGAGTGAATATTTCCAAAAACAGATACTGAAATTTACATCAAGGAATATTTACAAAATAGCTGATTCCATATAAAGAACTTTAATGTTTCCACTTATTTTCGGCCTGACCTGACATTCTGTCACTATGGTAAACAAGCCCTTGAGTGGAACAAGAACAATAGTGTGGTATTTGTTCCAAGTAAGACAAATTCTCCAAATTGCCCAGAGCTAAAACCAAGATTAATGGAAAGATATTGAGTTCTTGTTAAGAGAGATTAAAACTATAAACAACATTTAAATCATAGTGTTATATCCACTTTTTAGTATATCGTTCGACTTAGATTCACTTTCTGAGTCGATTTAACGAAGTCCGTCCGTCTGTCTGTATGTCTGTCAGGCTGGCTGGTTGTCCATGTAAACGTTGTGAACATGTCTACAGGTCGCAATTTTTTAAATATTGCTATGAAATTTATAATTTTGGTCTAAGGACGAAGCCTATTGTAATTGGCCATGTTCGGTACAATATTTTAAGTACCTTTCATACAAATGTTCTTCTCGGAATGGGATGTTAAGGTTCCCAAATATAACTTTTAAAGGCAAAAATTTCACATATACGTTAGTATTGTAATAATTTCAAATTAGGATAAATATAGGGGAAGACCGATGTGCAAAACATACCTTGGTCTTGTAGCCCTCATATAAATACTTTGATTCTACCCATCCCAGATATTTTTCCAGTAAATTAATTTCTTCAAACATTTATAAAGACCAAATTTTAAAAGTCTCGCTTTAATGGCTCTGATCCTTCCCCAGATCTTCTCCGTCCCACATTTTCTCCTTAATAGACCTGGAAACAAACAAGTTTTCCATCCAATGCAATTTCGAATCCGAGTACAAATAAACATTTTCATTTTGATTCATGGAATATTAGAAAAATGTGACATTCTACATTGAATAAACTACTCATTCTACACCCCCTCTTTATAATTAAAAAAACTGTCGAAGAAGGCCTTGGCCAACACGATTAATACGAACCCGATAAATACGAAGGATTTCAACAAGAAATACTCAAAAACCAAACCTTGTTAAGTCTTTAGGTATTGCTTCACTAATGATTCTAACCCATACGATAGAACTGAATAGGATCTGTTTATATAATAGAACCAAAACCCAGAGGTACAACGAGCACCTAGTGCATAACCTGGTTTATATTATGATAAATTTGGTACATCTTTAACGGTAACCAAACGATGATTATAACACTAGAGTCCAAAAATACCATACGACGAACTATACTCAATTAAAGAGTTCCATAATGTATATGCATTCTTGTATCAAATCAAAATCTGAATCGATTTAGCTATGCTCGTCTGTTTGTCTGTCTGTTGTTGGCACATTCACTTCCACAATAATGGACAGAGCTCTATAAAATTTCGTCTAAGTATTTTTTTCTTGAGAAGTTTTCTATTTATTTCCAAAATCGATTCATTATATTAAAAGATACACCCCGATATCTGAAGCAATTGCTAAGTTCCAACAAAGAACTTTCGTAAAATTGTCAATTATAAATCGATTAATTAGAGCAAAATTCTGACATAATATTAAATAATATGTACTTCTTTACCATATTTACCAAAATCGGGTCAATAAAATAAAGTTCATAGGATAAAAATGCAAAATTTTGATACACCCAAAATTAAATGGGTCATAAAATTCGCAATTTCAAAGATAATATTCTGCAATTATCTTTTTTATTTTAATATAGTAATAAACCCAAAAGGATAAGATTGTGCTGGGCCATTATTTGACCTAATATTAGGCCCCTTCCGGTTATATGGTTTTAATGTTATAAAAATTGTATAGATACACTAATACTATGAAAATTTGACACAATTATTCTTATAACTAACTTAAATTTGCGTTACCTATTTAAAAAATATCGGTTCATATTTTTCTATATTTCCTATATGAGACTCCTTCCTGAAAAACGATTTTGAGCTTATAAAACTCTTAAATATAAACCAGTTTTAATGAAATTCGAAACAATGATTTTTCTAACTGTACTTAATATACGTAACTAATTTAACAAATAACAGTCCATATTTGATAAAAGTTCTTATATAAGGTACCTTCTCGAAAACCCAGTAAAAAGGCAATTTTTCAAATAACTCGAAAACCGGTTTCCTAAAAATGTCAGCACCAATATTTCCAGAATATGTTACAATACTTCACAAGAAAGTAAATCATTATAACTCTCAGAACTTTTTTAGAGATAAAATTGAGATCTAAACTTATGGCACCGGAAAAAAATTCGATTAATTATTTGATCGCATTTTAGAGACGCTAATCATTTCAAAATTTCATTTAAATTCGAATAATCTGTCTGATCCTGACAATGTTTCCCACAGTCAGATGGACATAATCAAATCAATTTAGATATTTGTATCCGATTCAACTTGATGTTACTCCCCTTCCACCTCTTGTGTTGGCGAAACGAATAAAAATAGTCGACCATTATTTAATAAAAATTTCGTTACTTTTCTTGTTTTTGTTTCTATTCAATATCATTATTGATTTCTTTCATTAAAGTCTTTTAACACCGAATCAATGTTGTCAATAAAAAACCTTAATAATATTTGTTTAATATTTTATACCCTACACCACCGTAGGTGGTTGGGTAACATACACAAAAAATTAAGTATACCGTTCTACTCAGAATCACTTTCTGAATCGATTTAACGATGATTTCAGGTACCTCTCATACAAATGATCTCCCGGAATGAGATTTAAGCTCATTAGTCCTAAATATAAAGCGATTTTAACAATATTTTGTAAAACTATATCTCATGATATTCTAAAACGATATGCCAAATTATGCGAGGTACATTTCTTCGCTAAGGTCCCATACAAAACCCCCTCCAAATGTCAATTTTAAAGTCATAAATCTCACTTATATGTTGGTATTGTAATAATAATTGGTCAAATTAAGATTAGATGTACGCTTAAATCGATGTGCAAAAATATACGAGGGTCGGCCAATAATTTCTTCTAGCTCCCATGTCAACTCCCCTAGAAAAAAATTAATTTTAAACTGTATAAATTTCACATAAATGTTAGTGTCACTATAATGTACTGCACGGAATCGGAATATCTAATTAAATTAGGGTTGTTCATTAATTTTGCGTAACTACCATTTGAAGCCAACATTGTGGTTTAGGATATTATATAGTTGGGCTGGATCGACATTCTTACTTGTTTTTAAAATATTTTTGTTTTGTCTTGTTTTTTTCAAAAATTATTTGATGTTTAATCGCAATTTAGCTTTTTGGGCTTTCAAAATATTTTGGAAAAATTTATTTAAATTTTATTTATTCACCCATATCCTTTCATCATAATCATAATTCACACTAAATCGTTTTATTTTTCATTAATTTGTATTATTAATTTTGCGTTTTGATTAATTTATTTAAGGCTTATACCCTACACCACCATAAGTGGTACAGGTATTATGCGTTTGTACATGTTCGACTCAGAATCACTAACTGAATCGATTTAAAGCTTATTCACAAAGTGTAGATCGCAGTTTTGAAAGTATCTTAATAAAATTTGGTCCGTACTATTATTTAGGCTCTAGGACGATATCTAATAAAATTGGTTATAATTACTTCATTACGTCCATACAAATGTTCCCACGGAATGGAGTTTTTAGTAAAACCTAAATATAAAATAATTTTATCCGAATTTATAATAAATTTTATTATATTCTAAAATGATGTGCCAAATTATATGAGGATCGGTCCATTATTTCTTATAGGTCCCATACAACCAACCTTCCAAATATCACTTTGAAACTAATTTATCGCATATATACGTGGGTATTGTAAAAAGATTTAGTTAAATTAATTATTTAGTTAAAACAAAACTGCAGTGCGAAATTCTACGAGGGCCTCCAGAAAATCCTTTTAAAAGGCATAAATTTCACATAAATTGCACACATAAGCTTAAATAAGAAAACCAAATTATACGAGGGCCTTTCATAAATTTTTCGTAACAGTCATTTACAACCTACAATGTAGTTTAGGGTATAACATAGTCGGACTTGACCGACTATAAAATTTTTACTTGTTTTTTTTTTTTTTTTTTTTTTTTTTTTTTTTATGGAGGGTATTGAAGATTCGGCATGGCCGAATAAAGCATTTGTACTTGTTTTTCTTAAAAAAATGTGTTAATTTCTTTTGTAAAAGAAATTGAACAAAATTCATAATTTATTTAATAAATATTTTTGCATGCATAAATTAATGTATGATGTATGAAATTATGGAAAATTATTAAAATTATTTATTTTCTTCGTTCATGAAAAAAACAATGAAATAAATTTAAATTTTATAAAAGGAAATAATGTCAAACGTGAATCCTTCCCAATTCAGAATATAAGACACATTTGTTTTAAATTGCTAACAAAAATCTAAATCTTTCCATCCTTCTGAAAATAGATAATATTTTGGAACACTCAAATCCTAATTTTGTTTTTTAACTAGCAAAAAATTGGAACAGGATCGTCTGAATACTTTTTTGTAAAATTCATAAAGATGACAATTTAAATGACTCCATCAAGCACATTTAAGCATGTTTTTGATGGTGTTAATGGGGATTATACTAAGGTAAAAATTGGATTAACATTTTGGCACAATATTAAAAATTTTACTGTTTTTGAGGCCCAGTAGCTTTGCTCATGAATCAGCTTTGGGGTTGCAAACTATAAAATTTTATAAAAATCCGACAAGAAGATCAAAATTTAAAGATTTTAAAAAAATAATTATTTTAAAAAGAGCCCAATTTCTCTCCACTAGCCTTTGCTCCGGGCAGTTAGGAGGATTTGCCTTTCATGGCACAAATACCACTTTATTGTTCTTGTACCACTCAAAATCTTATTTATTATTGTAAATAAGTCAGCCCAAATCTAAGTGGACACATTATGAAGTCTTATGAATGGAAGCAGTCTTTTTTGTAAACATTTCTTGATATAATTTTCGGTTTTTATAGAGCTTCCAAAAACTTTTTGGGAAATTTTTACATCTACTTTTCTTCAGCATTCCCCCGAGCATCATTAACATTAAATATTTAACCAGGAAATTGCAAAAAATCTGTCAAATCATGCGTTTCATCATCCATTATGCAGTAAGAATTTTTGTTATGAAAATTGTCTTCAATTTCCTTACTCTATTTTTATCCTCTAAATTTTTAGCGGCGTTCCTGTCAAGAACTATTTGGGCATTGTATATTTTTAAACCTGTATTAGCTTTAACTTTTCATGCCATACAGTTCTTGCACTAAGCTAACCAGACTGCTTTGTTGGGAGCTCTTTTGCTTTAGAAACATCATGTGGACAATTTCTTCTACCTGAATCGGGTTGTGCATCAAAGAACAAGTTCTCCCGGTACTTTTTATTAAAATTGGGAAGAGTTTGACGACAGACCTTTAAATGTTTGGCCAACATTTTGTGGAAACAAATTGGGTTTTGTTGAAAATATTTAATAATTTTATTAAGCACCTTTTTTCTGATCACATATTTTAATCATTTAAAGACATTAAACATAATAATTGACATGTTTTCCAAAGGTAACTTATAGTCAGTCAATACTATAGACTATTCTATAGTCAGTCAATGGCATAGACTGGTCTATAGTCAGTCAATAGAATAGACAGGTCAGTCAATAGCAGAGACTATAGTTAACATTATGGTTGGACTTTAGTGTTAACATTAATCTAAACCACAGACTATAGTTAATACTATAGATTGGACTGAATTAACAGTATTAATATGGACTACAGTTTACACTAAAGACTGATCTACAGTTAACACTTCAGCTTAAACTGGCTATAACTTACCATTTCCATAATAAAACACTGTTTTCCAATATTGTTTTATTTCAAACATCTGATTAATTTTATTAATTTACTTTACTTTTGTTTTTGTGTTTTTGTTTTTTCTTTTTTTTTAATTCTAAACACTACAAATTATAAAACGTGTCATTTCATTTTTTTAATTTCAACTATTTAATGTGATAATAATATTAATATTACGTTACTACAAATAAGTAATAAACTTAAAGTTATTAAAGCAAACAAAAATTGCAAAAAAAAGCTATTAACATAATTAAAGTAATTAACAAATTATTGCTAAAATAGCAGTTTAAAAAAAGATTAAAAATTAATTACAACAGTCATACACTTAAAGTAGAATTGCACACTTTTCTTTTTTTTAATTTACTGTAGGAAAGTTGGGGTTTTTATTTGATAAACCTTTAAATGTTTACTTATTACAATTTATTTAAATGACACCATGGACTTAGTAGAGACTAATATTACATAGTTGTTTGCTTAAATTTTTTATATTAAAAATATCTCTTACTCTGTTTAGGACGCAAAAATATTTAAAAAATTTCTTATTTTTTCCATTTTTTATTAATTAACTTTCAGTTATAAAATATATGGAATATAAATATAGCGACGTAATATTACTGCTTTATTATTATTTTGAGCTAATAAAGCTTTTTGACGGCATACTTGTTTGTTTTTTGTTTTTATTTTAATTAAACTTGGCACACAACAAATAAAAATATAAAATTAAATTATTTTTTAAAAAATTAACTTAATATTTTACAAAATCGAGAAGAATTAGCTAAAAGACTAATTCGCATTTTAGAGCCTAAATTAAAGAGGAATGTGTTTAATTATAAGATTTAATTTTGGATTAGGTACAAGATAAAATATAGAATTTATTATAAAATAAATAACAAAATCTGGCAAAACAATTTTTTGTACTCAATAAAGCCAACAAACAAAATAAAAATTAATAGCTAATATTTTTTTATGGACACACAGTGGTCCCAGAACACTTCTTTTGGAAATAATTTTGCAACTATGGAACTAATGAATTTTTTCTAACAAATTTTCATACGGACATTTTTGAGAAGCTTTCTAATTGATTTGAAGAAGGCCGGAGTGACCATTTCCCGATCCCAGCACCTTCTCCATAACAATTGGAAAACACCTCAAGAATAATCAATAGTTCCATAGTTAAAATTATTATTTTCAAAAAACGTTTTGGAATCCTTGTGGGACATTGATTAACTTAAGGTAAAACTTAATTATAATAAGAATTTTTTTACTAAATATTTTTAACATAAAATTTTAAACAATAAAATTATTAATTTTGAAATATTTTCTTTTTTTTCTTATTCAAGGGTAAAATATGTTTAATTTACTATAAAAAACTGTTATGAGACGTTTTGTTTAAGAATATATTTTGTTTAGTTTTTGTAAAAAAATCTTTTTTTAATTGTTTAAAAAATAAACGTCTCTTTAATATTTAATCTATTTACTTTTAAGGAATGTTTTATTTACTTAGTTTTTTTTTAATTGTAAAATTAACACTGATTTTTCAAAACTACTTTTTCTTATTATACCCTACACTATTATAGGTCATTGGAATATTTTGCGACTTAGAGATCGATAAGAGAGTTGCCATTATTATATTATAGATTTGTAAAGGGTGTCAACTAAATACAGCATTGTGTCATACGGACGACGAAAATATTCCTAAAAATTGTATTTTTTATTAAAATAATTATATTTAATTTTATATAATTATTAAAATAATTATATTTTTAAAATATAAATAATTCTATAACTTTTTCAAAATATTAAATTTGTATCTCTCAATTCATAAATGGGTTTTTTGGTAATATTAAAATAAGAAAAACATTGTCAACTTTAGTGTTTCACTCACTCACCCACTGATCATATATGGAGGTTGTGTTCCTCCAATTCAACTCAAACATACTTTCCTTATGACTATGTGAAATTTCATTAAGATATATTTAAGAGTTCAAAAGTTACAGAATTATTTCCAAAAAATCGATCTGCATATTTTTTTTGGAATGTAGTTTTAAGCTCATTAAATTTACGGATATGAAATGATGTTTAAATTTAATTTACCTGCCTAATTTCAAGAAGTTCGATCTACTAATGGCCGCAGACTTTCCATACAGATCCACTCCCTCAAATTACCTAGTAAAAATCACATGATATGGCATAAATCTCTCATATATATGAAAATCATTTAATTTTTTAATAGTGTAGGGTATTATATAATAGACCTTAACCGACTATTGCACTCTTGTTCATACTTTTTTGGCGAGTTTTACTAAAAAGGTTTTTTTCCTTATTTTCAGCCTAAAAAATGTCTTTAAAACAGTATATAGGAATGATCACGTTCTAATCTACTTTTAGCTCTCATTGCAATATTGCCCATGGGATCTGAAGGTGGTGGTATACCAGTTATTTCACGTGCTGGTTCTTTATAAAATATTTCGGTTCTGCCCGATTTATAACCATAATAAACCGTATCATATGAACGTAATATTAAATCGGTTACTTTCTTGTTGTTCAACATATCACGATGCATACATTCCAAGGTGTTTATTTCAACAGGATTCCAAGGACCATTACGTTCTAAAGCATCCCATTTGGAATCGATACACATAAAACTATAGCTGCCATCACGTTTCTCTCCCTCAACGTTAATATTTAAAGTCTGGCTGAGGTGAGATTCCATGTGGGGAAATTTGGAGACACAAATGTCAAACTGGAAAACAAAAAGAAAAAAATTTCTATAAGAAAATTTTCTATAAGAAAATATTTATCCGAAAACATTTTCTATAAGAAAATATTTATGCGAAAACATTTTCTATAAGAAAATGTTTATCCGAAAACATTTTCTATAAGAAAATGTTTATCCGAAAACATTTTCTATAAGAAAATGTTTATCCGAAAACATTTTCTAGAAGAAAATGTTTATCCGAAAACATTTTCTAGAAGAAAATGTTTATCCGAAAACATTTTCGATAAGAAAATGTTTATCCGAAAACATTTTCTATAAGAAAATGTTTATCCGAAAACATTTTCGATAAGAAAATGTTTATCCGAAAACATTTTCGATAAGAAAATGTTTATCCGAAAACATTTTCTATAAGAAAATGTTTATCCGAAAACATTTTCTAGAAGAAAATGTTTATCCGAAAACATTTTCTAGAAGAAAATGTTTATCCGAAAACATTTTCTAGAAGAAAATGTTTATCCGAAAACATTTTCTAGAAGAAAATTTTTATCCGAAAACATTTTCTAGAAGAAAATGTTTATCCGAAAACATTTTCTAGAAGAAAATTTTTATCCGAAAACATTTTCTAGAAGAAAATGTTTATCCGAAAACATTTTCGATAAGAAAATGTTTATCCGAAAACATTTTCGATAAGAAAATGTTTATCCGAAAACATTTTCGATAAGAAAATGTTTATCCGAAAACATTTTCGATAAGAAAATGTTTATCCGAAAACATTTTCGATAAGAAAATGTTTATCCGAAAACATTTTCGATAAGAAAATGTTTATCCGAAAACATTTTCGATAAGAAAATGTTTATCCGAAAACATTTTCGATAAGAAAATGTTTATCCGAAAACATTTTCGATAAGAAAATGTTTATCCGAAAACATTTTCGATAAGAAAATGTTTATCCGAAAACATTTTCTATAAGAAAATGTTTATCCGAAAACATTTTCTATAAGAAAATGTTTATCCGAAAACATTTTCTATAAGAAAATGTTTATCCGAAAACATTTTCTATAAGAAAATGTTTATCCGAAAACATTTTCTATAAGAAAATGTTTATCCGAAAACATTTTCTATAAGAAAATGTTTATCCGAAAACATTTTCTATAAGAAAATGTTTATCCGGAAACATTTTCTACACGAAAATTGTTCGAAAACATTTTCTACACGAAAATTGTTCGAAAACATTTCTGCACGAAAATTGTTCGAAAACATTTTCTACACGAAAATTGTTCGAAAACATTTCTGCACGAAAATTGTTCGAAAACATTTTCTACACGAAAATTATTCGAAAACATTTTCTACACTAAAATTGTTCGAAAACATTTCTGCACGAAAATTGTTCGAACACATTTTGTTCGAAAACATTTTCTACACGAAAATTGTTCGAAAACATTTTCTATACGAAAATAGTTTGAAAACGTTTTCTATACGAAAAATGTTCGAAAAGATTCTATTTCAATTTTGAAATTTATTTTCTTTAACTTACCAATTTTTGTACAATTTTTGAATGCTGAGAGCAGCCTTCTTCCATAATCAATAATAGTGTCATATTTTGTTGGCCACAAATGTACAATTCAGCCTTCTGCAGACCATCTTGATTGCCCATATTCGATGATAGACAAGTTAAAACATCAACAGCATCATCACATTTTATGGAATTACGTCTGCCTACAACTTTGGTAGTATTCAAAGGAGTTTGAATTTCAATATTCGTTCCAGGTGTGGCATCCCAGGCGGGTCGCTCTTCATTTAGGGCCAATACGGATAATTTGGCCATTAAGGGTGTTAACGGAACACCACCCAATTGTTTGCGTGATGACATCAAGGGGGCACGATCTCCTGAGGGTGTTGAATCGGATATTGGTTTCAAGGGTAAACTAAGGGCTTTTTTATCCAAAGGAGTTTTAGGTTTTTGTTGACCTAAAGTTTCCAAATTTAAATTACGATCTGGCTTTGTATGGCTGCTATTCGTATTGGGATTTCTTAGAGATTCATCTAATTTCTTAAGCTCATTATCGAAATCTTTAAATTCTTCTATAAGTTTGGCAATTTCCTCATCTTGTTTTGTCTCCTCATTGGCTTCACCCCATAACTTGTAGTATTTTTCTAAGAATTCTTGGAATAAACTACGGGAAATGGGTTGACCATTCGCATTAAAAACAGGATTGGTGGGATCTGTAATGGTGCGAGAAGTTTTATTATTCTCATCCGAATTATCAGAATTATCCTCATCTTCTTCATCATCATTTTCTATAAAATCGGGAGAGGTATCATTATTGGAACCTCCACTGCCATTGCGATTTACATCAGTCTTAAAACTTTGCGAAATTTGTTTTAGAGAAATCTTTTTGGAAAATTTCTTTAGGGAGTCATGAATATCAGTTAGAGAGTTGCGGCGTTCCATTTTATTGGGATTGGCAATGAAATTATGAAAAAATTTTCAAAATCCTTTTTCAAAGAATTACGTCTATTGATCTGTTGAAGTGTATTGTTTTGTTCCACTTGTTTATTGGAGTTATTTTCATCTTCTGGATTAGCACAAATGGACATGATGTTACCCACAGCCAATACTTTATTCTCAGCCATGGGAGTGGAACAGACACTAGTACGTCCAATAAATTCGGGATATGAATCAGTTTCATCAAAATTTATAGAAGCTATACCCGATTCAGGTAATTCTTTGCTAGAATAATTCTTAATCCGCAGTGGCAAATGTGTGGGCCGGTTCATCATTAGACTTTTAGGTCTTGCGGGCGGCATTGTAGTTTGTGTCTCTAAGGCAGAACTGGCCTCTTCTGCTTGTTCTTCAGGATGTTCACTTATAGTATGAGAGCTATTCTCCTCAGGTATGTGGGTGAATATTAGAGATTTATCTCTTTTCATTTTACGTTTATTATATTGAAATGGCAATGGTCCTTGGCCCAATTGTGTAGTCTGAAGATTTTGTGCTCTTTGAGCTTCTGCCTGAAGTTTACGATATTGTAAAGTATCCAAATAGACCACTAACATTATAACACCATTGGGTATATGAAATTCCGTAGAAGTTAATTGTTCTGCTGTTGTTCTTATATGCAAGGGATCAGTTAAAACAATTTGTTTGGTTACAGCATCACTTAGCTGTGAGGCCACCACTCTGGAAAATGAAAAAGGTCGTTTTTTTTAAAGAATTGTTAATTATTTAAAAGTAAAAAAGCTTACTTGTTATGATATAGTATTGCACCACCCAATACACCTTTAGTTTGTTGACAACACTGTAGAGTTTGTATGGCTTCCAAATAGATATTGCTTGCCGTTTTTGGCATACGAAGTTTAGGTATATTTTGAAAAATATTTCCATTATATTGTAAAATTGGTAGATATGTTTCAAATATATGATATAATTTTTCCGATAAATTCTTGTATTGAGATTGCAAAGGAAATTGATCATAAACCAATTGCAAATCACGATGATAAAATTTAACCAAAGATGCTAACAAATCAGCACGATGTTGTAATAAATAATCTGAGATATTACGATCTGTACCCACCGCCTTTAGGTAAGAAATAGAGAAAAAAGGCGAAAAAAATTAATTTTCTTTAAAACTATTTTTTTCAGAGGTATTTTGAAAGTTGTCTGCCTCACAGTGATTGCACTAATTCTGTATATTTTTTTTCCCACATGATTGTGTAGAGTCGATCTTAACCGACTATTGTAGTCTTATATGTTCTCATTTTTTTGGCGATTTTTACTAAAATGTATTGTTTCTTTCTTTTAGCCTGAAAACTAATATATTGTCCATGGAACCTGAAGATGGTTGTATCCTCATGCACATGGCTCCAAAAATGAAGACAAAATTGATGGAGATCTTGGAAGCTATTCGAACAGAGACCACCTGGCAGAAGTATTATCAGATATATGGTCGAAGTATCATTATTTTTACCAACAGCATGTCCACAATTAGGTGCCAAATCGAATATAATGAGATGACAGAATATTATAACATTGGTTTGGATGCACGGACACAGGATTATTCTAACCAATCAAGAGATTGATGAAGTACAAATAATGAGCCCTACGCTATAGAGCAAGAATGTTGGAATAATGAAGCAACGTATCGGCTAATGTTAATGATTTGTTTATATATAACAGACAGAAATTTTGAAATAAATATTGTTATTCGTAAAAATTGTATTGAAGTTTAAATATTAAAAAAAATGAAACCTTTAAGGTCTTCAGGGATCTTTCACATTAAATAATAAACCGCTATCTTTTTCTTTATATAGATACTTGAGACCGTTCGCTGTTAAAGTTCTTTAGATATTCAATAATAATTTTTTGCTTTGTATGAGCGCTCTGATCTTCTCCATCCTACGTTTCGTCCAGTTAAACAGTTATTTGAGAAAGTTGTCGGGAACAATTTGAGAACTCTCACTTATCGAATATCTAATGAACTATCAGATATTCGATAATATGATACTTTCGGGTATTTGGCACGTTTTAAACACTATACATTACATACATACATACATACATACATACATACATACATACATACATACATACATACATGCATACATATAGACTTCGTATATATTTCAAAATAAACAAAAAAATTATCATTAAACTTACCAATATAAAACGTCCAAATTCTTTAAATACAAATTTACCATTTTGTAAAGCTATAATACGTGGCTTAAAAAAACAATCCTTTAGAAAATATGATGAACCCATTAATTGACCGCATAAGGCAACTTTTTGAGTATCAGAAACCCAACTGGGATGAAAATATAAAACTGCCTTAACCGGATCATCAGCTTCTTCCTTTAAACATTCCGTGTCGTAGACAAAAACAATCATAGTTTCCCTAGAATTCAAAAAAATTTATTAACAGAGTTTTTTTTTTGTTTTTTTGTTTAATTTAAAATAAATTATGTTGAAAATAATGTTAAACCTTTCTTTAGATAATTTAATTAATTTATCATTTTCCAATTTTTTCTGTATGGAAGACCAACGTTTGAATTCACTTTTACGCCAAGTATTAAACATTTTAGTTTTTTGCTACAATAAGTTTTTAATTTTTATTTCAGTTATTTTCAATATTTGCTAAAATCTAATCTTCACTTTCCTATTTCAATTTCTGTTTGTTTTTTCTTGTTTACGTGATAAAAACAAAAGAAAACACTGCAAGTTGTGAATGAAAAAATTTTTTGCTTTTTATTTTGTATTAACACATTCAAACGTTACTGACTACCATTAACTGATAATAACGTATTTAAGGCCAATACTGTCATCTCTTCATTTGACTAATCAGTCACTACGCTTAACTTTATCTGCCACCTTCTACATTTCATTTTATCTCATCATATCACAAACCATCATATCTTAAGTTCTTTTGAAATACTCATACATAATCTGCTGAGTATATCAACATCTTAGTATTTGTCTAGTTGTTTAAATAAACTAAGACGTTTTCAAAAATGTACACAAAACAAGAAACAAAATTAATGCAAAGTTGATTGATATATTGTATGGTTCAGTGAAAATTTTATAGTACGAAAATATCAATTACATGTTTTGTGACTGTTAAAATGGTATGAGTTCGTTTGGTTTGTGAGGGGGTATGGTGGGGGGGTGGTAGACTTGATGTCGACATTAAAAATATTAATCTTGAAAGTTATTTATGTATTCAACTTGTTGTAACATGTACAATTGTGTGTTAACGGAAATTTCTTTAAGAAAACAAATTCTAACTAAAAGTTTTTATGAAGCAGAAATTTTAATGGTGTAATTTTTTATTAATTATACTATAAATGGAGAAATATTGTTTAATGTACATCTAATTTATGTATTAAGAGATTTTTGATGAGATTTTGAAATAAACTTTTGAATTAGATGTTACAGAGCGGTGCCAAAACAGTTTTTTAGGAAATATTTCTGTAACTGCTGAAGCCTTTTAACGGTTATAGCCGATATGTTTTCTGATCTCCAACTGGTCTCCATCTCCGTCATTTTGATGTTTTTAGGATATGGGACAAAATAAATTTTGTATAGAGATATTAGTCCTATTTATAAAACAGACATACATGTGTAGATTATCTCTTATAGTTTCAGTGATATTCAAGTCGAAATGAATTTTAACACATTTTCAACCATGTTTTTTTTTTTTTTTTTTGAAGCTAAAGCATTTTTGAGTTGGTTTAGCGGTGTATAAACCTTCAATGTTGGCCGCCTTGATTAAGGAGTGAGATCCTTAACATACATAAATGTTAATAAATATTTTAATGACCAAGAAATGTGGCAACCTCGATTGGTTGGGTCCATAGATCTTCAGGACAGAGTGAGGTTGTATTGGACTGGCAGTTGAATAGATGTCGTGTTTCATGTGGTGCTTGAACACATGCAGGACATAGGTTTGGGACAACACGTTGAATGCGTGATCAAAAGGCATTTAGCCTGTTGCTCCATCTCGATCTCAGTTGTGCCAGAACTACTATTGTTGACGCGGCAAATTCTGTTCATTGTCCTCAATGGGCGGTGGGCGGCCTCCAAGAACGACATTCATACGTTAACTTGAAACCGCGGAATTTGAAATTCTGAATGCTGATTCAAAGAATCTTGCTCATGTATGCTATGTTCGTATATACGAATATGCTTTTTTACATGCCTTGGCGGTAACTTCAATTATGTGATATTGAAGCGATATTAGCGATAGTGTCCACACATGAGCAGCATAATTCGCCAATGGCCGTCAAATCATTTTATATGTAGCCAATAAGGTTTATATATCCATACTCCAAGTACTGCCGGTTAATGCTTTTTGGAATTTATTTCTATTTCGCATCACTCACCACTAATCACTAGTGATGAATCTTTATCGGAAACCCTTTTCATTAACATTTTTATATACTTTATGCCACTTTGCTCGAGTAGCAAATCTAAAACACTTTATGACACAATTTTTGTGCTCTTCAATTTTCTTTTAACAAGAGCCCAATATCTCTTCACTTGGTATTGCTCCGAGTAGTTTGGATTTGACCCTCTTGGTACAAATAGTCATTGTTGTTCTTGTACCACTCAGGGCATTGTTTACCCTGAGTGGTACAAGTCTTATTAATGGAAGCAGCTCTTTTTTAGAAACATTCCTTGATGTATTTTTTATTTTCAGAGCCCGTTGTAAGAATAATTGGCTTATTTTTCGCTAACTGAATATTGCTTGCCACACCAAGAACTTTTGGGGTATTTTTTACTGTTTTGGGTCTTAAATTTTTTCTCAATACTTGCTCGAGAATCAGCAGTACAAAATTTTTGACCAGAAATTACAAAAAATCTGTGAGAATATACGTTTCGTCATCAGTTATGCAGAATTTTTTTTTAGTGCTAATCGGGTTGCTTTTCTTCCCTGTGTACTCTTTTGAAAATGTTTTCGGTTCTTTGGCTTTAAAAGCAGAAATTTGAGGTTGAGTTTCGGGAGGTTTGGGAGTCTTTCAAAGCGAATAATGAGAAACTTCTTGCCAACAACAAGAATCTTCTTTCTACTTTATGTACACTTATGAAAATGATTTCTATTTTATGTCTTTAGAAGCTTCTTATGGACTCTTCCCTCAACCTAACAACGGAAAAGTTCTAACTGCACCGTTAAATAACTTTGGAAACAGTTTGACGTCAGACCTTCAAATGCTTGGCCATCTTTTTTAAGGCCAAGTTGGATTTTGTTGAGAATATTAAATTATTTTAGTACGCTCTTTTTAATGGTCCATTTTAAACAGATTTACAATATTTTCATTTGTTTGACATAATAACTGACCTGGTTTTCATAGTTAATTGATAAAAAACAAGTAATACTTGGGTTAAGAGTTTTAGTTGAAAACATGTGTTAACAGGTTTTCGATCTCACTCCTTACACGAAATGGCCAACTTTTAAAGGTTCTCCCCTAACATCATGCTATATCATGTCAAATTTTATTAAGAAATCTGCATGATTCTAAAAAAAATGTTTTTGAAACCACTGTTCGCTTATTACATCCATGTACTACAGCCTTATATATACTGATATTTTAATAATATATTTTTTCCAAATCGTTTGTAATTAGATTAATATACTTAAAAAAATACCCCTTATCTTTGTGTCCATAACTCAAACAGCAAAAAAATTAAATAAACAAAATTATTGTCTATTTGTATTAAATAATAATAAATAAATCAATAAAATTTAAATAATAAATAAATATAAAGAAAATTATAAGAACCTCTTATCAATGGCATCCAACAATAACAAATTGTCCATAAATTCAACAAAATCTTTAAAAACTGAATCAAAGAAAAGCATTTTTGTTTATATTGCTTAACATTTAACAAATAAAAGTTATCTGTAAATAAATAAAATGAAATATACATTCAAAATAATACAATAAAAGTTAAAACAAAATAAAATTAATAAAATATATACAATTTTTTTGCACAAGACGTGTGTCTTGTTTGTGTGCTCAAGAGGGGCGTTACTTTAGTTTTTTTCCTTTGGCCCAAAATACTTACTTGGCCATTATTATTGTTTACAATTTCTAAAACTTTAAATTTTATGTTTACTAATTTTCTAAAATAATTTTATAATATTTTTAATTAATAAAACTTATCATTTTATTTCTATAATTTTTTTATCAATAAAATTCCACTGCACTTGTGTTTTGTGTATACACTGCACTGTAGAGGTATTTTATTGGTTTTGTTGTTATTTGGGGGGTACATACAGAGTTGCATTAATAGGCGTTAGGTAAATGATAAAAATAGCAGTAAACAATGTTGTATTTTGAATGTTAATATGGCAACATGTAGTTATATTCACCACATTGTAGTATCGAGCATTGCCATTTTAAAATTTCTTATTTAAAAATAAATCTAAATCCCTACGCAACCGATTTTTGTTAATTTTCGTAATCTCCCCCACCACAAATGGTAAAAAGAGTATACTAAGTTTATCATTTCATTTGTGACGTCAGAATTACCTATAACCTCATAAAATGTTTATTCTTGCATCAGGTCAAAATCTCAGTTGAATTACATAAGTAATTGTTATTGGCCTAAGAAGTTTTCTATTAAAAATGGGCAAAATCAGTTCAGAAAAAAATACAGTTATAGAACGATCTCAGAGACAACCTCCTAAAACTGAAGCAACAATTACAACAAAACAACCTATTCCATTTTACAGGAAGTTTGACACGCTGATATTGTTTTTAAAAGAAAACGATATTTCGGATAGCGAAATTGTGTGCCCCATGATATACTTAATATCGCATATCTTTATAATCAATACAAGAAATTTGTCATATTGATAGAGCTTTAGCATTATTGATTACAAAATTTTCAGAAAGGGTGCGGGGAAGTTGTATCTCCCTAACAAAGTAAACTTTTAATAATGCATAGTTATAAAACTTTTAAAGCTTAAGGTAATAAAAATTAACAAATTTTTAGATAGGGCAGAAGGGAATAGATTTCCCTACAAATGATATTTTTAATACCACATATCACTTATACTGTAACAGAAAATTTAATGAAATATGCTGCACAGAGGTGGCAATAATAGCAAAATATTATAGACTACATAATTTTGGGATAGATTACGGTGGAAGTAAAATTGTTTATATGTTCTAACATTTGGAGATTTATATTATTTTGGCAATCAAGCAATATAAACAATATGAATATCAATTAAAAGGTCTCAAGAGACCTCTGAAGTGATATATAAAAAATCGAATATTTGATGTCTTTAAAGATAGCCTTTGACTCGACTTTTTCACAGTAGTAAAAATATCTTCAAAAAGCATATTGACATTTCAAGTTTTCATCCTAAACCATGTTGTTTCACACATTATTTATATTGTATAATGTTTTCTGGGTAACCTTTTTACAATTAATACAACGAAGTTGGCTGCAGTTGATTTCTCAGTTGTTGTCTTCGGGTAAAAAACACTGAAGCAAATTTATTATTGAATATAAAGGTTTTAAATTATATATTTGTACTTAAATAAAGACAAATATTTTTATTTGTTATATCAATTATTTTGCAACATTTAAGTATAGCAAGCTACATATGTAAATAAAAGCAAAATAAAGTTGGTTGCAGTTTATTTATTCTTTTGATTGTACTATTCAAGCAAATGATACTAAATTTGTATTATAATAATGTAAATAGTTTTTTATTATTTATTAAATATTTGAGAGGTTTTTGTATTAATAAAAATCTTTCAAAAGTTGTTTTTTAAAATTCAAGTTTTTTTTGGGAAAGAAAAATCATTTAAGTTATTAATTTACTGTCTTGTAGCAATGATAGCTTGATGAATTTAAAAAGTAGAAGAAGAAGCATATTTTGACAGCTATGCAGCAAATTTGACATTTTGTTTTTACAGTGTATTTCAATTTGTGTGTGTATTTACCAAACAGTTTGTAAAGCGGGCAAGTGTACTTTGTATTTCAGTACTTGAAGGAAATTTTCTTTTTTTGGGTGTGTATTTTTTTGGCATTTGAACTAGTGGAAAAAATTAAGAAAAATCATTAACTAACTAACAAAACTAACAGTTTGTCATCCTTTAAAGTAGGCTAAAGAAGGTAAAATTAACAAAACTAATAAAATCAATTAAATTCTAATTATGAATTGTGTGTAAAATAAAACTAAATGGTAGTTTGCAAAATGTTTGTTGTGAAATTGTGATAAAAAATAATTAAAATTTAGATTTAGAAAATACTAAATTTAATATTGGTTTGTAGTGTTAAGTTTTTGTAAAGAGTCTTATGAAAAATGTTTAATTAAAAAAAATTTTGTTGGAAATTATAAATTCTAGTTTTTTTTCAAAGAAATTGGATAAGTGTGTTGTGTATATATATGTTTGTGTGTGTTTGCCTATTTTAACCCTCTGCTGTGAATGGTTTTTATGTTTTTTTGTTTGCTTTTATTTGTTTTTTATAATTGTTTGCTTTTGTATATATTTTATTTAATTGTATTGCTTTTGCATTGTCTTTGCCACTCCCTTAAAATGTTGTTAAAATAGATATAAACCCCCACACCCTGTCGCACTTTTGCATTTATTCCTTTGTGGATTAACATTTTGATATGAGTAATTGTAGAGCGGTGGGGGGGACGGTTGAGGAAATAAAGGCAGATTTCATCGATTTGTTAATTTCTTTTTTAGTTTTGTTATTGTTGTTGTCTTTCTGTTTGCGACACAATGAAACATTTGTAATTTGAAACCTGTTAAACTTACAAGGATATATTTTTGATTATTTTATATGATACTTAAACTATTCATAGTATTAGTACTAAATTACGTACAAAATATGCATATGTATATGTGTTCACATGAATTTAGTGTGTATCATCATCATCAGTCTGACCTTAAAGTACAATATTGTTGAATATATATATCGTTATTATCACACTTTTTCCCCATATAAATATATTTAGGTTAAATTTGACTTTTTTGCTTGTCTTAGCAAGAGGTTGAAGGAGGAAACTAGAATTTTGTGCTTTTTTTTTTTTTTTTGCTTTTTCATTTTTTTGTTGGCTTCCGGTAACACAATATTGCATGTGTAGTCATGTGTTGCTATTAAGCTCATAGAATTTATGATTGTGTTTATTTATCTATTTAATCAATTCAATATAGGAGATACACAGTGATTCAAAAACGATTCTATTTAGAATTGTTAAGTTGTTATATTTTAAAAACAAATCAATAATACAAAATTTTAATTTCTCTGAGGAAATTCTTTACACATCACAGTAGTTCCAAAACATCACCATAGGTGTTTGGGGCATTATGTGTTTGTGCAGATGTTTGTAACGGTCACAAAAAATCTGTGCACCCTCCATTGGGCAAATGACTGGTTGTGTATGAAAATTTTGTGAAAAAAGTGCAGGTCGCAGTTTTAAGAATTTCTTAATGAAATTTTGATTATTTTGACCTAGTTACGATGCCTATTGAAATTTTTAAGAAAAGTAAAAATAAAATTATTTTTTTATTAAAAAATGTTAATAATCGATTCAAAAATGGATTATTTTATTCGATTAATCGACTAGTTAAATCGTAAAAAAATCTATTAACTTCTTTGTGCAACATTTAAAAGCATCAGTTAATACGAAACAGTAAAATCCAATAAACGTTCCACGATAGTTGGATCTCCGTTCCGGAACGAGAAACAATTTTTTTTAAGAACTATGATATGTAGCCAATCTGTTACAACAACAAGAAAAACTTTATGCATTGTGCCGATTGTTTTTTCTATCCCGATCTCAGTTGTGACATAGTGTGCCATATATGAATTTCGATCGAGAGGATCTTGCACATACCAAATTATGATCTTTTTGTGTATTTTAATATTCATTCATATTATGCATCATTTGAGACTCCAATTGTGTATGTGATCCCTCTGCCATTATTGCACAAAGAATTGCTTACTTAGTGTTTTATTATGTTCCTTAACCGGAAGAATTTAAGTCTTATGCGGTTGAATATTTCTCCAATACGTATCACTCAGCGGAGCAGTGCACATTGGAGCACCATTAATGATCAGTGATCGGACAATCGTTTAATATAAACCTAATATGGTTTCTTCTGCCGATATTGCAGAAGGAATTAATGGTGAAGTCGTTCACATAAGTTATCTTGTCAACTTCTGGTGGAGGCGCAGGGAGTTTTGAGAGATAGAAATTAAACAAAAGTGGTAACATGACCTCGCCTTGTGAAGAACCGAGAACTACATTTTTGTGAATGCTTTGAAATATTAAATATGCGTTTACAGTGTAAAGCTCCGTCAGTTAGTAGAAATTTTGCATAATTTCTGCATTCAGTGTAGTGAAATTGATGGTCCTAATTTCAGGAAAATTCATTCAATTCATTGGCAACACAATTTGTGAAAGATCTAGTTTACCAAACAAGAAAACTTTTGCAACTTCATTACATTTTGCTTTTTAATTATTCGATTAAAAATATGTATAGAAATAGTGGTAGACTTTGGAAATTCGTCTGCCTTTTTCGAACTTATACCTATGAAGCCTATTGAAATTAGTCATATTCGGTCCAATATTTCAGGTAGCTCCCATACAAATGTCCTTCCAGAATGGCAGTCCTATACAAGCACCATTTCATATATTACTTTGAAGCGTATAAAAACAAAAAATTGATTTATATTATCTTAAATCGATGTTAGAAATTAAATCATTTCCTTTTGCTGCGATATAACCTTCCTGAAAAAATCCTTTCAAATGCATAAATTTCACATAAATGTTAGTATTGTAATCATGTACTTCATCCTTAATCATAAATCAGAAAAGCAACTTAAACGAGGGTCGTTCATTCATTTTTCGTAGCTGTTATTTATAACCAATAATATGATTTAGGGTTTAACAAAGTCGGTTTGAACGACTATATAATTTTTAGTTATTTTATGTTGCCGAGGTAAGAAACGGAAGGGACTTTCTGGTTGTGCCCTGTAACCAAAAAAATATTAATTGTGTTTAATTGTAAAGACAGTTTTAATAAGTTTCCGTATTATAATTTTTACTTTTTGTTAACCTTTTTCCTTTCTTTGTTAACTTTTGTATTTTTTTGTAATAACTCTGTGTTAGTGCGTGTATGTAATTAATGAATGTATATCTGTGTAGATATGTAAATAACAAAAATTACTCCCATGATATTTTTAATTATATTATCTCTTGATTTTATATATTTTTTTCTTTTTTTCTATTCCCAAAACCAATTTTTACAGCTTTATTTCCAAACCAATAAATCATAAAAAGAGACACATTTTATTAGAAAAAAAGGCTTATTTTTGCACTCAAAAATATCATTTCTAACCAAAAACACCAACCACCAACAAAATAATTAATCCATCATTAAATTAACTTCCCACAACCTTTTTAATAAGTAGAAAACTTTCATCACAACTAAATTTGCTAATTTGCTTTTTATATAAATAAATAAATAATTTTAAAAACTTGTACAAACCTAAAAAATCTTCACCATAGGACTATCAGAGACAGCAGTTATGGACGTTATGTCTTCTTCATTGCAACAGCAACGTATTATTGTCGAGCAATTGAGACGTGAAGCTGCGGTTGAAAGACAACCCGTTTCAGAATCTTATGCCTCCATGATGCGTTACATATCGCAACATGAACAAGAAGATTATCTATTGACTGGTTTCTCCAGTCAAAAAGTTAATCCATTCCGTGAAAAATCCTCTTGCGCTGTTCTATAAATACTAAAAACAAAACAAAAACTAAGCAGGAGGATAAGGAGGAAGATGGAGGAGAAGAAAGGAAGGAGACAAATAAAGATGAACGTGATTACGATGATGATAATGATGAATATGGAGAGGAAATTAATGATAAATTTTGTGGAGAATTAAAAAATGTAATGGAATTTTTAATATTTATTTTTTTTATTTTAATTTAAAGTAGAAATCACCACCTAATAAATATTACAAACCACAAAATTAACAAGATCATTTTACACTTAAATTTGTGAAAGAAGAAAAACTTAAAATTTCAATAAAAACGATTTGTAACACAAAAACAAGAAAACCCAAACAGTTAATTTACTTAATAACCAACACAATTTTCATTTGGAGGAAACATTTACAAATTTGAAACAAAACTAAAATGGACGGTAATAGAAATATTTAAAAATTCGCATCCAAACAGAATATATCAGATTTACTACAGACATCTATTGATAAAAGGAGAATATTCAACAATAATTTATATTATAAAACAAATATTATTATTATTCTTTAAATGATTAATATTTTCGAAAATAAAAAAAGAAAACTAAATCCAACAACCAAGATATTAATCATTATTATATATCTATCTCTATATATACATTTATCGTATTTAAAAAAAGAAAAAAATTAAACTATTTATAAATTATATCACTCTCTTTCTATATATATTTATAAAGAACAACAACAACAAACTATTATATACAAAATAAAATAAATATCAAGATTATCTTAAATAAGAAATAATAACAATTATATACTTATCATATATAAGATCTAGTTATATATAAAACAACAACAACATATGTAAAAGTGTTAACAATTAGAGATGGTCATTTTTAATAATACAAGATTAAAAGAAATCGAATATGGAAATAAACCAAGTAATAAATAATCCAATTTGAAACCATAAAATATCATAAAATTTTGCCTTAAAATAGGAGATTAAATATAATAAAATCTACTAGAATTGAATTGAAAAAAATATATATATAATTTAAGTTGTGATAACAACACAAAAACTTAATAGCCATATTTCTAATTCAAGATTTTTCCACTATTTTCATTAAAATTTAAATTTTTGGGATCTCTGAACTATATTCTCCACCACTGTTTGAAAACTCTTGGCGAGAACTTTCCTATTGATCAAATTTTACTTGTAATAATTGGCATATGAACGGCATTTTCAATAAGAAATATTAGTTAGTAGATTGAAAATTCGGATTGCTATATCTCGAAAACTAAATGGATAATTTTAAATTTTCAAAATTCATTTTTGAGTTTGAAAACTCTTGGCGAGAACTTTGCTATTGAACAAATTTTATTTGGCATATGAACGGACTTTTCAATGAGAAATATAAGTTAGTAGATTGAAAATTCGGATTGCTTTATCTCGAATAATAATTTTAGAATTTCAAATTTTTACTTAGTTTAAATCGAGAAAGTTCTATTTCACACTGAATTAAGCAAATTAATATCAGAGATTTCAAAATTGGAAACTTATCACAACTTGTTTTCAATACACAAGCTTTTGAAAATTGAATGAACAATAACATAAACTTTTAAGATTTTTCTTTATTGCATAATTTATTAGAAATTCGAATTTTTTCTTTAATTCGAAAATTGTTTACGAAATTTTAAAGTTGTTTAATTCTTATTTTTTTGTTTGGTATTTAAAAATTTCGATTTCGTATTCGCAGGAACATTATTAAAAATTTTTCACAACTTTTTCAATATTTTAAATTATTTTCGAAATTTAATTTTTTTTTCATTTCTTTCCGAAATGGAATTACTTTTCTAATTCTTAATTGTTTGATAATTGAATATTACACATTCATATTCGAAGGACTTTGTTCAATATTTTAACATTATTATAAAATTTTTCAATATTTTATAAATTTTTATTCAAAATTTTTTAGAATTTTAATATTTTTAACTCTTTTCGAAATTGTATTTCTTTTGGAACTAGACATTCTTTTTCGTTCGAATTGATTTTATTTCGGAATATTATTTTTTCTGAAATTTGAAAATATCTTTAAAAAAAACGTATGTCTTATTTTTTATTCGAAAATAAAAATTTCTTATTCGATATTGTCATTTCTTCGAAATGAATTTTTTCGTAATGGAAATATTTTCGAAATTTAATTTATTCGAATTAAAATTTTTTTCGAAATTGTTTTTTACTTAAAATCGAACAAAACTAACCAAAAAATGTTTTTGGTGTTCGGAAATTAAAATTTGGTGTTTGAAAATTTTAATATAATTTTTTTTCGAAATAGAATTAGTTAGAATTCCGTTGTTTTCTAAATTGAAATTTAATTTTCGTATTCGAATTTGAAATTAAATTTCGAAATTTTATTTTTTCGAAAATTTGTTTTTTTATAATTGAAAATTTTTCGATATCGAATTTGTTCGAATATAACTTTTTCAGTTCAGTTTATTGGGGTGTTCGAAAATTTAAAATTACTATTCGAAATAGAATTTTTTCGAAACTAAGGCTGTTCGTAGTTAAACATTTTTTTTTTAATTTTTCAGCATTAATTTTTTGAAATTAAAAAGATTTTGTCGAAAAATAAAGATCCCTTAATTTTTCGGTAATGAAAATTTTAAATTTCTTATTGGGAAGGAAAGTTTCCAAAGGACCTTATTTTTTTTAATTTCTTATTGGAAACTGAAATTGCATTTCCATTTTTTTCAAGATTGAATTTTGTCAAACATAATTTTTTCTTTTTTTTCAAAATAGATCTTTTTACAAAATTGAAAGCATCTTTTCGAAATAAAAATTAAGACCAAATTAGTTGATGTTCGAAAATTTGAATGTTATTCGAAATATACATATAGTTTTTTGAAATTGAATTTGTTGCATTAGATTTTTTTCGATATAGATTTATTTCACAAAATGGAAAACATCTTTTCGAAAAATATGGTTGCCATATTTTTTTATTTTCGAAAATTTTAATTACCTATTCGAAATTGAAATTTCATTTCAAAATATAATTTTTTTCGAAACTGATTTTTTCATAATTAAAATTTTTTCGAAATTGAGTTTAAAATTTTTCAAATTTAAGTTTTTGTCGGAATTGATTTTTTTGAAATGAATTTTTTTTGTCAAAATTATTTTTTTTATTTTTGAATTAAAAAGTTTCTTTTTTTAATTGGAAATTCATGTTTGGAAAAAAACTTAAATACTTAATAGAGATATGAAAAATATGGCTATTGATTTTTTTAACTGATTTAATTAATTATTTCCCTTTTCCTCTAATAAATAACCATCTCTATTTATGTAAATCTTATAGCAGAGAGTTATATTTATTCAAAACTTTCTCACTCTCTATTATTAATAATTATTATAATAACTAAACTTAATCCTTTTTAATCTAAACCAACCCCCTTCCCCCTCTAAACATTGTGTCATTTTCATTAATTAAAAAAAAACAAAAAATTCAATTCAATAAAAAATTAAATAATTCATACAAAATAATAAACATAAACGTCATACTCTTCTCACTCCAAAAATAAGAAAAAAATCTCCTTGGAAACTAAACGATTCATGGAAACAAACAAATTACAGCAATAACAAAAGTTCATGACATGATATTTATATCCTTCACCACCGTTGGTTTGCACTGATGCTTGTAACATACCGAATAAATGGTGTTATCGCCACCTTTAAGTAAACCTTTGGACTCAAAATCACTTTCTGAGTCGATTAAACAATGTCCGTCTGTCTGTCCGGCTGGCTGGCTGTCCATGTAAACGATATCTTGATGAAATTTGGTTCATGCTATTTTTTTGGGGGTTAAGAACGAAGCCTTTTGCAATTGGTTATATTCGGTCCAATATTTCAGACAGCATCCGTAGAAATGTCCTTCGGGAATGGGGGTTTAAGGACATAACAGTCCTAAATATAAAACGATTTCAACGAACTTAAATACAAATAAGTTTTACATTATTTTAAATCAATGTACCAAACTATACGAGGGTTGGGCCATTACTTCTGACAGGTTTCATACAAGACCCCTTTCGATTACCACTTTGAGGGGCATAAATCTCACATATACGTGGGTATTGAAATAACAACAACCGAAATTTAGATAAATGGAATTTAAAATCGATGTTCAATAAAACGAGGATCGTTTTATGATTTGTTCCAAACCCCTTAGAAAAGAAGCCTTTTCAAACGCATCAACTTTAAATAAATGTAAGTATCATGTGAAGTATGATTATAAATCAGACAAGCAAATTATGCGAGGGTTGTTCATAAAAGTGGTGTGGGGTATTACATAGTCGGTCTTAACCGACTGTAACATGTTTACTTGTTTTTTGTGATATTTTGTTCAATATTTTTTTGGCCATTTTTCTCCATTAACAAAAATTGTTGTCCTAGACTTTGAATAGGATTTTGAAACCAAACCAAACCAAAAAAAAGCAAACGTAACGTATAAGCAAAAACAAATTATTAACATATTTTATTATAAAACTTAAATTATATTTAAATACATATATATATTTATAATACACAACAACAAAACCAACAAAAATTTATTAAAAAAAATAAAGAAAAAAATTAAAAGAGTTTTTGATTCATATTAAAAAAATCTTTAAAATATTGAAATAAAAAAAAACGAATATTTCTTAAAAATATTTAATTAAAATGCTTAGTATTAGTAGTTTATTAAAAAAGAAATAAACGTTTTAATTAAATTTTTTCTTTGTCCCTTTTAAATATTTACCAAAAAATATAACCAAAAAAATTGAAAAAAATTTAATAAAATATTGAAATTTAAATATTTGTTTATTAAACAAACATTAAAATATATAATTAATCAAAAATTAAAAAATACTCACATTTAAGAAAATGTTATATAACCAACATAACATTCCCTATATAAATTTAATTTGCCGTGATTTTTTTTCAAAACTCTTTTTAAAATTAAAAAATCTAAAAAAAATAATAATTTTAGCCGCGCGCGTTTAATTATTAAAAATTAATTATATACGTTTAAAAAATTATAAAAAAATATATTTTTTTTCTAGCAGCATTCAAGCTTTAAACAAATATTAGTAGTTTCTTAAAAAAAACTAGTTTCAATTGTTAATATTTATTAAAATTATAATAATTAAATATAAAAAAGTATAAAAGCGAACACTGTAACAAATTATGTTATATAATTATAACCTAAAAACAATTAAGGTTAAAGCTAAAGAAGGGAATTTTCAAAATTATCCAATGAAACTAATGTTTAGGGAAGTTTCCAAAGGACCTTATTTTTTTTAATGCCCAAAAGTTAATTTTGTGTTGGAATGTTAAAATAATAATTCTTTTTTAATATAAAAATATATTTATGTTTTAGTAGAATAAAAACGAAAGAAAAAATATTTAAAAATCAGGAAAAACAAATTTGTAACTGGAAATTCGAAATTGCTGGCCTTGCAAATTCTTGCAAGTTCGTCAGCAATTTCACTGTCCACATTGCAATGGCCGGGCCTCTATCACGACCTGATATCTTAGTCAGACATTGTGAGACAGGATGTGATCTTACTATATAACGCTAAAATTCCCTGGAATAACAAAAAAACATTTTAAAACAAAATTTTAGCAATTTAAAGAAAAAATTTAAAAAAAAAAAATTAGAATAAAATTTAAAAAAAATTAGGATAAAATTTAAAAAGTTTTAAACAAATTTTAAGAATAAATTATTGAAAATTTTACAAAAAAAATTGAGAAAATTTTAGAATAAAGTTTAAAAATTTTGAAACCAAATTTTAAAAATTTAGAATAAAAAAATTAGAATTAAATTTAAAAAAGTTCTATAACAAACTTTAACAAATTAAAAACTTAGAATAAAACTTTTGAATAAAATCTAAAAATTTTTTTGAATAAAATTTAAAAATTTTTGTAGGTTTTTTAAATTTGAATAAAATTTAAAAAAATTTTATAATATAAAAAATTTTTATAATAAAATTTTTTAAAAATTTAAAAAATTATAAAAAAATTAGAATAAAATTTTAATAAACTTTCGAATAAAACATAAAAAATTTTAGAAAAAAATTTAAACAATCAGTTAATAATAAAAATTAGAATAAAGTTTTTATATTATAAAAATGTTATAATTTTTTTAACTCATCATCTCAACTTGGTCTTCTAAATTTACGTTTTCCAATGCTAATTGTAGGCTTCCATTTAAATTTTTGTTATAAATTAGAAATAAAAACACTCAAAAATTATAATTTTTAATAACTAAAAAAATACAACGAAGTTAAATTTAATGAAAAAATCAAATAAAACATTAAAAGGAATAAACACAAAATTAACTTTCTTTGGAGCTTTTAGAAAAATTTGCAATCAATATATGAATGAAAAGTTAAAATTTAAAACCATAGTTTAAGTTTTAGTTAAACTCTAATGAAGTTCAAATGAAAGAAAATTATGGTTAGAATTTTGCTGTCGTGAGCAAACAGCAAAAATTTAAACATAAATTAAAACAAAACAATTATTTTGAAAGGATCGAGACTGAAATGTTTAAGATTTTTTTAAGGAAAGTTAAAATTACGTTTACAGTTGTAATAGTGTGAGTAAATAGTAAAGACTTAATCTTAGTTTAAGTTTGAAATTTAAGCTTTAAAGAAATTCTCTGTGAATAATTAATTTTTTTTTAATTTTAATTTATGAAAGAAAAAACTACGATTCGAATTTTGCTGTCGTGAGCAAACAGCAAAAGTTTAAACGTAGTTTAACTAATAAACTTAATTATTTTCTGAAAACGTTTATTTGTTTATTAAGGGTTGTGTATTTAAATGATCTCAAAAGTTTGTTATTATAAACTTTCTTAACGAAATTGTTAGGTTGTAACAAAATCATTTTTTTCATAACCTCCACCACCACAATTTATCATTCCGTGCGTATATATATATATGCTTGCATCAAATCAAAATCTGAATCGATTTAGCTATATTCGTCTGTCTGTTTATCTGTTCAATGAAATTTGGCCGTGTTATTTGTCATAGTCCTGTGAAGATTTGTTTTAGTAAATTAAAAGTTATGGTCCGATATCTGAAGCATCCTCTTAGTTCAAGCAATAAATCTTTTGTAAAATTGTCAATTATAAATCAATAATTTAGAATGATATTTTGCCAAAACATTTAGTTATTGCCATTCCAAAAATTATCGAAATCGGTTCAGTTGAAAAGAAGTTATAGCCAAAAATAAAACTAATTTTATGATTCATAAACTATTTCGTGTTATATTTAAGAACAACTTTTATATAAGGTATGTGTGTGTATGTAAAACACATAACGTATTTATTTCAACCGCATTTGTGGTGGAGGGTATTGAAGATTCGGCACAGCCGATTATAATATTTTTATTTGTTTTTTTATTTATTTAAAAAAGGAAAAGTTTAATAATTTTGAAAATTTCCTTATAAAAACAATTAGCTGGAACCAATAAAGTCAACGATTTAAATAATTATATATATATATATTCTATATAAATTTATATTAAAGGAATGAAAATATATATAAAATTTAATTGCTTAACTTATTTTGGGCCTGAAATAATTTGAATATTAAATGTAAATGAAAATTTTAAAGAAATCTTTATTAAAATAATAATGAACTCGATCATTTTTTTTCTTTCACTCAAAATATTTTAAACTTAAAAAAAATATAAAAAAACAATTTAAAATTTATCTTTAATTAAAAACTTGATATATAAACAAATTTATTAATTAAAAAAATAATAATAAAACAGCTTCACTTTCTCAGTTGTTTGTTTTTCTCAAAAATAAATATATATTTAAACAAAAATATAAAATACAAAACTGAAAATTAAAAAAAAAACTCAATTACAATAACAACAAAACAATATTGAAATATTCTACACTCTCACCTAAGAAAAAAACCAAAAACTATTTAAATAAAATTTAACTCATCATGAACATATTTTTGGAGGATCTACGAAATATTTACTGTTACCTCTATTTTCACTCTAGTATTTAAATAAAAATCACTTGCAGGACATTTTTAACAACAAAACTTAAACACCCAACAATAAAAAACAATTACAACAACAAAACACCACCAAAACAACAACAAACAAAAAATTATTTAACATAACTTTAATAAGAATTTCAAATTTATTAAGATCAAATAATTCTTAAAACCAAAAAAAAAAATTGAAAACATAACCTAAAAGTAAATAATATTAAACAAAAAAAAATCGTTTGCTTGGAGATTTCAATAAAAAAAAATACAAAATTAGATGTGTTAACTAGTGGGACACAGTAAAAAACCGTTAAAAAAAAAAAAAAAAAAAAAACTAAAAAAAGGCTTAAAATGTGTTTTATTTCAAAATTCAAAATGGTTGTAGGAAAATGCTTTTTTTTAAGAAAATAATATCATTAATTAAGACTTTGGGAGTAAAATAGAGTCTTTCCATTTTACACCCATTGTAAGGAAAATATATGAAAAACTTTTTGTCTGGTCAATACTTACAACCGATTCCCACGACAATTGGATCTCCGTTCTGGAACGAACCGACTTACACTCGGGCAAGGATTGTCAACCCAGCAACTGCTGTATTAATTGGAAGTTTTTCTCAAAATTATCGGATTCTGGAATCCTGAGAGATAAGCGCAGTGTTGGGGTTCTGGATGATCTGTTATTGTATAAAAATACTGATGACTAACAGCTTCCCTACAATGTATATTGAACGGGTTGGTTGTATAACAAAACCTGGTATGCGGACGATCTTTTTCTTGATACTGACGAGGAAAATGAAATTTTATATATCAAATCCAAGCAGTCAAGATCTAAACATACAACAACAACGTTCGTGGCATTAACATTAAATCCTTTAAATAAGATTTTAATGAGGTGAGTATTTTTTTAACGTCACACAGAATTGAAATTTGGAAAAAAAACAAAATAGAAGAAGCCAAAGTATGATTCAATGCTCAAAAAGGAATAAAGAAAATCGTGCAAAATTCTCACGAATGACAAGAAATATTCACAGTAGTTGTCAGACGAAATAAAAAATATTTTAACCGCACCCGACTTACATTATTGGCTCTATTTCGGATCATACAATGTAATATCGGCATTGGTCGCATTTTTTGCATGTGGCAAATTTAAAATGTGTTGTATTCCATATAATAATGCTGCGGTACTTGTTTCAATGCAGTCTAAATGGTTTAACCTACAGCTGGAGTGACCGTCTTTCAGTGCGGACTTAACTGAACCTAATGGTGAACTTGTGGGGGAGTTTGTTCAAATAATGACCAAAACAAAAGCATAGCGATTTTAACGGAGCAAAACTAGAAATAAAACAAATTTAGGAAGACCTTTTTTAAAAATTAGTGGAATCAATTGTAGAGAATCTTTTTGAGATAATCCACAACTCAGTATCATGCACACATTATTAATAATGCTATATAGAGACTGATAAACTTAGGTGCGTTAATAGGAAAATACCATTAAGAATTGCAGTTAACTCTTAAAGACGTAAAATGAAATACAATTAACATTTTTGGTTAACATTCTACGAAGGTCTGTCAATAATTTATAATAATTTTATTACTCTTACTTGTTTCCAAATCAAATTAAATCATGTATATCCATGTTTTTATTTTTTTGTTTTTTTTTTTATTATAAATATTTTCTTTTTTAATTTGATCATTTTTATTATTTTCTTTTTAGTTTTTTTATTGCAAAAATGTTTTTTTTCATAAAATTTTGCAATAATTATGATGTTTTTAATGAATTTATGTAAAACATTTAGTAAAATAAGAAACAAAAAAATCCCTTTTGATGAAGTTTTTTCTCAAACAACATAAAACGAAGGTTAATACAATTAAGATAAGTTATAAAGAGAACTTGTTCTCAAAAGAAAAGAAATATAGATTTCAAAAAATTAAAAAAAAAATAGACCTAAAACAATGCTTGTGTGGGGTGGAGAGGGGGTGTTGTAGTAATAAAATATTAGAAAAATGCCAAATAATGAATTTTAGAGATTAAAACTAAATTTAACTTTCATCGTCACTGCCAGCATTTTGACGGGGTTTAGGTCCACCAGCTCTCTTAGCCATAATAATTTGATCCACTTTCAAAATAGTATTGGCAGCACCTACGGCATACTTAATGCCCCAGTATTTAGCTTGATACAAATCAAAAATCTTGGCTGCAGCTACATCAATTGTTTCCGCCTTATCTGCTTCAATATTGATACCAACATTTTTGCCTGAAGCTTCTTTGTGGGCCAAATATAATTGATTGACTACTTCGGTGCCGTTAATGCCTGTATTCTCGGCCAAAGCTTTGGGGAATGCTTCTAGGGCGCTGGCAAAACGTCTGACGGCGTATTGTTCCAAGCCGGGTAGAGTATCTGCGTAAGCAGCAATTTGTGTGGCCAATTCAATTTCAACAGCACCAGCACCGGGTACATAACGACCATCACGTGATAAGCACTTGAAATTGTTAACACCATCATCGATAGCACGTTCTATGTCGTCCATGAAATTATCAGTGGCACCACGTACAACAATGGTGGCGATGCGAGAATCTTTGCCTTCGTTTCTGAAAAAAAAAAAAAAAAAAAAAAAAATAATGTGTAAATTTTATTTGGTAATGGAGTTCAAGTATTTTTAATTTCAAATCATAATAAATGGAATTCTTATAAATTTCTATTGAAAATAATAAACAACTTAAATTTCTATCGAAATTTTAAAAAATCAGTTATTAAACTTCATTTTTAATTTCAATCTGTTTTCTACAATTTTTCTTCTGAATTGAAATTTTTATTCGAAATTAATTTTTCATTAAAAAATTAGAAATTTAGAAACTTTTATATTATTTTACAAAATTCTTATTTTATTTGAAATTTCACTTAAGATCGAAATTTCAGTTTTATTTAAAATTAAATTTTTTCCTCTTTCAAAAAAATTTTTTTTCGAAATTTGAATTTTATATTTGATTTAAAAGAAATAAATTTGATCGAAATTGATATTTATTTTCAAAATTTAAGTTTAATTACAAATTGGAATTTATAGTCGATTTTGAAATTTCAATTCCTATTCAAAATGTAAATGAATTCGAAATTAACATTTATATTCGAAATATTTTTTTATTATCTAAAATTATAATTTCTATTTTTTCTGCGAAATTGAAAATTTTCCAATCTAAAAGTTAAATACGAAATTACAATTTCATTCAAACAATTTTTTTCTATTCGAAATTACAATTTCTATTCGAAATTACAATTTCTATTCGAAATTACAATTTCTATTCGAAATTACAATTTCTATTCGAAATTACAATTTCTATTCGAAATTACAATTTCTATTCGAAATTACAATTTCTATTCGAAATTACAATTTCTATTCGAAATTACAATTTCTATTCGAAATTACAATTTCTATTCGAAATTACAATTTCTATTCGAAATTACAATTTCTATTCGAAATTACAATTTCTATTCGAAATTACAATTTCTATTCGAAATTACAATTTCTATTCGAAATTACAATTTCTATTCGAAATTACAATTTCTATTCGAAATTACAATTTCTATTCGAAATTACAATTTCTATTCGAAATTACAATTCCTATTCTAAATTACAATTTCTATTCGAAATTGCAATTTCTATTCAAAAATACAATTTCTATTCGAAATTACAATTCCTATTCCAAATTACAATACCTATTCAAAATTAAAATTTCTATTCGAAATTATGATCTCTAATCGAAATTTTACTCTATTCTATTCGAAATAAGAATTTCTATTCGAAATAAGAATTTCTATTCGAAATAAGAATTTCTATTCGAAATTATTATTTCTATTCGAAATTATCATTTCTATTATAATAATATATATCTATTGATTCCTTAAATCTCTACAATTTACCTGAAAGCCACAATAGATGTATCACCCAATTCTTCGATGCAAACTTTGTCGCAGTAACCCAACTCCTCTTGGCTAGGTGTGGTTATGCGTGGCAATACGGTGGCATTGACGGCACGTGCTAAACGTCTCAAATCGAATTTGGAATTCAAGCGTACAGCCATCAAATTGTATTTGTTAAGGAAATGCAATGCCATATCACCAACTTTACCACCAGAAACCACTACCTTGACACCGGTATCGGCAATAGCTTTAATTTGATTTTCCAACAGACTCTCTTCGCCGGCTGAGAAATTCATGAGTTCATCGGCGGATTTGATCAATACAGTACCTTTAGTCTCGGTCTGTATGATGTCAACGGGGCAGGAGAAAATTACAATTTTAGCTTTTTCGGCATAAGAAACGTCACCCTCAACGAAACGTTTGAAAACCATGCCGTGAACAACCTCAGACTTGGTTAAACCACTACCCAAGATTTTGCATACACGAACATTGTCTACATTAAAGGTACCTTTGTCGGGTAAAATGGATACGCAAGCTTTGGCTACTAAATCAGTTATGAAATCTTCTTGGCCATATTGTTTGGACATAATCGAGGCACGCAAACACTCCTTAACCTGGGCTAAATCACGATAATCTTTAACTTCATGACAAACCAATTTGGGCAAAATTTCCAAAGCCTTCTCCAAGGCTTTTTCATAGCCATCGGCAATTTCGGCGGTAGTAATGCCCAAACGCAAAAGTTCTTCGGCTTTTTCGAGTAAAGCACCAGCTAAAATGACCACAAAATTGGTGCCATCACCAACCTCAGCATCTTGCATTTCACTAGCCATGACCATAAGTTTGGCAGCTGGATGTTCAACATCCAATTCACGCATAATGGTACCAGCATCACTGGTTACAAACTGTTTCTCAATGTGATTGATGATCATTTTGTTCATGCCATTGGGACCGTACGCGGAGCGCATGGTTTGAGCGAATTCTTTGCAGGCAGTTATATTACGATACACAGCCTCTTCCAAACCGCTGTACATCTGCATTACATATATATAACATATTTTAAAAATTTTAATTATTAATTATTTAGATACTTTAATAAATAAGACTCTACAGGGGTCTCAAACAGACAACCCGTGATGAGTCAGTCTTTGAGCATGACATACAAACAACGTTTTTCTTCTTGTTCTTTTCTTATGCAGCAGCTGTCGGCTGCCGCATGACAGCATTTGTATGTTTTTTATTTAATTTTCTTCTTAATTCACAGAAAACCTTTAAAATTCCTAATTACAAGGATGAGTTTTACTTACACGGGCTCCCTCCTTCATCATTTGGGCTACGCCAGGTGCTTTTGGAACAGATAAAGCCATTTTTTTGCACAGATTTTCTCCTTTTCACAACTTTGACAAAACCGACGAAATGAAAATTCTCAACAAGACTAGAAATAACACAATATAACCTCACTTTTTGTCAATTAGTAGCCGCCTACAGTTAAAGATCTACGGCAAACGATTTTAACGACGGCGGCAAAGTTTTGCTGCCGCCAGTAAATTGACAGTCAGCATGATACAAAACAATTACAAAATGTTTCGTGTGATATTTTAAATTGATATATCTTTTGAACGGTTGGTGTGAAATGAATGCAATTTAATATAGTGATAGAAGAGGTGTAGAAGAGTTTATGATCTTAGTCCAGTATTAAAACTTTAAACGGAACAGAATTTATTTTATTGGAAATATTTCTATAACTTTCGATCGTTTTGGTGAATTTGTATGCAATTTTGGATACTGATAGCACGTAAGTGTTGCTTCAAAACTTTGAAACCTTTGAACCCATGTAGAGCTCATAGATGGAGTTATTATTAAAATAGAACATTTCGGACATTTTCTGTTTTATTGAAAATATCTCTATAACTTTTGATGGTCATGGTGGATTTGTATAAAATTGTAAATTCTGATAGCAGCAGAGTGTTTCTTCATATCTTTGGACCCCATAGAGCTATGGCCTCTCTAGGAGTTATGAAGCCTTTGAATAGGAATGAGACAAATTTGTGTCTCTTATCCAATTTGTAAGATTTTTTATTGAAAAACTTTCTTCATTTACTTTCATCTAAAATTATTTTTTGCTTAAAAATATATATAAAATTTGTATTTTTTTAGCAAAGGATAGTACTGATCGAACCAAAGGATCTGTCAAACCTATTGATCTTCTTCTTATGCCATCTTATTAAGATAGTAATGGACCCTGGCACCATCCTTCGACTCAACGCGAACCATTAGTCACATTGCAATTACCATGTTATATTTTATGTATTTGTTAAAGTTTTTTTTTATAACCAACCAGAAATTTACTTCCTCCCTTACCCAATTCTCCATATACAGAGTTGTATTGAATAATCATTTTTAGCATATATTAAGGTCATATTTTTATTGATTTTTTTAGATAAATTACAATAATCAGAGCTCAACACATAAAATAGAATAATTTTTGCTCAAGTTTTACATTTTTAATTTGTTAAAGGTAAATTTTATAACAATGATTTGTAAATAGAACGAAATCTATAAATTTGTATTATTTTTAATATTTTAGTTAAAGTTACTTACATTATAACAACAACATACTATTGCCTACACTAAGGCTGTTGAAGCTACAAGTGCTTGTACATATATTTGGGAGAGCAAAATTGTGCAAAGAAATATTGTTTATTTTTTGGATACCTTTCACGGCCTGTTGCATAATTTAAATCGCCACTTTGAAGTCCCTAAGCAGCAACATAGGGCTCGCGGAGACCGCTTTATTGGACATTATGGCTGCCAATCTACAACAGCAGCGTCTGATTAACGAACAATTAAGACGCGAAGTGAAAATTTCACGTGTTCGTGTCTCTGAATCCTGTATGCTAATGATAAAATATATGTCAGAGCATGAGAATGAGGATTGTCTATTAACCGGTTTTACTAGTCAAAAATTAAATCCATTTAGGGAAAAAAGTTCCTGTAGTGTTTTGTAATTTTTTTTCAAAAAACAAATTTATTGTATCATCAGTTCCTAACACTTATATGTTACTAAAGGATTTCAAAAGGGTCTAGGCACTTAAAAAATACATGGAACTCAATTATTTTTTTGGTAGTACTAATATATACAAAACATTACATATTTATAAAAGACATATATATATCTTTTGAAATAAGAAAAAGAGAACTAATGAAAAGAAACAAAACATGAAGTATTAAAAAAATATGCAAATTATATATATAAATATCTGTTTAACCGTCTATTGTTATATACATATATATAAAAAATATTAAAAAATATATATATTTTAAACTATTTTTTTTTGTAATCTCATGTTTATATATCATGGGAAAGCTCTCTATTGGAGTTTATTTAAATATATATGTTTATAACTGTTTATGGTGTCATGTAATCGTTTTAACTAAAATTCTATATAATTTATGAAAATGCATGCACTTGAATTTAACTTAATAACTGAATATAAAAAAATGAAATATATTAAATAATATATAACAAATACATACATATAAATTTAATGTAGTGATATGTAATACATATATGTATATCAATAATAATCTAATAAATTAGTAAAAATATTAAATAAATAAACAAAACGTTTGTTTTATTATACTCTCGATTACTACAAGTGGATAACGAGTTAAGAAGGAATCATTTCAGACCATAATGTACACATTATATAATCATACATCAAAGTAAAATATGAGTTAATTTTATTATTTCCGTCTGGCTGGCCGCCTGTTTACCTGTCCGCCTGCTTACCTGTCCGTCTATTTATTTGTCCGTCTGTGTATCGTCTATCCATCTTATTATTATCAATTATAAAACGACAAATTCATATTAATCTATATGTACTTCATTATCATTCCAGAAATGATCAAAATCGGTCCATTATAAAAATTTTATGACTCATTAAGGGCTTCGTGTTATATTTTAGAAAAACTTTTATATATTGTATACATCTGTGAGTGTATGTTTGAGTGTGTATGTACAAAACATAATGTATTTACTTCACATCCAACTGTGATGGAGGTTATTGAAGACTCGGCATAGCCGAATATAACATTATTTTCCTCTTTTATTCATTTCAACAACCAAAGTGCTCTACTTAAGAATTTGATACAAATAGGTTAAATTCAAAATTGGATTAAAAAATTGGACCAAAAATATTGTTACAAGATCGGCTGGATATTTATTAAACGATCGTGCAAAAATCATAAAGTTACGGTATAAATAGCCCATGTAGCATGCTTTTGAAAGCCTCATCGCTGACAATTTTTAGAATTATAAGAGAAAAAAGAGCTCAACACATATAATAGAGATACCCAAATTATGAGGCCGTCTTTTGACCTAATATAAGAACCAAACTTTTACAGTTATAAAGCTAGACTTTGTTCAAGATATCCAAATTTTGAGGCCTTATAATTTCATATTTGAACTTATATAGGATCCAAATTTTCAAAGTTATAAAGCTAAACTTCGTTCAAGATATCCAAATTTTGAGGCCTTATAATTTCATCTTTGGACTTATATAGGATCTAAATTTTCAAAGTTATAAAGCTAAACTTCGTTCAAGATATCCAAATTTTGAGGCCTTATAATTTCGTCTTAGGACTTATATAGGATCCAAACTTTTAAAGTTATAAAGCTAATATTCGTTCAAGATATTCAAAATTTTGAGGCCTTATAATATGTCTTTGGACTTATATAGGATACAAACTTTCAAAGTTATAAAGCTAAACTTCTCTATTATCTGTAAGAGAAATTGCACAAAAACCCAACCAGTGGATCAAAAATTACAGATTTATTTCCAAAAACAAAAAAAAAATCGATTCTGTCTCAACGTGTGGTGAGCGGTATTAAAGATTCGATACACTGGAATATATAAGTCTTAGTCGTTTCAATTAACTAGAATTTTTAATTTCAAAGCTTTTTTGGATGATATATATATATATATATATATATATATATATATATATATATATATATATATATATATATATATATATATATATATATATATATATATATATATATATATATATATATATATATATATATATATATATATATATTCTAAGGATTTCCGATCCTAAAAGCAATTATTAATTCTATTATAAAATAAAATAGAAACGAAAATATATGAAAAAAAGTTATAAAAAAACTTTTTCTTTGTCTTGTGACAAATAATCACTTACTTGTAGTTGTTTTAGTAAGTACATTGTTCATACGAAATTAACAACAAGTGTATTTAAAAGTATATGTATTGTTTTACATATATACATGTGTATTTATACATACAGTATTGTTCGAAACTTAAGCAACTTTTTTCCCAATAATGACTCATTGTTTTTAATAAGATTAATTAAAAATATTTCTTCTTTTACTGGTTCTTAAAAGGATTCTTATCTAAAAATGACAAGAAAAATTTAATTCCATTTCCAAAATAAACTTTAAAATTCTCTGTTCAAAACCTGAACAAAAAATCGATCAAAATAATATTTCGTTGATATTCTTTGCTTCTTAAGAACTCTCTTAATATCTGGGCACAGATTGTATATACTTTAATAAAACAGATATAGATACAGCTTTCCTTTCTATATAATTTCTGAAGAAACGTATTCCAGCCCTCTTTTTTTATAATGCGAAAAGTGGTCAACCCAAGACATTAACAGATCATCAAGCTTCCTAAGTTTTGTTCCAATAAATTTTTTTTAATGTGAAATAATCAATCTGAAGTCTAAGCTCTTTTATTATTTAATTCGATTAAGAAGGAATAATCTCAGACCCCGTTATGTGTTTGTCTTCATGCTTCAAATGAAAATCTGAGTCGATTTAGCTATATTCGTCAATATATCCACAATAATTGACAAAGCTAAATGAAATTTGAGCTGAGTATTTGTTATAGTCCTGAGAAGTTTCCTATTTAAAACCAGTAAAATCGGTTTAGTATATTAAAAATTATAGACCGATAACTGAAGCAACCTTTAAATTCAAGCGTAGAACATTCGTAAAATAGTCAATTATAAATCGACAAATTAGAATGAACTTTGCCATTACATGAAGTTATACGTGTACAAAACATAACGTATTAACTTCACAAGCATTTATGGTGGAGTGTATTCGGCATAGCCGAATAAAGCTTTCTTATTTGTTGTTTGTTTTTGATTTGTTAAAGAGATTTGGAATCGCTTAATAATTTCAACATAGAGGCTTTTTCGGGTAGAGAATCTGGCATAGCTTCTTTTTGAAAATTTGGAACGTCCTAAATGCATGAAATCAATTTAAAATTTTTTTCTATATCAAACAAAATGGAAATAAAGTTTTCTATAGACCTTTTTGAGGCAATTGAATTCTTGTTAAATTTGCTTAGGTTTCGAACAACGATTTTTTAAAATTAATATTGTTTTTACACTAAAAAAGAAGAATTAAATTTTTATTATTTATTTTAGAATGTACAGTGTGGTCAACTCAATTATTTGGAAATATTTCTGTAACATTGTTTGCATCACTTACATTAAAAATGTATGGAAAATTGATAAATTTGACTTGAGGATGTCTAGTTTAGGTAGGATTTTCAGCCAAGTTACAAACTTATTACACAGGTATTTGGTATCTATGAAAACGTTATAATTTGAAGACTTGTAGTTTTTAAGAAAAAAGTGAATAGAATGTTAATTGGTGACAAAAATGCATGAAAAACCTAAAATTTTAAATTTTTGCTGATTTCTCGAAAAATTAGATTAATGTTTAAACTTGAATAAAATTGAAAATAATAGCAATATTTATTATCAAATTTCAATATGTTATATATAAATTTGTCCTCAAATCTGAGAGTGAAACAGATTCCCACTTTTCTATGCGGAAATACCCAAAATTCCTATTCGTATAAATTATGATTAAAAATTTTTCAATGACTCTTATTTTGGAAAATAAAAATAATATTTTAACTTTAATAACAATAAAATGAGCTTTAATGACATTGAATACGAATTTGTCTTTAAATTAGAGAATCAAAAAGATTCCTAACTTTTTATGCTAAAATACCCAAAATTTCAAAAAAATGTGAATTCATTTCACAGAAATGATAAACCTCTAATTATAATGGTCGCCAAGCAGAAAATACTTTATATGTATTTTCCTGGTATAAAACGCCATTTATTAGAGATAATTTAAAAACGTCTTGGACTTTGCGATTTGAGAATCTTGGGAACAAAAAAAATATTTTTAATGACCAAGCTTTTGCCTCATGCTCATCTGGATTTAGTTAACAAATGTCCCTGTCTAAAATTCTTTATAAATCAGATCCATTTATATATAATTTCTTTTAAAATATTTACATTTTTGAGATAACAAACTTTGGAGGGTCATGGACTACGCTCCTGATTAGATAGCAACCTGTACTTCTTCAAATCAACTCGAATTTACCTTAACTCTAACCATGTAAAAATTCCATTAAAATATCTCCAATGATTCAGTAATAACATTAATCCATTTAAAGATCTTATAAAAGACTAAGTGACAAAATATTGCTTAGGTTTCGAACAGTACTGTATGTATGTGTATATGAATGTAACTGCATATTTACAATAACAATAATAAAACATTCTAGTTATAATCTTTGCACGTAGTCAAACAGCCACCAAGCAACATTTTTGGTTCAATGACCCACAACCACTAAGTTGACAAACTCATAAATACCCATAGATACACTAATACATATATACCAACAAAAAATTATGTACATAGATAATGTATGTTTTTGTAATGTTTGCATTTAAAATTGTATATGCACCCATACTTAAACATTTATAAATATAAAATGAATATGTGTAAATGTATATGTATATGTATGCATACATTTTATTGGTATCCTTTTGCAATTTAAAGCACATGTACAACAAACACACCATCAATGAGACCACCAAACTCTACTCTAACCCTAAAAGTATGCTTGCATTTTGTATATTTTATTGTTTTACAGTAATAAAAACAACAACAACAACATTCATTATTAAGCCAAACAATAAGAAATTAAATACAAAAAAATAAAAATGCTACAATATTTATTCTCTTTTCTCTCTCTTAAATATCCTTTTATTCTCTACAATATGGGTGTGTTGAAACTAAGAGATTATAAAAATACTGGTCAATTTAGTATTATCGACATAAGAGAGTTAAATACTTTCAAGAGTTTATTATTATTTTTTTATTAAAATCCTTTTCGAAAGGATAATAGAAATATTATCATGATTAAGTTCTTTACAGTTTGTGAGTGTTTATTATGGTGTATAGTTGTCTATAGAAATGTATGGAAACATCATTATGATTGGTTTCCAATTATAAAACATCATTAGATATAATGGTTTTTGAGGTTAAACACATTTTTAGATTAAAGATTAAATTTGAAATTAAATTACTTTATTCATTGATATTCTAATGAAGTCCTTTATGGAAATAGTCTAGTTTAGGTTGAATTTTCAGTCAGATATTGAACTCCTTACACTAGTATTTGGTATCCAAGAAAAAGTAAGAACTTAAAGATTTACAATTTCTAAAGAAAAAAATAAAAGAAGGAAAAATTGATGCTGGAAATTTAGGAAAAAAACTTAAAATTTTAATTGTTTTCACTTTTTTAAAATTAAATAAATGTCTTAACTTTAAAATTGCAACAATAAAGTTATTAACTTGAAATTTCAGTATATGATTATTCATGATTCGGACATTCAACAAATTCCCTCTTTTCCATATACAAACACCCACAATCTCAATCCGTTTAAAACATGTAAAGAAATTTCTATTTTTTTCTTACAAAATTATTATTTTGTTGCACAGTGTGTCCAAGTCTTTGTTAATAATTCTGTAACTTTCGAACCGTTAAAAAATATCTCCTAGAGTTAATTTAGAGGAGTACAGGCCCTTATCTTGAGAGGGGCGTGGTTGTGACTTTACCAATATTTCTCCACTGGCCTTAGCAGATTTGCCTCTCTTGGTGCAAATACTGCATTATTGTTCTTTAACAACTCAAGGGCTTGTTTACCCTAGTGACAGGATGCCAAGTCCACAAATAAATGGGCACATTATGAAGTCTAATTAATTAACGTAGACTTTTTTGTAAACATTTCTTGATGTTTATTTCGGTATTCATTGAGTCCTTTGAACCAAATTTTGGCTTCAATTTTCAACCCTCCTTCGAGCATTCTAAAGCCAAAAAATAGGAAGCATTTTTATAAGAGCTCCAAACTCATTTGAAAGGAAAGCAGCCCGTTAAGCTCAGAGCTCGGAATATTTGTTACGAAAAGTTGAAGCAAAAATTCTAAAGCCAAAAAATAGGAAGCATTTTCATAAGAGCTCCAAACTCATTTGAAAGGAAAGCAGCCCGTTAAGCTCAGAGCTCGGAATATTTGTTACGAAAAGTTGAAGCAAATGTAGGCATACAGGGTTAAAAAAGTTCCTAACTGGAACGCTGCTAAAAATTAGGGTTCAATAATAGAGCACGGAAATTAAAGCCATGTTTTCTGGAAATAATAATGGATGTCGAAACATATGTTCTGGAAGATTTTTCGCAACTTCCTGTTCCAAATTGTATATTGCCGATGCTCGAAGAAATGTTGAAGAAAAATTTAGAACTCATAAGCACTCAAAATTTACCAAAATTTTACAATGGACTCCATAAATAACGAAATTTACATCGAGAAATGTTTACAAGAAATGCTGCCTCCATTCTTAAGACTTTATGTCTCCACTTATTTTTGGCCTGGTTTGCAATCCTGTTCATGCTCGATTTACCCGATCGGAGAATTATCATCTCCGGGTCCCTTCTGCTACATTGATGGCGACAGGCTGCGGTGTGTTGAATGTTACTGCATTCGGGTGGTAATATCAAGTCAGGCCAGTTTGAATGCTTTTAGTGCCGCAGCAGCTCAGTTTAAAAAACCTGAGCTAGATTACTGTAAAACTGGGACAACTCGAAAAAGAAGACGGTGGAACTAAGGCCTGTTGGGAGATATTGGACTTTTGTGAAAACCTGTTTAAACAAGGTGATATAAAGTACTATAAAAATATTAAATGTTTCCAAAAAAAGGTCTAGATCTATATAAATTTTGAATAACTTCTATGTCTTCGATATATTCATTCGGTTTCATCTTAAAGAAACAAACAGATTTTTTCTTTCAAATCTTAACCGATTTTTAATAATGAATTAACACAAATAATACCATAACCTCACAAATTACATTCCACTACTTCATTTTCAATTTATAGTCAATTCATATAAAAATATGACGTCATTAATAACACTATTCATATGTTGCAGAAATAAATAAAAACACCAAAAACAAAAAAATGCATATTTTTTGCACTCACTTCTCTACATAAACAGAGAGTGAGAGAGTACGATTGTGTTAGTGAGCCTGTAAAATGAAGAAACAGAAGGAAATAGAAGATACAAAAATTATATTCATTATTGGTATCATAACCTAGTTTTACAGTTGTATAGAGACCTACATATACATAGTTAAGTGTAAGTATGCCGTTATGTTTTTCATACCAACATACATACATACATGTGTGTACGTACGTAAACATTCATATGTAAGTGTATAATTGACGTCTTGTTTTTACTGTTTGGAGAAGTTTAAATATTTATAAAAATGAGAAGTTTTTACTTTTGTACAAGTTGTAGTTTAATTTAAAAAAAAACATATTCAAGAACTATAAGTAGTTCTTAATATTTTATTGTTCGCAAATCATTATCATATTTGGTTTATAGACTACACATACCTCAGCTAAGCATATAACTATTAAAAAATAGTCAATGAAACAGACTGTAACCTAGTCAATGTACTGGACTATAATCCAGTAAATGAACTAGACTATAATCTAATATATGAGCTGGACTATAATCTAGTAAATGAACTAGACTATAATCTAGTGTATGAACAGGACTATAATCTATGTAATGAATTAGACTATATTATGAAACTAGATCTAGCATATGAGTAGACTACAATCTAGTGTATGAAATAGGCTATAATCCAATAAACAAACTAGACTATATTCCAGTAAATGAACTAGACTATAATCTAGTGAATGAATTAGACTATAATCCAGTAAATGAACTATACTATTATCTAGTGTGTGAACTAGACTATAATCTAGTGTGTGAACTAGACTATAATCTAGTGTATGAACTAGACTATAATCTAATATATGAACTAGACTATAATCTAGTGTGTTAACTAGACTATAATCTAATGTATGAACTAGACTATAATCTAGTGTATGAACTAGACTATAATCTAATGTATGAACTAGACTATAATCTAGTGTATGAACTAGACTATAATCTAATGTATGAACTAGACTATAATCTAGTGTGTGAACTAGACTATAATCTAGTGTGTCAACTAGACTATAATCTAGTGTATGAACTAGACTATAATCTAGTGTATGAACTAGACTATAATCTAATATATGAACTAGACTATAATCTAGTGTATATATGTAGCTATAATCCAATAAAAAACTAGTGTGTGAACTAGACTATAATCTAGTGTGTGAACTAGACTATAATCTAGTGTATGAACTAGACTATAATCTAATATATGAACTAGACTATAATCTAGTGTGTTAACTAGACTATAATCTAGTGTGTGAACTAGACTATAATCTAGTGTGTGAACTAGACTATAATCTAGTGTATGAACTAGACTATAATCTAATATATGAACTAGACTATAATCTAGTGTGTGAACTAGACTATAATCTAGTGTGTGAACTAGACTATAATCTAGTGTATGAACTAGACTATAATCTAATATATGAACTAGACTATAATCTAGTGTATGAACTAGACTATAATCTAATGTATGAACTAGACTATAATCTAATGTATGAACTAGACTATAATCTAATGTATGAACTAGACTATAATCTAGTGTGTGAACTAGACTATAATCTAGTGTGTGAACTAGACTATAATCTAGTGTGTGAACTAGACTATAATCTAGTGTGTGAACTAGACTATAATCTAGTGTGTGAACTAGACTATAATCTAGTGTGTGAACTAGACTATAATCTAGTGTGTGAACTAGACTATAATCTAGTGTGTGAACTAGACTATAATCTAGTGTGTGAACTAGACTATAATCTAGTGTGTGAACTAGACTATAATCTAGTGTGTGAACTAGACTATAATCTAGTGTGTGAACTAGACTATAATCTAGTGTGTGAACTAGACTATAATCTAGTGTGTGAACTAGACTATAATCTAGTGTGAGAACTAGACTATAATCTTGTGTGTGAACTAGACTATAATATAGTGTGTGAACTAGACTATAATCTAGTGTATGAAATAGGCTATAATCCAGTACAGTATACTACGGTCTATAGACTAGACTATATTATGGACAATAAAGACTGTATTATGATTTAAAAACTAGACTATATTATAGAGTATAAACTGGATTATATTTTAGTATTAAGACTATTTTTAATCTATAAAATATACATTTTTATAAATAATAAAATGGACTTATTTATAGTCCGTAAACTAGACTATAATAAAGTCAACAAACTAGTTTATAATATAGTTAATAAACTGGACTCTATTAAAGTCAATAAAATAGATGATTTTACTGTTTGTAAAAAAGACTATATTAAAATCAAGTAGTTTATATTGTAGTCCTGTGTATGTTTCCGATTCGGAGTTTTATTTTTTAAAGTTTTTACTTTTCTTTTTTGTATTTTATTTCAAGCTTCAGCTGTTCTTTTATAGCTGATTATGCTACACATAAATAATGATATTGTAGAGCCCTTGTATTCAGCCATTGATATTGTTTTTGTGTTCCAATTTCAGTCGCTGATGCTGCTGATGTTGGTGTTAAGAGTTATAAGCTGGAGGAGGTAAATATAAGCATAATTTGACCCAGTTTTTCATTCTGTAGCTTACAAAAAATATATATTTTCGTTTGTATGTGAATATTGCATACACATACATCTATACTAAAATAAAATAATGACTTAAGGGAGATTTCGCATAAAAGTGTAGTGAATAAAAAAACGGAAATTTAAAGAAATTTGTAGAATAAAACAGATTTGTGTGTATTTTTTTATATTATTTTACACTGCTTTTGTAAGAAAAAATGGTTATGTAGGAGTGAGTGTGTGTGTGTGTGAGGAAATATGTAATGTGGTAAGCTTAACACTCACACACACATGTGAGTGTGTGTTAAAGGATATTTGATTTAATGTCATGTTTGTTTATATAATTTATAAAGAGGTCAAATGGTTTTCAAACATAATTATTATGAATGTTATAATTATAATTGAAATTTAGGTTAAGATAACTATGTACATGGTTAAATTTTTGTTTAATTATATGCAGGTGATGGTAATGCACAAATATTTGCTTGCATCATTAAACAATTTAAAAAAACACATAAAAATTAAATTTTTAACAACAAACAAATTTACAGTGTTTTTATCTCTTCAAACATTTCAAAAAATAATAACTCTTTTTGATGTTTCTCTTACATTATTGTTATTGTTTGTTTATTTACTTTGTTAAGTGTATTGTGGTTGTAGTAAATTGTTGTTTCTTCATTGTGTTTGTAATCATGTTAAGGATGTATTTGGGTGTATTGGTTCTTGCAGTGATTGTTGTTTATTGTACTTGACAATTGTCAGACAATTTCGTAAGTTCAATGTATGCAAAAGGAGGACATTTTTCTCCGTTATTTGCTTAACAAAACAATAAAAAAAGATTGTTATTGGAAAAGGGTTGCCATGTTTGTAGAATAAAATACAATCTTAAAAATGATTAAAGATTTTTTTGATGAATGATAGTCTGACTATAAACTAGATTATAGTCTAGACTATAAACTAGATTATAGTCTAGACTATAAACTAGATTATAGTCTAGACCATAAACTGGATTATACTCTAGACTATAAACTAGATTATAGTCTAGACTATAAACTAGATTATAGTCTAGACTATAAACTAGATTATAGTCTAGACTATAAACTAGATTATAGTCTAGACTATAAACTAGATTATAGTCTAGACTATAAACTAGATTATAGTCTAGACTATAAACTAGATTATAGTCTAGACTATAAACTAGATTATAGTCTAGACTATAAACTAGATTATAGTCTAGACTATAAACTAGATTATAGTCTAGACTATAAACTAAATCAGTTCAGTATATTTATGACTCATTAAGTATTCTTGTATTGTATTTAAGAAAAACGTTTATATATTATATATTTCTGTGAGTGTATGTGTAAGTGTGTATGTATGAAACATAACGTAAATACTTCTTCCTCATTTGAGGTGTTTATATATGTATTCCAAATATTTTTGTCAAATCTGGTAATCTTTCGCTATTTCCTTTTATTCTATGACGTTACAGTAGTTTAATCAAATAATTATTTTCTATAGCATTTAATTGTAAATGTCAACACACCTCATTTAAATAAAATCTTTTTTATAAAAATAGAACAGAAAATGTGACATATTTAACAGCAGCATAAAGAGATGACGTGTATTGTGTATGTTAGATTTTATATGTTAACATTTAACAGATTTTAGTTAAGTAACAGGACTAGTGTAAACTTAACCTAAATTACTATGCAGCACAGTGTTGTACACTTTTTGCGGAAAAGTGTTATAAAAGTTTTGAATTGTATTTTTATTAAATTGTTAAAATTTGATCTGTAATTAAGATTTTGATCAGCATATAAATAGTTTTTTTGATACTACCAAAATTTAAGTTTTTGAAATTGTTTTTACATTATCTAAAAGGCCTATTAACTAGCCTTTTAGAAAAGTATAAATACGGTATAGGCTACTTAAGAAAAAAATTTTATTATTTAAAAAATGTTGTAACTATTTTTTGACAAAAAATAAAAATCGAAAAAGATATTTTCAGAAAATTTTCTTTACAAAATTTTATCATTAGTTCTTTATAAAATAAAAGATATTTGACTCAAATCGAAAAAAATTGGAACCGCTTTTGCATAAGAACTTAACCAAGATGGGTCAAAAAGTAAAATTTTTATTTTCTGAAACTAAATATCTCTTAAATTATAAGAGACAGCCTAAATATTTTTAGGTCTTCACTAGTTGAATCTACTCATATACAACAATATCTTTGTTGTATATGGGTATATATACAATATCTTTAAAATTTGTTCAGTTACAGTTACTTTTATCACCGGAGGTAACCAATTTTAGGAGCTTGTGGATCGACCTTCGATAGGTTCACAAAGTCCAAACCCAAAACTTAAACTCGCCTACATTTCTTCCATCATTATGAGAAATTTCATTAAAATCGAACTAGCCGTTTGGAAGTTACAGATTTATTTCCATTTCATTTTCATTTGAAACACTGTGATGCTGTTACTTTATTATGCACAAACAATAAACAAACACCTAAACATATGTTTTCATAAACTAACAGAAAATAACGGATACTCTGTAAAGTAAACAACAAGAGAGTGAGAGTAATATAATTAGAATTTGCTGTTAACAGTTATGTATAAAATGATAAACAAACATACAAACTTATGTTTTATATTAAAATATAACAGAGAGTTTTATTATGGGAAAAAATTCAAGAGAGTAGAAATATTACAGAGCATCAAAATGTAAATAACAATAAAATGGCCTGCATAGGAAAAATGTTATAATACGGGGTTTTAAATAACAAGCACATGCATGCTTTGAAGCTCATTTAAAGTACAACCGGTGCTCGCTTAAGTTGTTCTAAATACAACTGATAAAAGCATAAAATAAAAATCTTGAGAGTGTTTTTAATAAATAAATGAAAAATATAATATAAAAATAAAATAAACAACTATAAAAAAATAAACAAAAGAAAAAAAAACAAGTTTTGTGTTTTTAAAACAAAACAAAGAAGAGATTTTAAAGGAAAAAGTACTCACTTTTTAGTGTTTGCAATTGTGTGTGAGAGTTAAAGTTATATTTAATTTGTTTTTAGTGCTTTTTTTTACCAAAATAACAATCAGCAAAATCAACGCCTGCAACAACAACAATAAAATGGAAGCTGACAACAAAAAGCCTTTTAAAGTAAGTTGATTTGTTATTTATTATCTAAAAACAACTTGTAATTATTTATTTGTAATAAATTTTGATAAATAAAAAATAAATTAAATAAATATAAATTAAATAAATTAAATAAAATTAAGCTCAATTTTTTTTTAAATTTTTCCGTCACTTAAAAAATTTTTGGGCGTCTCTAGGAATTTTTCTCCCCTGTGTTGTTATTGTTTATATATATCCATGTGTGTGTGTATATAGAAATAAGTGTTGCAAATTTACTCTGTTTTGTAGAAAATTTTAAATATGTCAGAAACTGGGTGAACTCAAAAATATCTATGTACATACACACATATTTACTACATTTACACGCCAGCCAGTTTTTCCGTCAGTCTGTGCGTCTTCTATTAACAAAAACATTTATTTTATATATATGTATGTATGTACATATATACATATGTATATACTTGCACATTTACAAAACAATATTTTTTCTTTATTTATTTTTGCTACTCACCAGTGTTGCCAGAAAAATTGTATCTCATAACCCCAAATTTAAGCTCAGAGTCGCCAAAAAAGTGCACATTTTTTATTTGTTATTCCTCAATTGTCCCCAAATTATTTACATACATTAAAAAATAAAGTTATATCACAGAATTTTATTCCTGGCGAAATTGGGATTATAATTCTGCTTCATTTGGAATTGAATTTTTTTGTTTTTCATTAAAACTTAAAGCTTAAGTATTGTTTCATTTTTTTTCATCAAAGTTCCTTTGTAAACATGTCAGTTATTATGTTTAATGTCAAAAAAATTAATATATAGTTAATATGATTAAAACGAGATACCAAAAAAGTGGCTACAAAAATTATTAAATATTTTTAACCCAAATTGATCCTACAAAAAGTTGGCCAAGCAAAAGAACACGTTAAAAAATATTTCAAAAAGCTTGAAATGCTGCCTTACCCTTTAGCTCGATACATATTAAGAGATACTGGGCACATTTGTTTATGAAGGAAGAACACACGGAAGGTATCTTGAAAAAATTAGGAATTTGTTCGTCAATGGTTGGGCAAAAAGATACTGAGAATTAGATTAAGGATCTTTAGTTCAATATACTCAACAATCCGGTAAATGCAATGCTTGGTCTATTTAGTACGAAAAGTTAAAGCTAATGCAGGTTTAAAAACATAAATGGTTCAAAAAGATCCTGATAGAAAGGCTGCTAAAAAGGTCGAAGCCAAAAACAGATTGAATGACGAAATGCATGTTTTGTAGATTTCTGCAGGTTCCTGTTCAAAAATTTCATGTTGCAGTTGCTCGACGAAATGTTGAAACAAGTTTAGGACGCAAAAGCGCTCTAAATTTTCATAAAAGTCTTTGTTATGACAAAAAATATGCAGTTGCTCAATATATCTATCAGAATCTTTTGAGCCTTTCTATCAGGCTAAAAAAGATCCTGATAGAAAGGCTGCTAAATGCATGTTTTGCAGATTTCTGCAGTTTCCTGTTCAAAAATTTCATGTTGCCGATGTTGAAAAAGATTTTACGACACAAAAGCGCTATAAATTTTTTTGTTATGACAAGATATATGCAGTTGCGACAATTTCCCAAAATTTACATTAAGGAAGAGGCAAATCCTTCAAACTGTCAGAGCTAAAGCTAGTAGGCATATATTTGGCTCATGTTAAAAAAGAATTTAAGTGCACAAAAAATTTGTGCAAAAGTTTTGTCGATTTTAAACGGAGTTGGACTACCTGTTCAAGCAAAGCGGCAAAGAAAACATTAATGAAATATTCTCGAAAACGTTAAAAAATCAATTCTATTGAAATTCGACACAATTATTGATCTAATAGTCTGGAATATATGTTATTAATTTGACTGATATCGGATCTTATTTAGTATAGTTCTCATTTAAGTTCACCTGATGGAAAAGGGTTTTAATCTGTAAAGATCTAAATTTGGTACAATTAAGTATGAAACTACTTTAAATACTTGAATCTTATATGACAATTATCGGATCAGATTTGCCTTTAACTTTAATATATATTACCAATATTAAAAGGTAATTTCAAGATCATGTTACCATTTTTCATTGTAGATAGATATAAAGGTATTTTTGCGAAATCGGTGTTAAAGCTTATCTTGCCTCATAATCCTCTAAAATCCCCAAATCCCTCCCATCAATATCTGTTCCCAAATATCTCTTAAAAATTGCAATTTGGGGATAAATTCCCTTATCTGGCAACACTGCTACTCATCATCATTTATTTAAGAGTTCTTATTTTTTTCTTTCTTGTATTTTTGTGTGTTTCGTTTTATATTCCTTTTTGTTATTGTTGTTGTTTTTTTCCTCTGTATGTTTAAAAATTCTCTTTGGATGTTAGATGAAATTTCAAGAAGAGAATTATGCAAAACAACATTAAACAACTTTGAATATTTTTGTTTATAAATAATTTTGTGTGTGTGTATGCGCGTTGATCTCTACTAAAAATTTTCTAAAGAAAAAATTCTAAATATTTTTTGTTAAAAAGGGAAGGAAATTTAAGGTAATAAAAAAGGTCTGGACTAAAAGCTAGATTATTAACAAGATCCAATCATAATGCATAATATTTGTTGTAAATCATACTGTAACAAGGCACAGTAATTTTTGGTAAATAATTCTACAACTTTGGAGCTACAAAATATTATTTTTTATAAATTTTCACACGAGCATTTTGAGCACTATAAAAACTTTAATAGAAGGGTTTTTGAAAATGGTTCCAAATTTCAACGACCTTAATTTAAACTATAAAAAAATATTTTTCTTTTCGCAAATTTTAATAATTTTAATCAAATAAAAATTACAACTGTAATTAATATATGTATGTTAAGAATTTTTCGATCTCGCTTCTTAAATTAAACATTCGAAATTTTAGTTTTTCACAGTTTTATCCGCATTCCTTTTTGCTTTTTGCCCCTTCACATGTCATATTTCAATATAAACAAATCTGTGTTCAATGTAAAATAATTCATTGGGGAAATTAAATTTGTTTGGATCTTTGCAAATAACGAATATTTAATAAAGGTGTTATTTATTTGATTTGGAACTTGTTTGAAAAATATAATTTGAAGGTCAATCTTATCCAAAGAAAAAAAAAATAAATAAATTAAATTTTTATGATAAAAAAAAATTACAAAAAAATTTATTAAAATTTTTTGAATATTTTTTTGTTTCTAATTGAAAATTAGAAGGAAAAGGATATTGTTGGAAACAGTTATTGTCTTGTCACTTTTTAGTTTTTCTATTAAATTTTATACAAAAACAACTAAGAAATTTAATTAAAACCATAAATCAGTAGAAGTTTTTGATAAAATTTTGGGTATACAAGTTAATCATGTCGGTTTGGTTTAGCAATAATTAATATGGTATTTAAGAGGGTAAACATCTGTTATATAAACAGTGTGCTACGAAGTCGCATATTTCGGAGTTTTGTATTTTTATCATTTATCGTAAAAATGTATGGAAAATAGTTAAAGTTTACAAGAAGGAGCCTTGTCTTAAGTGTGAAATTTCAGTCAAAGTATAAACTTTTGACCCATGTATTTGGTATCTGCAAAACCGTCAGAACTTGCAGATTTAAAATTTTTAAGGAAAAAGGAAAATAAATGTCAATTGATATCAAAAATTTATGAATAACTGCAAAATTTGAATTTTTGTTCCGTTTTTTTTTAATAAAATTCATATTCAAACTTTAATAAATTAAAAACGAATAACGATATTTATTTGAAGTTCCAATATAAAGTTCATTAACTTATCCATGATGAAGGAAATTAAAAATTTCCCCACTTTTCCCAACAAAAATACCCAAAATCTCAATCCATATTAATTATGTGGAAAAATTTGATTTTTTTCACTTGACTGATTGTCCTGTCATTACAAGGACCATCCGGCAGAAAATATTTTTTGTATGCTTACTTTAAGGATAATTAAAAACATATGATTTGCAATTTAAGAAAAGTAAATTTTTTTTCCAAAATTTATCAAGTTTGAATAGGGCTTGTGGTTATGTCTCTGCCCCAAAGGCATTCGGATTTAGTTTATACGCATTTTCATTAAGATTTTGTTTTATAAAACAATAAAAAATAATAAACAGAACTAAAAAATAATTTTATAAGTACATAAGTGTTGCCACCTTTTTGAAAAAAGCCAAAAAAAAAATATTTTTTTAAGTTCCAACTTCAGATTTATATAATTTTTTTTAATGGATGCCTATATTTATATAGATATTGCATCAATATTCTTAAGACTTTTTAAGGAATCCTGAATACGCCCCTGATCACATATTGGCTGTGTTTGTCCAAATCAACTCAAAAATACCTCAGCTCTGATCATGTGAAATTTCATTAAAATATTTCTTACGGTTTAAAAGTAACAAAATTATTTTCAAAAAGAAAATCGATTTGAACACACCGTCCGAAGCCGAGTACAACTTTTGCTCTGGCATTCGGTGGGATAAGAAGGGAGTTTTTTGATTCGTTAAAAGAGAGGTGTTAACGATGAACTTTGTTTTGATATGATTGCTCAACGAAAACTTATATATTTTATGAGACCATTTGTTTAGGTCGATGCTCTGACCGTTTTTATAGCTATGTCCGTCAATCTGTTTGTCTGTCTGCTGTTGGCACACACACATCCATAATAATCGACTAAGCTCAATGAAATTTATAGTTCCTAGAAGTTTCCTATTAAAAACCAGCAAAAATAGATCAGTATATTGAAAGATATAGATCGATATCTGAGATAACCTCTAAGTTCAAGAGAAGAAAATTCGAACGATTGTCAATTATAAACCGATAAATTCAAATGATATATGAAGTTATATGTACCAATTTTATGACTCATAAAGTGTTCCTGAATTACATTTAAGAAAAACTTTTATATATTGCGTATGTGTGCGTATGTATAAAACATAATGTATTTACCTCACACGCATTTGTGGTGATGGAGGGTATTAAAGATTCATCACAGACGAATGATAGTTTGATTCATTCTTCAGCTCAAAATCGGAGCAGTTTTTTGTCCATCAAAAGGGTGAAGCTGTGATTAAAGATGGACAACATTCTGAATTATTTATTAATTAATTTTTTTCATCGTAATTATTAACTTGTATACCCAATACCACGTGCTCTTCAAAACTAAAGTGTTTAAAGGGAAAATGATAATAATTAATTGCAATTTGAAAATTTTCTCAGCCTTCAGTTTAAAGTTTTTTGCTTCAATTTTGTTGAAATAAATCTCTTTTGCTTATGAAAAGCTATTGAACCTTCTTCTTCTTTCTCTCTCTCTCTCTCTCTCACACACTCTTTTCTTATTTAATTTTGTTGTTCTATATTTATAATCTCTATTCTTTATTCTTTATTTTGCTGTTGAATCTTTTCAATAATTTTAAGCAGTTTTTTTTGGTAGAATTATAGTAATACATCTATATTTATGTCCTTGATTATGTGTGTGTGAACATTAACCTACCCAGTAGTTTTTGGCGACAATCTCTTATCCTTCGAGAGACTTAAAGGGCACTATTCAAAACACTTTTACTATCACCTTACTATACACTTGGTGGTGGAAACTCACACATGAGTTTTTTTTTAATGTCTTCCTATTGTACTCCCGGGGGGCAGTGAAGTGGTTAAAAGCCTTGGTATTTGTCATCTGACTTTATAATGTGGGAATTTGATTAATTTTTCAGGTGAAACTAAACGTATAGGGTACCACTTAGTTCTTTAGGTAAAAGTAGACCCTGAAAAGTCTATCAAATTTACACAGAGGGCTGTCAGATGACACGTTAAAGAGCGATCAAATGTTTCATAGCCAACAGGTGTGCCGTAGGGAGACAATGGACAGTGTGTCAAATTCTAATCGTTTGAGATATCTGAATGAATAGAGGTAATGTTTTTTGGAGTTGAAAAGCCTGGAGAAGTCGAAGAAACTATGTGTTCTGGGGAGTAGTCGGTGACCCTCCAAAGTTGGCCTCCTCGTTAATGTTGATTTCATTTATGAATTGCGACAAATGAAATTTTGTAAAAAGAAAAATATTCTCTCTTTATTGCGACTTGAATATCTCTTAAGGTTATAGAGATATTCAAGTCGCAATAAAATTTTTAGTCTTTTTTACCTTTTTAGGTTATCGTACTTAATATCGGTTCTAAAATATTTTGCAAATATTTGCTGGATTCCTCATAAAATTTGATAATAGATTGTTCCAATAACCATATAACTATATGAATCCGTTAAAGAGTTATATTAATCTTAAATTGGAATTCTAAAAAGCGATTTTTTGGGATTTTTTTTTCAAAAAGGTGGTAACATTTATTCACTGATAAAATCATTTTTCGTTCTAAACTTTATAGATTTTGTTATTGTTTTTTAAAGAAATGTAAACGGAAATGCGTATAAACCAAATTTAGATAAACTTGGAACAAAGGTCTTTTCTCAAGCCCTATTTAAAGTTGGTCAATTTTAACAAAAATTTTTAAGTTTAAAAATAAAAAAATGTTTAAGTTCCTAAATCGAAAAACTGAAATCGTCTTTAAATTATACATAGTATATAGTTTCATATGTAAGGTATATACCCAAAAAGCATTTTCTATCGAAAGGTCCCTAAAAGGGACAGAGGTCCATTATTAAAGTGAAAAAAAGTAAAATTTTTAAAAATGTTGCACACGGATTGAGATTTCGGGTATTTTGGTATGAAAAAGTGGGAATGTTTTAAATTCTTTGACCTGGGGACAAGTTCATTTATGTGATATTTTAAATTCAAGTAAAAACCGTTATTCGTTTTAAGTTTATTAAAATTTAAATAGAAATTTTATTTTTCAAAAAAATTGAACAAAATCGAAATTAAAAGTTTTTCATAAATTTTGGTCATTCAATGACATTCCACTTATTGTTCCTTTTAAAATTATGAATCCTCAAGTTCTAACGTTTTCACCGATACCAAATATATGAGTAAGAAGTTGATACTTTGGCTTAAAATTGAATCTAAACATGGATTCCTCTAGACAAATTATGTTATACATACATTTCATTCAGATACACAGTTACATATTTCTATAAATGCACATAACTTTTTTTTAAAGATTTGAACAAGGAAATAATTAATGGACAAATAATATTTTTATTAAATCAATAAAGATTTCATTAAAAAAATTGTTAACTAAAAATTTTATCTGCACGCAGAGAAATGTCATTTCATAATATGTTCGTTGCAAACATTGATATATTCGCAGCAAACATTTATTGTTATCACTAACATGTTAATTTTTGAGTTTATTTTATTTTAATAAAAATGTCGTTGCTGTAATAAAATTATTTTTATAAAATAAAAAAATATTATTATGATCGCAATATGTTTGGAAATATATTTGTCTGGTCACAATTTTATTATGGTTGGAAATATGTTTGCCTGCTCACAATTTTATTATTATTAAACAACCTGTTGTAAAAAACTATTGTTATTAGAAAAAAATATTATTTTCACAAGTAAAGTAAGAAGAATATTAAAATATGAAGAAAATAATGCGAACAAACAAAGTTTTTATTGAACTAACAATATTTTTTATTAGAATAACAATATTTTAAGTGACGATAACAATAATTTTTTTGATTAATGCAAAATCACAATGCGAATAAACAAACTTTTTTTTACAATAAAACATTTTTTTATTGGAATTACAATATTTTTAGTGGCAATAACAATAACATTGTTATTAATCCAAAATCACAATGCGAATAAAAAAAATTGTTGGTTACGGTAACAATATCTAATAACAATAGCATGTTGCTTCTCTTTTATGGTTACCGCAAACATATTTTTTCTCTCCGTGTGTATTTCACTTTGATTTTTTAACTCAATTTTAGAGTTAAACTGTCATTTTTTAATAATATTTCTATATAAATGCACTTAAATTTATCAGTCGCTATACTAGCTATAGTATTATTAATAACGGTTGGAAGATCATTTTCTGTGGATTATCTCAAAATGTGGTCTGGCTTTCATTCCACTAATTTCTGAAGAAGATCGACATTAATTTCCTTTCAAACTTGTTTTATTTTTTAGTTTTAGCACTGTTAAAGTCAATATGCTTACGTTGTGGGCATTATTCGAATAATCTTTACGGCCCATGTATTGTCACAAGTTCTCTATTGGGTTCAAGTCTGTACTGCAACCGGTCAGTCTTCTAGTAGTTCTTTATAAATTGTGCTGTTCATCTTTGTTGGAACAAAACAAATTTTAGATTTGCCAACTGCCGAAAATGCTGCCCTACCGCTGAAATTACGATTAGACAATTGAACATCGTTTGGCCTTAAATCGTGGCATTAACATGAGTATGAGTCAAGATCGTCTAAATAACTGTTTTTTTTTTTTGGAGAAAATTATAGATTTCCACTCTTCTGCCCATTTCATGTATTTTCATGCGCATTTTTAACCATTTTCATTATGCTCTTTTTGGAGCTTCTTGTTTTCTAATGTTTATCTGTGTTCTTGTAATTCTGTTCCTTTTTTAGAAATTACGCTCTACACTTTCGGAACGTTTAATTTTATCTCCAATTTCTCTATTGGAAAATTTTTGATGATGAAAAAAAAAATGAATTTTGATATTTTCTTGGTCGGACAGCGTAGTTTCCTGGTCATTTCTAAACGTTATGAAATTATCTTTTAAATTATATGAAACAGACTTTTTGATTTTTTTTTCGTATTTTTTTAATTAAATTTTCATGCCTGCGTTTATAGAAATATTCCACATAAAATAGCTTAAAAAAATTTTTACTATAACAAGACTAAGAAAAAAATCTTGTTTATATTTAAAAAAGTACCGTTAAATTGCCTCTCATTTTAAAATTTCAACTTTACATTCGGATGAGAATATCAAAAATAGGGAAAAAATTTAAATGCTTTTATAGGAATATGCAACTGTATAACCATTCTCTGGTCAAATTTAGCTATTTTCCATACATTCTAATCAGATATCTCTAACGGCTCCTTAAACTGCTGGGTATAGCTAAAATCTTGCAATTTCTATCCAGTATTTTTGTGTTATTTTCCTCCCTTATCCTTTTCACCTTTTCTGCTTACAACTACAACCACAGCAAACATGAACAACAAACAAAGAAACAAACTCTTGTTGATGTTTGAACTCATTCATGAATTTTTTTTAATTCATAAAATTCATTGAAGCTTTAACTTTTAAGTGTGTTTTTCTTCAACAATTTTCTCTCCCCACTTTTCTTTACAGTTAACATAGCAATTCATTAGTTATGTGTGTGTGTGTGAGTATATAAATTGAGAGTGTATAGACCAAGTATATTTTGTTTTGCCAAACATTTCCAACAAAGTATAACAAAATTTTAAAACTTTTATCATTTTCTCTCTTTTATATATTTTGGTGGAAAATTTCTTTTTGAAAAGAAAATTTTTTCGAATAAAAAACTGATTCGATGAGAAAACAAAATTAAAATTTGGTAAATTATATGAACTTCAGAAAAAAATAGAAACTTTATATTATGAAAATTTTTTGAAAAACATATTATTTTTATACCCTCCACCATTACAAGTGGTGAAGAAGAAAGAATCATCTCCGACCCCATAATGTATATTTTCTTGCATTAAATCAAAATCTGGGTTGTTCTGTTGTTGGCACGCTCACATCCACAATAATAGACAGAGAAATTTGGCCTAAGTATTTGTTCTAGTCCTGACATGTTTCCTATTTAAAACCATTAAAATCGGTTCAATATATTTAAAGATATAGACTGATATCTAAGGCATCATCCAAGTTCAAGCGAAGTACTTTCGTAAAATTGACAATTATTATTATTAATATGATAAATTAAAATAAAATTTCGCCATAATATAAAGTTATGTGAACTTCATTACCATTCCAAAAATGATTAAAATCGGTTCAGTAGAAAAAAAAAATTAGATTAAAATATAACTTATTTTATGACTCATCAAGTGTTCCCGTTTTACAATTAAGAAAAACGTTTATATTGTGTATACATTTGTGAGTGTTTGTGCGAATGTATATGTAAGAAAAAAAACTTTACTTCACAAGAATTTTTGGTGGAGGGTATCGAAGATTCGGCATAGCCGAATAAAGCATTCCTACTTGATTATTTTGCTCGAAAAATTAATGGGAATGTAAGTTTCAAAATATATAGGGCTCATAAAGTTACTGACGCTGCTTAAAATTTAGCGCCCCAAAAATTTAGCACGGAAATTGAAGTCAAGTTTTCTAAAAAAAAATATCCTGGCTGCATAAATATATGTTCTGGCAAATTTTTCGCAACTTTCTGTTCAAAATTTTTATGTGACTGATGCTCGAGGAAATATTGAAGAAAAGTTTAGAAGCCAAAAGCAGTTAAAATATCCCAGAAGGTCCTCGGTATGGCAAAAAAAAAAGCCAATCATTTGTTACAAAGGACTCTATAAATACCGAAATTTACATTAAAGCATGTTTAGAAAAAAGGATGATTCCATTTATAAGAGCTCATAATGTGTCCAGTTACTTTGGGTCTGATTTGGCAGACGAAATTGTTTTTCTACCACTCAAGGGATTTGTAAACAATCACGGATCTAAGGCCGATTGGGAGATATTGGGCTCCTGTTAAAAGAGAATTGAATAGAACAAAAAGATGTACAAAAATGTATTCGATTTTAAATGGAAATGGATTACCTGTACCTGCTTTTCTTGGTACAAATACGAAATCATCGCTCTGGAAAAAATTCAAGTCAAACCAAAAATAAGTGAACACATTATGAATTATATTCCTTAATTCCTTGATGTAAATTATATATGTTTTGATAGAGCCCGTTGTAAGAAATGATTGGCGTCTTTTATTGCTTGTCATACCAAGAACATTTTGGACATTTTTTTCAACAACAGGTAGTTGCCAGAATATACGTTTTGTTATGATGTCTTAGAAAATTTGACTTCAATGTTTGTGCTCTGTTTTGGGCCTCTAAGCTTTGTCCAAGTCCAAGCACTGAGCTAACTTTGCTGCTTTAATAGTGGATGTGTTGGTAAATCTTTTGAATATGCTTTCAATTTTTAGCTTTAGAAACATCATGTGGACTATTCCTTCTACCGGCACAGCTTAATAACGTTGACATTATTTTCACGTCAGACCTTTGAATGCTTGGCCAAGTTTTTGTAGAACTAAGTTGGGTTTTGTTAAATATATTTAATAATTTTAGTACGGACTCTCTTTTGGTCACTCATTTTAATCAGACAAACAATTAAATAATACGTAGGATAAAGGTTTTAATGAAGAACGTGTGTTAGGAATTTTTCGATCTCTTACTTAATTTCTAGACTCATGAGTTTTATTACAATCATCCATAAAGTATGCTAAGATTTTTTTCAATATTTTATTTTTATGATTTTTAAGTTGTTTTTTTAACCCAAATAATACAACTCAGCTGGAACCGTATTAAACAAAATTTATAGTGGTTATAGATGAGGTATTATCAAATTGATTTAAACACAACAGTCTTCCTGATGGTCAAGGTGGCTAGAGAATTAAGTTTTGAAGCTGGTTGATTTTTAAATTCCTCAAAAATTTATTTAATATATGAGATAAAAGAAAGTTTGTACATATAAGATTTTAATGAATCTCTTAAATCTTCTAAAATTTAAAGAAGATCTTGTTTATATAACAAGTTGTTAAAAAAATTTCAATTTCTCAACAACAAGAAGATTTGAATATTTTCTATAAATTTAGTTAAATATGAAAATAATGAAAATGTATAATAAAAATAACTTCTCACAGGAAATCATGCTATAAAAACTATTATCCTTCAAGAAAACAGGAAGCAAATATTTACCACAAATACAAACATGAAAATACTATTATTAGAATATAAAACAAAATAAAATCAATTTCCTTATAAAATAAATACTAAATCGCAATAAAAAATGAAAATTAATAAATAAATTTTAAAGAAATGAAAATATAAAAACAAACTAATGGAAGTATGTTTTAATTTTTTATTATGTGAGTGTCATCCCTTAAGTATACTATGCTTTTTTTGCTTTCTTAGAATTGTTATTGTTTTTGTTTTAGATATGACAGTGGTAGGAGATATAAACGTTTATTTAAATTACTGTGGTAATTGTTTCTTATTTATTGATTATTTACAGACCCGGCAAACTTCGTATTAAGAAAAGTTTTTTTTGTGGGGCGCAGCAAATATTCAATATTTGCTTCGTATGGATGATACCTCTTCTGCTGGTCTTAGCTGTTCTACTTTTTTTCAGTATAATAGTTCCTTGAGAAAGTTGTTTGCATCAAAGAACTCTCGATGTTAAATTGTTTAGATATTCGATAATCAATAGTTGCTTTGTATAGGGCGTAACCCCGCACTAGTCTCATCCATTCTACGTTTTGTCTAGTAAAAAAGTTAATTAAGAAAGTAGTTTGTATCAAATTTGAGAACTCTGGCTGTTATAGTTCTTAAGATTTGTATGGGAGGTATCGCTCGCCCTGGAATTTTTTATAGCCAGCGTTACTTTCGGGTATTTTAGGATCATTATGAGGAAATTTCATCAAAATTGGGTCCAACTGTTTTAGAGTCTATACGTTGCATACATACATACATACATACATACATACATACATACATACATACATACATACATACATGTATTACATACATACATACATACATACATACATACATACATACATACATACATACATACATACATACATGTATTACATATATATATACATACATACATACATACATACATACATACATACATACATACATGCATACATGCATACATGCATACATACATTACATACATACATACATACATACATACATACATACATACATACATACATACATACATATATACATACATGCATACATACATTACATACATACATACATACATACATACATACATACATACATACATACATACATGAATACCTGCATACATACACACATCCTAATTTATATATACATATGTAGTTCTTCGATTCTTCGGTTCTTCTACTCTCTCTATTCAAAACACAAGTACTTTACATGTTCTGTTCTCCATAATCAAAACCCTATATAAATTATTCTCTTAAAGTCCGTCAAATAACTATCCCCCATTGTCCAAATAGTCGGGAACACGGATATAAAAGATCCGTGTTTCTATTTCCTAAATGCAAAAGTCACATCCTTTTGTATCTTCTTTCACCGCTTCTGAAAATAAATTGTCCCTGAATCTGGGATTAAAAAACTCCCATTTTTTATAAAAAATGCCCAAAATCCCCCAGTAATTTATCTGTCTATAAGTGTCAAACAAACAAACAAACAGAAACAGATTCATTTTTTTATATGGAGATTTAATTAAAAATTCGATCTCACTCCTCAATATCTGCTTAAAAATTATAAAATAAAATTTATTTGTTTATTTTAAATAAAAATAAAATGTAATAAAAAATGGATTCCATTAACAGGAAATTGAGGTTTTTATATTTGATGCCATAAAAAAATTTATTGATGATCCATAAAAAATGCCATAAAATAATAAATTTTATGCTTTAAATATAAAATGCTTAGAAAAAATGAATATTGAATTAATTTTGAAAATAAATTGAGTCTAAGAATATTAAAAATGATTTTGAAATTCATTAAAACTTCATAAAAAATTATGTAAAATAATAAATTTATTGATTTTTGTTTAAAATAAATTTTAATTTGCTATAATTTTTCTCATTTGAAATATTTAAAAATTGAAATTTCTTTTTTTTATTTAAAAAAGCAAAACTTATTTGCATAAAAATTATTTAATAACTTTTTTAATTTTTCCATTAATATTTTGATTTTGTTATTGTTTTTTATTAAATTAAATTTAAATTGAATTAAAAAAATGTGTTTTTATTTTGGCTTTTTGATGACAAACAGTGGTTTAAAGGCAATTTTTTTAGAATAATTCTGTGGCTGTTATACAGTGGGAGATATTAAATAAAATTGAAAATGATTATAGCCGAGGTGTCCACAAATTGATTTGGATGAGAAGAGGTCCCTGAGCTAATCGGGGTCTAGTGGATTGTCTTCTAAAGTTGACTATTTTTGATATAATAATTTTTATACCCGCCACCATCAAAAGTGGTGAAGAAGGTATATTAATTATGTCATTCCGTGTGTAACGCTAAGAAGGAATCATCTCAGACCCCATAGAGTCTTATAGAGTCCATTGTAACTATAGAGGGTAATTTTTACTGCTTTTGGATCCTAAACTTTTATTCAAAATACCCTCGAGCACCAGCAACATGAAATTTTGACCAGGATACGTTTCGCCATCCATTATTCAGCCTCTTACTTTTTTAGCAGCGTTCCTCTCAGGAACTTTTTGAGCCTAGAAAGCTTTAAAGTTTAAAGTTTTAATGAAAAACGTGTGTTAGGGATTTTTTTTATCTCACTCAACTGTAAACGTGAAAAATTTTATTAAAATATCTTGAAGAGTTTAAATGTTATTGAATTAAAAAAATATTGTTTCAAACCACTGTGCAGTTATTAAATATCTGAAAATATATATGTTTATAATAAATGAGAAGTAATCGCCATGAATAATGTAAATAAACGTTTATGTCTTCCACCACTGTCATATCTAAAACAGAAACAATAACAATTCAAAAAAAGCATAGTATACTTTAGGGATGACACTCATAATAAAAAAATTAAAACATACTTCCATTAGTTTGTTTTTATATTTTCATATCTTTTAAATTTATTTATAAATTTTCATTTTTTTATTGCGATTTAGTATTTATTTTATAAGGAAATTGATTTTATTTTGTTTTATATTCTAATAATAGTATTTTCATGTTTGTATTTGTGGTAAATATTTGCTTCCTGTTTTCTTGAAGGATAATAGTTTTTATAGCATGATTTCCTGTGAAAGGTTATTTTTATTATACATTTACATTATTTTAATACATATAAATTGAAATTTTTATTATGATTTGAATATCTCTGAAATTTTAATTGATAACTTTTTCATTTAGGACATTTAAAAGGACTTTATACGTACAAACTTTCTATTGTTTCATAATGATGAATATTCTTTTGTTTTAAATAAATTTTTGAAAATTTAGATTTTTTTTAAAATTTTTTATTTTCTTATACAAACTTTCAGAAGACTCTTCGAACCTTGATTTTTTATTAAAAAATATTTTATAAAATTTTAAAAGACAATTTTTTGTTGGAATTCTTAAATCTCTAGAAATTTTTCCTTAGAAATTTTGCAAAGTTTTACAAAATATTTTATCTTTTTTTCTTGTTTAGAAATTATTTTTAAAATTTTAATTACTAAATTTTATTAATTAAAAGTTTTATTGCCGAATGATGTTTATAACCATAAAGTTGTCATAGACGTATAAGTGATATTTTTTGTAATAGATATTAAGTATACGTATAACATACTTGCATACACATACATAAATATTATTAGATGAAGGGGGTATATTAAGTTTGTCATTTCGTATATATATATATATATATATATATATATATATATATATATATATATATATATATATATATATATATATATATATATATATATATATATATATATATATATATATATATATATATATATATATATAGATCAAAAATCTGTTTGTCCCACAGGGCTCAATGAAATTTCGCCTAAGTATTTCTTATAGTCCTGAGAAAATTCCTATTAAAAAAATTGTTTAAAGATATAGACCGATATCTGGGGCAACTCCTAAGTTTAAGCGAAGAACTTTGGTAAAATTGTCAATTATAAATTGAGAAATTGTAATGAAAATTTGCCATAATATTATGTTATATGTACTTCATTCATTCATTTTTCTACAAATTTTTAAAATCGGTTCAGTAGAAAAAAGTTATAGCAAAAAATTAATCTAATTTTATGACTCATTAAGTGTTCCTGTTTATATTTAATATATTATTTACGTTTGTGTGCGTACGTGTGATTGTGTGTGAACATAACATAACATATTTACTTTACGTGAATTTGTAGTGGAGGATACTGAAGATTCGGCGTAACCCAATAAAACGTTCTCACTTGTTTCTATTTCATTTTATTAAAAATAAAATATAAATTCCAAAAAAAAATCTGTATTATCTGTTATATCAAGTGTCTATATTTCTATACATATCGACAAATCATTTTCTTTTTTATTAATATTTCTGATAATTAAATTAATTTTATAAGGGATCGATTTTTTGCTCTTTCTCGTATTTATACACATGTATGTACTTGTACAGTGTGGGGCAATAAATGCAATGCAATGATTTAAAAAAAAAATACGAATACATTATTTTTTTATTAAAGAATTTAAGATTTTTATTCAAGTTCAATACCTTTGTCCATAACTAAAAAAAAACTTGATTTCATACGACAGTGACGAATTTTTATAACGCTCCTCCATATGCCGAAGATTAGAGTTACCGATTTCGAGAATTTTTGGAATATTGAATAAAATCATATACATCGATATAATATGACAAACATATTTTAAACAAGAATTTAAGAAGAGCTTCTTTAAAATTATGACTCAGATATCGGCCTATAACTTATGAACAACTAAAACGATTTGCTAGTTTCAAACAGGAAACTTTTCAGGACAATAATCAAATATTCAGATCAATTTTAATGGAGCTTTGACAAAAGGTTTAGATGTGAGTAAGTCAACAACAGATGGACAGACGGTAGAGGAGGGTATGAAACCAACACAACATGTATAAGTGATTAGTTTCTGGCCTATCAAGTGCACATTTTGACTAAATGGAAATATTGAATATTATGTTTTGTTTCTAAAGTAAGTGGAAAAAATCGGGGCAATACTTTCGACTATATATTAAAAGAGTGACGTAAGATCTTCCAATATTTTGAAATTTGGAATTCAAATTCGAAAACTATAACAGCTAAATTTCACATAAAAGCATATTTTTAAAAACCTCATAAAGCAGTAAACATTAAAAAAACAAAAATACCTTAAAAAAAATACCCTGCAATTTGCAGACCTTTAATTCCACCCGTTGCACCCCAATCTGATCCGATTTATAATGTTACACTCCTTTAATCATTATGTTAAATATCATTCAAATCCATTCAGCCGATAAAATGTTATATATTTAATATATGGTATAGAGTATAGAATGCATTATCGTCATAAAGTATAGAATATACCAAATTCTGGACTATAGAATACAATTTGGTCTGGAATATGTAACATATTAAAGACTGGATACACTATTTTCTGCACTATAGAATATACTCAAATCTGGACTATAGATTAGAATATAGACTGGACTATAGATTACACTATAGATTGGACTATGGATTATACTATTATCTGGACTATATAGTACATCATCGTATTCTGAACTACAGAATACACAGATTATTTACTTCTACATTTTATTCTGACTTATAGAGAACACTTTTGTCTGAACTATAGGGAATGAAAGTGTTGCCTGTTTAAATCTTAGAAAAATTCCACCAATTTTGTGAAAAAATCCCCGTAATTTTTCCAAGCGCAAAATTTCTTAAATTTAACTGTAACAGTTTCAGAGATATGCGATATTATATTCGTTTCTTAGGGGAATACTATTTCCCATCCCCTATCAGTAGATTTTGTAGTCAACAATAAAGCTTTGTCGAAGCACTACTCTGACGTCGCTAGAGAACTCTTATGTTAAGATAAAATACATTATTGTTTGCATTATATATAACTATATAGTCTGGTATATAGACTGCAATCAAGTATATACTGTATATAACTCTATATTGTGGACTGTAGATTACACTACACTCCTATTAAAAATGTCATTACATTTTAACTAAAATTCTTTTTTTTAAATAAAAATTTTTACAATTCTTTTTATGTTAACATTTTTTTACAAAATTTATTGATTTAATCTTATGAAATTTAACCTTTGACCTCTTTGTTTGACTTTCTACCAAAAAAAGTTTAATTTGTTGTATAGATTGTCTTTTTTATCAATTTTTTTTTAAATGTCAAAGTAAAAAGAACATTGGAAGCTTAAAGTCGCAAAAACAGAGAGAATAAGAGTTATAAGTTGAAATACTAAAAGTCAATGTAATCATATTTTAGGGTATCCCACCAAAAGAACTGCGAAAAAAAGTTTTTAAATGTCAACTCGATTTTTCTTAAAGGGAAACCCTTTAGCGCTTGAAAACTTCTATAAATTGTGTTAAATACAGAAATTCCTTTGAGATCATTTCACAACTTTATGTCAACCTCTATAAGATTTATTATTAATAAATAACTCAATTCACATTATATAATTTATAATTATAATGATAACTGTAAAATCATCTTAATGTACACAATTAAATGGAGAGCAAAAAAGGTTGATTAATTGTGATTCTTTCCATTAAATAATTAAAAATGTCTGACAGAACATAAACAAGAAAAACAAATGTCAAATTAAGAAATGAAATTAATTAAAAATAAAAATAATTTTTAGTTAAAAACAGAAAAAAATAATAATAAAATTGATTTAAATTTAATAAACTTTAAATAATCAATTTAATTGCATAAAATACTTTTATACTTAAATACCTTTTTTTCTTAAATAACTGCCAGCATATTTCTTGCAAAAAAGAAAAAAAAACCTTTTAAATTGGATATTTTTATCAATTTTATTTTTATCAGTTTTATGCTTCAATAGCCATAAGAAAATATTGCCAAAAAGGAGAAAAAAAGACCTTAAATCAATAACATCAAGATCTTTTTCTTCATTGAAAAAGGAGACAAACAAACAAATTGAATGATAATGAATGAATGCACATGACTGAATAAAATTAACCCCATCAAAATGAAAGGAAACTGAAAAAAAATAGTCTAAAACAAACCAATATGGAACCAATGGCTATAATATTCGATATATCATAATCTATACTTTAGAGTAACCTACAGCCCAAACTATAGTATTTAGTCTGGATTATGTAATATACTATAGTCTCGAATTTGTTGTACACTAAATACTGGATTATAGAATATATAACAAACTTGAATTTCGAATATACTATATTTTGCTGTACATAATGGTCTGTACTAAAGAATAAACTATAGTCACCACTATATATAGACTACACTATGGTCGTTACTATAGACTACACTATAGTCGTGTCTATAACTGCACTATAGTCGTTACTATAGACTACACTACACTATAGTCGTGACTATAGACTACACTACACTATAGTCGTGACTATAGACTTACACTACACTATAGTCGTGACTACACTATAGTCGTGACTATAGACTACACTACACTATACTATAGTCGTGAATATAGACTACTACTGCACTATAGTCGTGACTATAGACTACTACTGCACTATAGTCGTGACTATAGACTACAACTACACTATAGTCATGATTATAGACTACAACTACATTATAGGCGTGACTATAGACTACACTACACTATAGTCGTGACTATAGACTACACTACACTATAGTCGTGACTATAGACTACACTACACTATAGTCGTGACTAAAGACTACACTACACTATAGTCGTGACTATAAACTACACTACACTATACTATCGTCGTGAATATAGACTACTACTGCACTATAGTCATGACTATAGACTACTACTGCACTATAGTCGTGATTATAGACTACAACTACACTATAGTCATGACTATAGACTACAACTACATTATAGGCGTGACTATAGACTACAACTACATTATAGGCGTGACTATAGACCACACTACACTATAGTCGTGACTAAAGACTACACTACACTATAGTCGTGACTATAGACTACACTACACTACACTATAGTCGTGACTATAAACTACACTACACTATACTATAGTCGTGAATATAGACTACTACTGCACTATAGTCGTGACTATAGACTACTACTGCACTATAGTCGTGACTGTAGACTACAACTACACTATAGTCATGACTATAGACTACAACTACATTATAGGCGTGACTATAGACTACAACTACATTATAGGCGTGACTATAGACTACAACTACACTATAGTCGTGACTATAGACTACAACTACACTATAGTCGTGACTATAGACTACAACTACACTATAGTCGTGACTACAGACTACAACTACACTATAGTCATGACTATAGACTACAACTACATTATAGGCGTGACTACAGATTACAACTACACTATAGTCGTGACTATAGACTACAACTACACTATAGTCGTACACTATACACTACACTACACTATAGTCGTGACTATAGACTACTCTATACTATAGTCGTGACTATAGACTACTCTATACTATAGTCGTGACTATAGACTACTCTATACTATAGTCGTGACTATAGACTACTCTATACTATAGTCGTGACTATAGACTACTCTATACTATAGTCGTGACTATAGATTTGAGAATCTAAGACGTACACTGGAGTGTGAATCTGGGACGAGTGTTGATGCGGATAACATAATAAGAGTAATGATTTCTTCTGAGGGTAATTGGAATTCGGTTAACCGGTTCATTACCCAAATAAACCTTGCATTGGGTTTGGAGGAGAAGAGGCGAAATGAAGAATGAGAGAATAGGAAAATTGAGGTTTCTTAAATGCTTACCAGTCCCGCGAAATAATACTTAAAGGCAGTTCCGCGGGACATTTATGGTGTTGACGATGGAGGTGGTTTTTGGTCAGTAAAAATCCGACATAACCATATGGTACCTTTTGAAAGTTTCCACCTCCACTATAAAAAAAGACTACACTACACTATAGTCTGAACTATGGACTACGCTATAGTGTGGACTATGGACTACGCTATAGTCTGGACTATGGACTACGTTATAGTCTGGACTATGGACTACTCTATAGTCTGGACTATGGACTACGCTATAGTCTGGACTATGGACTACGCTATAGTCTGGACTATGGACTACGCTATAGTCTGGACTATGGACTACGCTATAGTCTGGACTATGGACTACGCTATAGTCTGGACTATGGACTACGCTATAGTCTGGACTATGGACTACGCTATAGTCTGGACTATGGACTACGCTATAGTCTGGACTATGGACTACGCTATAGTCTGGACTATGGACTACGCTATAGTCTGGACTATGGACTACGCTATAGTCTGGACTATGGACTACGCTATAGTCTGGGCTATGGACTACGCTATAGTCTGAACTATGGATTAGTCTGGACTATAGTCTGGATTATGGACTACACTATATTCTAGACTATAATTCGCATTCTAATTATAAATGTGTGTGTCCTTTGAGCTTCTTACATAAATTTATTCATTATTTCTCCCACTATGGTGTTTCTGTTGTTGTTGTTTTCATCTAAAAGATTTTAGATTAAAGATTTGTCCTCTTTTGTTTTATTTTTTATCATTTTTATTGTTACTCTTTTTGTTGTTTCAGTTTCCTGTCTGTTTCTTGTCTGTATTTATCCTTTTTTTTTAAATGTCATTTGAGATGTTTTCTTGTTCTTTTTAGTTCAAATGTTTATTTAAAATTAAATAGAAAATATTTTCAAGTAGAAGTAACATTTTCATAATTTACTAAAACTGTGCTCTCGTTAAAAAAAGAAAAAAGCTAAAATAATTTCATATATTGTTCTTATTTATATTCATATGATTTTCTTGCTGCGAGTTTAGCTCTATTTGTTCTTATCCTGTAAAGTCATTTAAATACAAACACCAGCTGTGTGTGTGTGTGTTTGATTTCTTTTTTCATTCATTTTAGTTTTATGGATTATGTTTCTTTTTATTTTGTGCTTCTAATTCTCCAACTCTGGTCTAAATAAACAAATTCAGATAAATATACTTTTGAACAAGTTGTTTGTAAATATCTTAAACTGTTGGAGCTTAAAAGTTTTGATATTAAGCAGAATTTAGTTTATATGAAAACATGAAATCTCTTTTTTATGCACATATAAGTGTTAAAGGATGATACTACAGTGATGAGTAAAATAAGTGGTGTTCAGTTTCAAATTATGTTTGAATTATAGTCTTGTTTGTGGTTTAATGGTTTATATAGACTATTTGGCAGTATAGAGTATTTCATAGTTCATTCTTTAGAATTTTTTGTAGTCGAAGAATAGATTATTTTATAGTCAATATAGTTAATTTTAGTTTTATAGACTATTTCATCTATTATGCAGCCTATTTCATAACCTATAGTAAAGATTATTTTATAGTTTATATAATATAATATTTGAAGTCCATACTATATTATTACATAGTTCATAAAATAGACTATTTCATTATCTAAAGAATAGACTATATTATAAATAGTATAGATTACTTTATAGTCTATAATATAGAATATTTTATAATCTATTGTTTAAACGATTCAATAGTCTTTAGTTTAAACTATTTTATAGTCTAAAGTCGAACTATTTTATAGTCTATTGTATGACTACTTTATAGCATGTATAATTTAAGAGTCCATAATGTAGACAACTTTATAGTTTATAATATTATAATTTTAATGTATTTAATGTAGACTACCTTACATAGTCCATAATGTATACGATTTTCTAACCTATAATATAGACTATTTTATATAATATAAAATATTTTAAAGTCAGTATTATAGAAAAATTTTTAGTTATATTATAAACAATTTTATATCTATATTATAGACTATATTAAAGACTTTATTATAAATAATTTAATAATCCATATTATAGATTATCTTATAGTCTATATTATAGACTATTTTATACTCTATATTATAAACTATTTAATAGTGTATATTATATACTATTTTATAGTCTATATTATAGGCCATTTTTTAGTTTATATTATCATTTTATAGTGTCTGTTATATATTATTTTATAGTGTACATTAAGGACTATTTTATGGTCTTTATTATACACTATTTTATAGTCCATTTTATAGACTATTTTATAGTCTTTATTATAGATTATTTTATAGTTTTTATTATAAATTATTTTATAATAACTAGTATGACTATTTAATAGTCTACTATAGCTAGCAACGCTATAAAGCTAAAACTACTTTCTAAAGTATAGTCTGTTGTGTGAAGTTATAGCCAATATTACAAACTGCAGTTTAGCCAATATTACAAACTGCAGTTTAGGTCTTTATTCTATTCTGTATTACATGTTGTAGTGTATCCTTTATACCCTTCTATATTTTGGACTCAATGCTATAATTTGCTCTATAGTCAAGTCTATTTTACAGTCACTGCTACGTGCCAATAGCTTAAATTATTGTATATATTCCTGCTTATATTCGATTAAAGGTTATTCTTAGCCTCAATATAGTGTCTCATCTCAATATAATGTCTAGTTGAATCTGTTTTATAGTCTGTAGTCGAGTCTATATGATAGTGTTTAGTGTAGTCTTTATAATCGTTTGCCTATATTTTATTCTATCCTTTCTTATAGTCTATAGTCTGGTCTATAATTTAGCCTTTATTACTGTATAAAATTTCTTTTGTAGATACTTTATTATAGTAAAAATTCGAGACTTTATAGTCTTTATTGTACTTAAGTCTATAGTGTAGAATATATTATAGTCTTTTGATATGTTTTAAATTTCTTTGATACTGTTGTTTTATTTTTGTATTTAGCAATTCTAACTAGATGTCGGTATATATAATAGACGAAGTCATATAAAGTAAATATCCCCTATAGAAATCTTTATAAAACAACATTTAGCTGGAAAAATTAAGGGAATAAAACGCTTTTATATAGAAATTTATACAAAAACAAAAAAAAAAAGCAAAAACATGACAGCTGAATAAATCACCCGCATGAGTTGAATAAAATAATTTTTAGAAAATAAACATTTTTATAATCAGAAATAAAATCAACAAAAAAAGATTTTCATTTAATTTCTTTACTTTGTTTTCTTTTTGTTTTTCTTTGCTTTTTTGTATAAAAGAATTTTAAAGACATTTTTTATGAAAAATGAAAAAATAAAAAAAAACAGAATTGATATAAAACAAATAAAATTTTTTCCCTTTTAGCAAAACACCGTTTCCCTTAACTTTTTTTCTTTTAGTTTTCATGATTTTTATGGAAATGGTGTAATATTTTTTTCATATTCTTTAGTCATTTTCTTTTGTTATTCCTTTCTGAATGGAAATACTTATGTTTTAGGATTTAGACCAATTCTATTGAGTGTTAATATCTGTGTATATGGATGTTTGTTTGTTTGTATGTGTGAGTGTGGCTAGAATTTTATTATTTACTAGACTGTCTGGTTCATTGGCTTATTTCTTTCATTTTTTGTCATATAAATATATACAAAGACCATATAATGAATATATATTGGAATTTGGATGAATTGATGTCTAAGTCTCTTAAATTTCTTTTTTTTTAATATATTTTTTTTTATATAATAATTACGTACAGACACACACACATGTACTTGTTAAGAAAAATTAAGCAGAAATTCAGTTTTCTTTAAAATATTGAAAGAAGTTTATTAAATGAATGAAATATGACTATATACGCTAAAATATAAACTATAGTCTAGACTAGAGTATAAACTATAGTCTAGACATAGAGTATAAACTATAGTCTAGACTGGAGTATAAGCTATAGTCTAGACATAGAGTATAAACTATAGTCTTGACATAGAGTATAAACTATAGTCTAGACATAGAGTATAAACTATAGTCAAGACATAGAGTATAAACTATAGTCTAGACATAGAGTATAAACTATAGTCTAGACATAGAGTATAAAGTTTAGTCTAGACTAGAGTATAAACTATAGTTTAGACATAGAGTATAAACTATAGTCTAGACATAGAGTATAAACCATAGTCTAGACATAGAGTATAAACTATGGTCTAGACATAGAGTATAAACTATGGTCTAGACATAGAGTATAAACTATGGTCTAGACATAGAGTATAAACTATAGTCTAGACATAGAGTATAAACTATAGTCTAGACATAGAGTATAAACTATAGTCTAGACATAGAGTATAAACTATAGTCTAGACTAGAGTATAAACTATAGTTTAGACATAGAGTATAAACTATAGTCTAGACATAGAGTATAAACTATAGTCTAGACATAGAGTATAAACTAGTTAGACTAGAGTATAAACTATAGTCTAGACATAGAGTATAAACTATGGTCTAGACATAGAGTATAAACTATGGTCTAGACATAGAGTATAAACTATGGTCTAGACATAGAGTATAAACTATAGTCTAGACATAGAGTATAAACTATAGTCTAGACATAGAGTATAAACTATAGTCAAGACATAGAGTATAAACTATAGTCTAGACATAGAGTATAAACTATAGTCTAGACATAGAGTATAAACTATGGTCTAGACATAGAGTATAAACTATGGTCTAGACATAGAGTATAAACTATGGTCTAGACATAGAGTATAAACTATAGTCTAGACATAGAGTATAAACTATAGTCTAGACATAGAGTATAAACTATAGTCTAGACATAGAGTATAAACTATAGTCTAGACATAGAGTATAAACTATAGTCTAGACTAGAGTATAAACTATAGTCTAGACATAGAGTATAAACTATAGTTTAGACATAGAGTATAAACTATAGTCTAGACATAGAGTATAAACTATAGTCTAGACATAGAGTATAAACTATAGTCTAGACATAGAGTATAAACTATGGTCTAGACATAGAGTATAAACTATGGTCTAGACATAGAGTATAAACTATGGTCTAGACATAGAGTATAAACTATAGTCTAGACATAGAGTATAAACTATAGTCTAGACATAGAGTATAAACTATAGTCTAGACATAGAGACATAGAGTATAAACTATGGTCTAGACATAGAGTATAAACTATTGTCTAGACTAGAGTATAAACTATAGTCTAGGACATAGAGTATACAACTGTTGTCTAGACTAGAGTATAAACTATAGTCTAGACATAGAGTATAAACTATGGTCTAGACATAGAGTATAAACTATAGTCTAGACATAGAGTATAAACTGATGGTCTAACATAGAGTATAAACTATAGTCTAGACATAGAGTATAAACTATGGTCTAGACATAGAGTATAAACTATAGTCTAGACATAGAGTATAAACTATGGTCTAGACATAGAGTATAAACTATGGTCTAGACATAGAGTATAAACTATAGTCTAGACATAGAGTATAAACTATGGTCTAGACATAGAGTATAAACTATAGTCAAGACATAGAGTATAAACTATAGTCTAGACATAGAGTATAAACTATAGTCTAGACATAGAGTATAAACTATAGTCTAGACATAGAGTATAAACTATAGTCTAGACATAGAGTATAAACTATGGTCTAGACATAGAGTATAAACTATGGTCTAGACATAGAGTAAAACTATGGTCTAGACATAGAGTATAAACTATAGTCTAGACATAGAGTATAAACTATAGTCTAGACATAGAGTATAAACTATGGTCTAGACATAGAGTATAAACTATGGTCTAGACATAGAGTATAAACTATGGTCTAGACATAGAGTATAAACTATGGTCTAGACATAGAGTATAAACTATAGTCTAGACTAGAGTATAAACTATAGTCTAGACATAGAGTATAAACTATAGTCTAGACATAGAGTATAAACTATAGTCTAGACATAGAGTATAAACTATAGTCTAGACTAGAGTATAAACTATAGTTTAGACATAGAGTATAAACTATAGTCTAGACATAGAGTATAAACTATAGTCTAGACATAGAGTATAAACTATAGTTTAGACTAGAGTATAAACTATAGTCTAGACATAGAGTATAAACTATGGTCTAGACATAGAGTATAAACTATGGTCTAGACATAGAGTATAAACTATGGTCTAGACATAGAGTATAAACTATAGTGTAGACATTGAGTATAAACTATAGTCTAGACATAGAGTATAAACTATGGTCTAGACATAGAGTATAAACTATGGTCTAGACATAGAGTATAAACTATTGTCTAGACTAGAGTATAAACTATAGTCTAGACATAGAGTATAAACTGTTGTCTAGACTAGAGTATAAACTATAGTCTAGACATAGAGTATAAACTATGGTCTAGACATAGAGTATAAACTATAGTCTAGACATAGAGTATAAACTATGGTCTAGACATAGAGTATAAACTATAGTCTAGACTAGAGTATAACTATAGTCTAGACTAGAGTAAAAACTTTCGTCTAGAGAATAAATTCTATTGTATACTTCGATATAAAATATTGTCTGGATTAGAGTATAAATTTAAGACTAAACTAGAGTTTTTATAAACTAGTTTCTAGAACAAAATGGTAACTATATTCTGAACTACACTACATAAAACTATAAACTGTATTATCTATAATATGATATTGACTGATCAGAATATAAACTATAGACTTAGATTACATACATGCACTGTGCTTTTAAAAGCAATTACGATTCGTTAAATTAAAACATTCAAATGAAACAAACAGAAAAATTTATGAATTTTTTAAAAATATTGAATCAGCAAAATTTATTCTTTTGTTTTAAAAATAATTGAAAATTTCAAAATACTGCTGACTAATCTAAATATTATTAAAATTTTTTTTATTGCAATCAAGACAATTTAAAAAGTTATATATCAATTTATTTTTTATTTTTTTGTCTTCTATAAACTTAAATTATTCTTTCAAATTAAGTTTCCGTAATGTGGTGTCAACTAAATTATAAAGTTCTTTTTAAACTTGAAAACAACTTAAAATAAAAAAAAAACTTTAGCTAATGATACATATTTAAGTGAATGTTTTAAATGTAATTTGAGGGCATAAAAAAGCAGGAAAGTAATAAGGAATAGAAGATATGTAGACTATAATATCTTTAGACTGGTAAATATAATTTAATGTAATTATAGTAGAAACAGCAGGTTATACTCTATTTTCCAGTTTAGGCTACAGTTTATACTACTTTAGTTTAGGCTACATTTAATACTCTAGTTTAGACTACAGTTTTATTATAGTTTAGAATACGGTTAATACTATATTTTAGACTACAGTTTTATTATTGTTTAGACTACTTTAGTTTAGACTACAGTTTAAACTCTAGTTTAGATTACAGTTTATACTATAGTTTAGGCTACATTTAATACTCTAGTTTAGACTACAGTTTTATTATAGTTTAGACTACTTTAGTTTAGACTATAGTTTAAACTCTAGTTTAGACTACAGTTTTATTATAGTTTAGACTACTTTAGTTTAGACTATAGTTTAAACTATAGTTTAAACTCTAGTTTAGACTACAGTTTATACTATAGTTCAGACTACTTTAGTTTAGAGTACAGTTTAAACTCTAGTTTACAGTTTAAACTCTAGTTAAGACTACTGTTTATAGTATAGTCTGGGATACAGTTTATACTCTATTTGGGCTACAATTTATTCTCCTGCGTATACTAAAGTTTATATACTAGTCTAATCTAAAGTATATAGTTTAGTTTAGACTAGTTTAAATTTTTATCTAGATTATATTTTTACTTTAATCTATCCTATAATTTAAATCTATGCTTACACGCAGTCTATTCTATAATCTAGATGACGGTTTTATTCTTATCTAGACTAGTTTAAATTCTATTTTACACTATATTTTATGCTCTAATCTAGAAATTAATTTTATCTCTAGTCTAGGCTACAGTTTATATTGTAATCTAGTCCAATTTACACCATATTTTATATTTTATTTTACAGCTTATAATATAGTCTTGACTACAGTTTATACTCTGGTCTATACTCTTATCTTCATTCTAGGCTAAACTACTATTTAAACTAGTCTTGACTATAGTTTAAACTCTAGTCTTAATTCTTCGCTAACCTAGACTATAGTTTATAATTAACTTTGGATTATTGTTGTACTAATTGTTACAAAATTTTGTATTTCTCCAAGATTTGAGTATTTCTATCTGTCAAAATTTGACATTTCGTGTCAAATCTCCCATAAACTTTAAATTTAAAATTCAATTTAATCCCTTTTTTCAATATTTCGGTATCAAAAGGAATTAAAACACACACACAACATCGTGTAGTAAAAAAAGTGAAAAGAAGAAGAGGAGAAATATACATTTTTATAAACTAAAAGAATTCTTTAATTTATGGCTGGAAGCTGTTCATGTTTATAAATTGTTAGTTGTTTTATTTGTTTTTCAGTTGTTTCCTTTGCCCCAATTTCACCCCCCCCCCCACAAATTTGGTTGTAGTGAGCGGTTCTTTTTACAACAACAAAAAAAGGATTAAGCCTTGAGAAAATATTCACTGTTTTTACTCGAACAAATAAAAAAAATGAAAGCATTAAGTAGTTGTAGTTGTACAAAAAAATAGTAAACTATTTTGGTTATGGGTAAAAAAAATTGGCATAAAAGTGCATATCGGTATTAAGGGATGTTTTGAGTGTAATTACAGTTATCAGTTACTTAAGTTTCCTACATCTGCAGTTATGTATTTACAGGTGGAAAAATAAATATTTGTGCTTTTATTTTTTTGTGAATAAACTACAGATTTGTTAAGGGTTTTGCAGACATAAACTTTAAATAATTAATTCCCAGGAGATTTTGTTCAAGGTTTTTTTAGGTTTTAGTAGAAAACAAACATTTGCAATCACTCAAGCAATAAAATGGAATTTAATATTTAAACAAATATATAATTTTCCATATAAATATTTGCAACAACAATTTGCTATGTAAATAGTCTTGCAAATCCTTGGATTTTTTAACTCTTTTTTGTTTTTAGTTTTCCAAATTTTCAATATGATTCGAATTTATGTACAGTTTATATTTTAGTTAATGGTTTATGCTTGAGTCTAGTTTATAATTTATAATCTAGTCTTCACTATTTCTTTTTACTATAGTCTAGATTATGGTTTAAAAGAGTGATACCCAAAATAAACATTTCCCGACTAGAAAGGTTAGACTTCATATTCTGCTTACTTCACAAACGACTTCTGGTTTAATCTCTAATCTAAACTATAGTTAAAAATCAAGTCAAGAGTATAGTTGAAAATCAAGTCTGGAATATAGTTAAAACTCAAGTCTTTACTTCTGGTCTTTTTTTATTTCATTAGGGAGGTATAAATCTTGCACAAGATTACCGTGGTTGATCTTTCAACCAAGGGGTATGTCGGATTCCATCTCCTTCGTCATTCAACGTTCTTGCGGAACTTTCCTCAAGGATAATGCTTCGCTACGTTTAGGCTACATCTAATTCCCGAAAATTCTTCCTCTGCATCTTCTCCATCTAAAGTTTAACGATTGCATTCTTCATTAATAAACTTGTTGCCTTCCAGTTTTGCTAGCTTTAAATATTTGCGCTCTGTACATTGAGTTCTTTTCCATTAATTTTTCTGTGTTTAGCGAGCACTATAGTTTATACTCTATGTCTAGACTATAGTTTATACTCTAGTCTAGACTATAGTTTATACTCTATGTCTAGACTATAGTTTATACTCTATGTCTAGACTATAGTTTATACTCTATGTCTAGACTATAGTTTATACTCTAGTCTAGACTATAGTTTATACTCTATGTCTAGACTATAGTTTATACTCTAGTCTAGACTATAGTTTATACTCTATGACTTTAGTTTATACTCTATGTCTAGACTATAGTTTACACTCTATGTCTAGACTATAGTTTATACTCTATGTCTAGACCATAGTTTATACTCTATGTCTAGACTATAGTTTATACTCTATGTCTAGACTATAGTTTTATACTCTATGTCTAGACTATAGTTTATACTCTATGTCTAGACTATAGTTTATACTCTATGTCTATACTATAGTTTATACTCTATGTCTAGATTATAGTTTATACTCTATGTCTAGACCATAGTTTATACTCTATGTCTAGACTATAGTTTATACTCTATGTTTAGACTATAGTTTATACTCTATGTCTATACTATAGTTTATACTCTATGTCTATACTATAGTTTATACTCTATGTCTAGATTATAGTTTATACTCTATGTCTAGACCATAGTTTATACTCTATGTCTAGACTATAGTTTATACTCTATGTCTAGACTATAGTTTATACTCTATGTCTAGACTATAGTTTATACTCTATGTCTAGACTATAGTTTATACTCTATGTCTAGACTATAGTTTATACTCTATGTCTAGACTATAGTTTATACTCTATGTCTAGACTATAGTTTATACTCTATGTCTAGACTATAGTTTATACTCTATGTCTAGACTATAGTTTATACTCTATGTCTAGACTATAGTTTATACTCTATGTCTAGACTATAGTTTATACTCTATGTCTAGACTATAGTTTATACTCTATGTCTTGAATATAGTTTATACTCTATGTCTAGACTATAGTTTATACTCTAGACTATAGTTTATACTCTATGTCTAGACTATAGTTTATACTCTATGTCTAGACTATAATTTATACTCTATGTCTTGAATATAGTTTATACTCTATGTCTAGACTATAGTTTATACTCTATGTCTAGACTATAGTTTATACTCTATGTCTAGACTATAGTTTATACTCTATGTCTAGACTATAGTTTATACTCTATGTCTAGACTATAGTTTATACTCTATGTCTATACTATAGTTTATACTCTATGTCTAGATTATAGTTTATACTCTATGTCTAGACCATAGTTTATACTCTATGTCTAGACTATAGTTTATACTCTATGTCTAGACTATAGTTTATACTCTATGTCTAGACTATAGTTTATACTCTATGTCTAGACTATAGTTTATACTCTATGTCTAGACTATAGTTTATACTCTATGTCTATACTATAGTTTATACTCTATGTCTAGACTATAGTTTATACTCTATGTCTAGACTATAGTTTATACTCTATGTCTAGACTATAGTTTATACTCTATGTCTAGACTATAGTTTATACTCTATGTCTAGACTATAGTTTATACTCTATGTCTATACTATAGTTTATACTCTATGTCTAGACTATAGTTTATACTCTATGTCTAGACTATAGTTTATACTCTATGTCTAGACTATAGTTTATACTCTATGTCTAGACTATAGTTATACTCATGTCTAGACTATAGTTATACTCTATGTCTAGACTATAGTTTATACTCTAATGTCTAGACTATAGTTTATACTCTAATGTCTATACTATAGTTTATACTCTATGTCTAGACTATAGTTTATACTCTATGTCTAGACTATAGTTTATACTCTATGTCTAGACTATAGTTTATACTCTATGTCTAGACTATAGTTTATACTCTATGTCTAGACTATAGTTTATACTCTATGTCTAGACTATAGTTTATACTCTATGTCTAGACTATAGTTTATACTCTATGTCTAGACTATAGTTTTATACTCTATGTCTAGACTATAGTTTATACTCTATGTCTAGACTATAGTTTATACTCTATGTCTAGACCTATAGTTTATACTCTATGTCTAGACTATAGTTTATACTCTATGTCTTGAATATAGTTTATACTCTATGTCTAGACTATAGTTTATACTCTAGACTATAGTTTATACTCTATGTCTAGACTATAGTTTATACTCTATGTCTAGACTATAATTTATACTCTATGTCTTGAATATAGTTTATACTCTATGTCTAGACTATAGTTTATACTCTATGTCTAGATTATAGTTTATACTCTATGTCTATACTATAGTTTATACTCTATGTCTAGACTATAGTTTATACTCTATGTCTAGACTATAGTTTATACTCTATGTCTGGACTATAGTTTATACTCTATGTCTAGACTATAGTTTATACTCTATGTCTAGACTATAGTTTATACTCTATGTCTAGACTATAGTTTATACTCTATGTCTAGACTATAGTTTATACTCTATGTCTGGACTATAGTTTATACTCTAGTCTAGACTATAGTTTATACTCTAGACTATAGTTTATACTCTATGTCTAGACTATAGTTTATACTCTATGTCTAGACTATAATTTATACTCTATGTCTTGAATATAGTTTATACTCTATGTCTAGACTATAGTTTATACTCTATGTCTAGATTATAGTTTATACTCTATGTCTAGACCATAGTTTATACTCTATGTCTAGACTATAGTTTATACTCTATGTCTAGACTATAGTTTATACTCTATGTCTATACTATAGTTTATACTCTATGTCTAGACTATAGTTTATACTCTATGTCTAGACTATAGTTTATACTCTATGTCTAGTCTATAGTTTATACTCTATGTCTAGACTATAGTTTATACTCTATGTCTAGACTATAGTTTATACTCTATGTCTAGACTATAGTTTATACTCTATGTCTAGACTATAGTTTATACTCTATGTCTAGACTATAGTTTATACTCTATGTCTAGACTATAGTTTATACTCTATGTCTGGACTATAGTTTATACTCTAGTCTAGACTATAGTTTATACTCTAGACTATAGTTTATACTCTAGACTATAGTTTATACTCTATGTCTAGACTATAATTTATACTCTATGTCTAGACTATAATTTATACTCTATGTCTAGACTATAATTTATACTCTATGTCTTGACTATAGTTTATACTCTATGTCTAGACTATAGTTTATACTCTATGTCTAGATTATAGTTTATACTCTATGTCTAGACCATAGTTTATACTCTATGTCTAGACTATAGTTTATACTCTATGTCTAGACTATAGTTTATACTCTATGTCTAGACCATAGTTTATACTCTATGTCTAGACTATAGTTTATACTCTATGTCTAGACCATAGTTTATACTCTATGTCTAGACCATAGTTTATACTCTATGTCTAGACTATAGTTTATACTCTATGTCTAGACTATAGTTTATACTCTATGTCTAGACTATAGTTTATACTCTATGTCTAGACTATAGTTTATACTCTATGTCTAGACTATAGTTTATACTCTATGTCTAGACTATAGTTTATACTCTATGTCTAGACTATAGTTTATACTCTATGTCTAGACTATAGTTTATACTCTATGTCTAGACTATAGTTTATACTCTATGTCTAGACTATAGTTTATACTCTATGTCTAGACTATAGTTTATACTCTATGTCTGGACTATAGTTTATACTCTAGTCTAGACTATAGTTTATACTCTAGACTATAGTTTATACTCTATGTCTAGACTATAATTTATACTCTATGTCTTGACTATAGTTTATACTCTATGTCTAGACTATATACTCTAGTCTAGACTAGAGCATAGTCTAGACTATAGTTTATGCTCTAGTCTAGAATTTATTTTTTATCTATGTCCAGACTATAGTTTCTACTATATTCTTTTGCCTTAGTCCAGACTATAATTTTTACTTTGGTCTATATTTTGTATTCTACTTTAAAACTATTTTAGTTAGTTTTAGAATTTTTTTATTAAGTTTCTTTTAATTATTTTGCTCACATCTATTGCTTTTTTACCTTAAATTGGGTCTTCCATTTCGTGTTTTTTTAATTTTTTTTTTTTTTTTGAATTTTATTTTCCTCTTAAGTTGCTCGACTGACTTTTTGAATTGTTTGTTTATTGTTGATGATTGTTGGTTACTTCTTGTTTTGTTGCTGTTGATGAAACTACTGTTGTTAACTACACTTGATATAGTAGTTTTGTATTTAAATAGTTTTGGCACGTAGAAAAAGGGACATAAACTGTTGATTTTGGTTTGTGTCTCTTTTCACAATAGCAAACACTTGGCAACAACATAGAGACCAGTAAATGTTGTAGTAGTATGAGTAAAATCATATTATATATATGTATATGTAAATGAAACAATTTGTTTCATTTTTTTGCATTTATTTTTTGTAGAACAACATTTTTAATGTTTAGAGCACAAAAATCTAAATAAATTTTAATGAAGGTTACTTAAGTTAAGTAACCAGAAATTCAAAGTGATTTTTTTCTTCTTCTTCTTCTTTCATTCAAAAAGAAAACGAAAAACAAACAGTTTTTCTTTGCAAATTGTGCAGAAAAGGAGAAAAGTGTATCATCAAAGGATGCATTTTTAATTGATATGAAGAAAATCAAATTAATTTTAGAAAATTAAAATTAATAGAATCTTTAATCGTCGTTTTTTTATTTGTAACCATAACATTTGATACGATTAATTAGAATTTTTTAATATCAACATTTAACCAGCAGTTGTCGCATTAGCAACGAAATTTTCCATTTTTAGGTTTAGAGCTGATTTTATAGCATTCTAAAATTTAGTTCTATTTTCTCATTTGTCACTCATTTGTTCAGTCACATATTCATGTTGGTTTCATCTGTTTAAGAAGTTTTTATTATCGTTTCACGTTCAACAAGCAAATAAATTTTTAATTTTCATGGATTAAACTTCATGACGACAAATTGAGAGGAAACGCAAAACGAACTGTTTCCGTTCTATTCCTTAAATAAGAGAAAAATAAGGAAACCTAAAAACGAATAAAATACTACAATAAAAAAAATTCGGTTGACCCTTGTAGTCATATAATTAAATATTTAAAGAAAAAACTACAAAATAGTTTTTGAGTTAAAAAGTAAATATTTTAGTTTCAAATATTGTTGACAAATATTAAGATAAATATAAAAATATTTTAACAGCTATAAAATTGAAAATAGTAAAGAGTATTATCAAGATGATGGTTAAGTTTAGAGTAGAGAGTACAGAAATGTCCATACTTAAGACTATAGAATGGTTTATATTCGAAACTATAGAACAGTCACTAGTTGAAACTAAAGATTAGTCTAAAGTCGGTAGTGTAGAATAGTCTATAGTCGTGGTAATAGAATAGTCTATGTTTGAGACTAAAGAATCATCTATAGTCAAGAATATAAATTGAACTATAGCCGAAACTAAAGATTAAATCATAATCGAGACTATAAATTGAACTTTAATAAGGACTATGGACTAAGGCAAAGTCAATATTGAAGACTAAACAGTAATCGAGACCATACATTACACTATAGTCGAGACTATAGATTACTCTATAGTCGAGACTATAGATTACTCTATAGTCGAGACTATAGATTACTCTATAGTCGAGACTATAGATTACTCTATAGTCGAGACTATAGATTACTCTATAGTCGAGACTATAGATTACTCTATAGTCGAGACTATAGATTACTCTATAGTCGAGACTATAGATTACTCTATAGTCGAGACTATAGATTACTCCATAGTCGAGACTATAGATTACTCCATAGTCGAGACTATAGATTACTCTATAGTCGAGACTATAGATTACTCTATAGTCGAGACTATAGATTACTCTATAGTCGAGACTATAGATTACTCTATAGTCGAGACTATAGATTACTCTATAGTCGAGACTATAGATTACTCTATAGTCGAGACTATAGATTACTCTATAGTCGAGACTATAGATTACTCTATAGTCGAGACTATAGATTACTCTATAGTCGAGACTATAGATTACTCTATAGTCGAGACTATAGATTACTCTATAGTCGAGACTATAGATTACTCTATAGTCGAGACTATAGATTACTCTATAGTCGAGACTATAGATTACTCTATAGTCGAGACTATAGATTACTCTATAATCGAGACTATAGATTACTCTATAGTCGAGACTATAGATTACTCTATAGTCGAGACTATAGATTACTCTATAGTCGAGACTATAGATTACTCTATAGTCGAGACTATAGATTACTCTATAGTCGAGACTATAGATTACTCTATAGTCGAGACTATAGATTACTCTATAGTCGAGACTATAGATTACTCTATAGTCGAGACTATAGATTACTCTATAGTCGAGACTATAGATTACTCTATAGTCGAGACTATAGATTACTCTATAGTCGAGACTATAGATTACTCTATAGTCGAGACTATAGATTACTCTATAGTCGAGACTATAGATTACTCTATAGTCGAGACTATAGATTATTCTATAGTCGAGACTATAGATTACTCTATAGTCGAGACTATAGATTACTCTATAGTCGAGATTATTCATTTTGCTTATTTCGCTGCTAAAGAAATTCTTATATTAATTATTTAACTAGTTCGTCCGAAAAATATATGAAAAAGACTATTATTCATATGTTAATATTTATGTGTATATGTGTGCTATATATTTCCTTCTTGTCATATTCAATTTATAGTTATTAATTTTTTGCATCAGTTGCCGCAATTTATTTATAAAGCAAAATTCTTTTGCTACAGAGTTGAGTGTTACATGTTTCGCCATGAGAATGTGAGAAATAATGAGAAAAGGTAACATATTTCAACGAAAACCTTGGTAATGGTTAAAGTCAAGGTCAAGGATAAAATAACACGTTGAGAATGATACAGGAAAATAATAAAAAAATGTTAAAAAACAATATGGAATTTGTTGCTGAATATAGTAGTTAAAGTCATGCAGCTGTTTGAAGCTGTCTGAATTTATAGTTAATAATTCTTTATTAATTTAGAAATCCCACAAAACGAATAGAAAATGACAATGAAGACAAATTTTCGAGATTCAGTTAAAGGCCTTTGAAATGTTTCATAGTCATTATCAAAATAATTTAATTGTAATGTGTGATTTTAGATATTTTTCAGGAATAATGAAACATAAATGTCAACAAAATGATGACATTTGTATGTTAATTAAAGATTTTGAAATTTTCGAAAATTGTTGGCCAAGAGGCAAATTTTGATTGGCATTATCTTTGGCGAATGATATAGACATTTATATGTTTATACATAAGTTTTGGTTTTATTTAAAGACAATATAATTATCTCTGTTGTTGTTGTTAGTGTTGTTGGTATTTTAAATTTTCTCATTAAATATTGAAATGATTTTAATGTTAATTATTTAAGTAGTTGTGGTTTCTTAATTTATGTTGATTTTCTTAAATAAAAGACTTTAACTGAGAAACTTGTTTGTGTGATGTGTCGTCGTCCCTGTAAACATGTAAATTATTATAGTTTTTCCCCAAAACCACATTTTCATGTTTTAGTATTTATTTTTTTTAATTAAATAAAAAAGTACTTATTGAGAATAATGATAATAAAGACAATGAATAATAAAAAAAGAGACAAGATAAGATGAAAATAATGACATGAAAATGTCATGTGATGTGTGAGAGTAACAGTGTGTATGTATGAATGTGAGGTGTTCTTATAAATCTTCACTAACACCATAGCAAAGAATGAGGATGATATAATAGTTTGTGTAACAGTAATTTCAAATGTCATTAATATAAGAAGAAAAATAGATAATGCTATAAACTATAGTTAAAGCTATAGTTTATTAAAAGAATTCAAAGCGTTTAAAAAATAGGCTACACTTTCATTACACTATAGTCTAGACTATACTATAGTCTTAATAATAGCTTGTACTATAGTCTACATAATAGCCTATACTATATTCTAGACTATAAACTATTCTATAGTCTATGCTATAGTCTACACAATAGACTATTCTACAGTGTTGACAATAATCTATTATTTAGTTTTTTATAGTCTTTTCTATAGTCTAGACAATAGACTTTTCTATACTATAAATTATAGTCTAATTATTCTTAAGTTTAGAAAACCAACTTCTGTAGTCTATATCATAATCTGGATAATAGTTTATACTATAGTCTATACTTTAGTCCAGTCTAGACAATAGACTATATTATAGTATATATTACAGATATGACTATAATGCAGTTTACATTTTATTGTTTCGTTTATTATAATAAAATTTAAAGTCAAGACTTTAATTCAGTTTCAGTTTCAGATCAGTTTCAGATTATAAAGAATTTTATAGTTCAGACGATAATACAGTTTATAGTCTTGACTACAATACAGTCTGTAATATTGCTTATTGTCTTGGCTATAAGAAAGTTTTTACTCCTGACAACAGAACAATTTATAATCTGGACTATAGACTTCAATACAGTTTATTATCTTGTCTATAATACAGTGTATAGTCGTGTTTAGTCTATAATAAAGCTTAGAGTCTGGTCTGTAATACAATTTATGGTCTTTATTTTATACAGTCAACAGTCTATTTTATAATACCGTTTATAGTCTAGTCTGTAATACAGTTCATAGTCTAGTCTTAATATAGTTTATCATCTTGTTTCTAATACTGTTCATAATCTATTCTATAATACAATTTATAGTCTATTACCTAATAAAGGTTATAGTTTTCAATGTAGTTTATAGTTTAGTATAGTTTATGGTCCAAATTATAATAATATTTGTGGTCTAGACAACAATAAAGTTTATAATTCATAACATAATACACTTTAGAATCTGGACTGTATTACAGTTTATAGTCAGTTTATATTTTTATATTTTATAGTCTATTTTATTATACAGTTTTTAGTTTAGTCTATAATGAAGTTCATAGTTTAGTCTATTATACAGTTTATAGTTTATTCGACAATAGAGATTATAGTCTAGTTTGTAAAATTTTTATAGTTTATAATATGGTTTATAGTCTAGTCTGTATAGTCTATAAAAATGTTTATAGTCAAGTTTGTAATATAGTTTATAGTTAAGATTATAATAAATTTTATATAGTTTATAGTCCATAATAGAATACAGTTTACAGTCTGAACTTCAATGAAGTTTATATTCAGTTTATAGTCTGGATTTTAATAGAGTTGAAAGTCTATTTTATAATATATTTTATAGTCTATTTTATAATACAATTTATATGCAGTATATAGTCTAGTTTATAATATAGTTATGCAGTTTATAGTATGGACTATAATACAGTTAATGGTCTAGAAAATAATAAAATTTTTAGTCTGGAATATAATATAGTTTCTAGACTATACAATAGTCTAGAAAATGGACTTAACTATAGTTTAGAGAATACACTAAACTGTAGTCTAGACAATAGACAATTCTATATTTTTATATATCTTTAGACTATTCTGTAGCCTAGATAATCATTTTTGAAGTGCCATTAAAGTGCAATTATTGATGAAGGATTAAAGTCTTATTACTTCTTTTGCCTCTTAATATGTATAATAAAATTGTTTTAACTTTTTGAATTATAGACGAAACCATCTGAAATCCATTTAATTAAATGTTCTTATTCCCATTCAGCTCATTTTTATACTTCTTAATTTTATTCTATTGGTTTTCAATTTCTATTATTTTCTTTTTTCATCTATTTTTTTCTGCATTTCTATTCAATTCAATAAAATTGCTTACTTAAGCAGAAAATAGGAAAAAAATATATATTTTAAATGAAATGTCCATAAATAGCTTTAATACGGTGAAAAGAGCTATAATGGAGCCATGTAAAATATAAAAAAAACAAAAAATTGTAAATTTAATTTATAAACTTAAAAGCGTTTTTCGAAAAAAAAACAGGAAAATTAAATTTGTTGCATAAAATTTAGGGCATCAAATTAAGGGGTCAAATGTAAAAAATAAAATTAGAAAATTATGAGAAAAATTAAATAGATTTTTCGAAAGAATGAAGAATTTTCTCATTAAATGAATTTTATTATATTCTCCACCACTACAAGTGCTGATGAGGTTGTATTAATTTTGTCATTCCGTATGTAAGATCGAAAGAGAATCATCTAAGATCCCATAAAGTATATATATTCTGGCATCAAATCAAAATCTGAGCAATGTCCGTCTGTTGGAAACAAACCGAATTCAATGAAATTTACAAAAAAAAAAAAAAAAACATCTAAATGGGATCAATAGGAAAAAAAGTTATAGGTTAAAATGTGAAAATTTTTGATAAACCCCAAAACCTGGGGCGCTATGGGTATTCTGAAATTTGCCTTATACATTTATTTTGATCCAATAATATTACTATTAGCTCCCATATGGGGTTCCTTCCCGGAATATGGTTTAAAACTTATTAAATTTTTAAATATATTCCGATTCCGACATTGAAATTTCTTAACCGTCTTAAATATATGTTAATAATTTGAACAATGTCAGTCCATGTTTTGCAATAGATCCTATATAATGCCCATTTCCGGAAATCGTATTTAAGCTTAAAAAACACTAAAATAAAGACCATGGAAATTTGGTATAATGTTTGTTATTAACTGTCTTCAATATATATTGTTAATTTGAACAATTTCAGTCCATAATTTGCGGTATCTCCCATATAAGACCACTTTCCGGAAAACAGCCCATAAAACTAGTAAATAAAATCAAATTATATTTAAGTTTAAAACAATTATTTTTCTAACTATCTTTTATATATATAATTAATTGGAGTAATTTCGGGACCTATGGGAGCTATTGCTCCCATATAACGCCACTTCCTGGAAAACTGGTTTGAATTTGTAAATCTCTTAAATAAACATTAATTGTATTGAAATTCGCATCAATTATTTTTCAAACTATCTTTAATATATATTAATTTGGCCGATCTCGGTCCATATCTTCTCGGAAACAAGTTTTGGGCTTATAAAACTAGTAAATGATGACCAATTCAGTTATTTTTCTAACTGTTTTTATTATAGTCCCCAAATAATGCCCCTTCCCAGAAAATTTGGGATTAATCCTTTACAACCCCACCTCCCGAAATAATATATTATGATAACAAGTTCCATAAATAAATATCATCAAAATTAAGACAACTGAAATAATACTTTAAATCTAGGAAAATTCTTTCTTTAACATTAATTTGTTATGACCCATTATAATCTATAGCTCATTATCGACATAATTTGAAGAATACGTTGCCATATTTCACTGTAGTTTTATAGGGACTTTTGTCTGTAATCGGCGTTTAAACTGATAAGCGAATAAGTTGTTGGTGTAATGTTAATTTTTATATAATATTAGTAATGGAGGGTATTTAAGATTCGGCACAGCCGATTATTATAGCATTCTCACTTGTTTTTATTAAATTTTCTTAAAATCATGTTTAATGTTTATACTTTCGTCTGTCCATCTGTTGTAAATTTATTAAAAACATTTTTAAGACACACAGAGAACTTTGTTTTCTTTTGAGCTGAATACAGTCTCTATATAAGGAGTGAGATTGAAAAATTCTTGAAACATTTTTATCCAAGTTTTATTTGAATTTTCTTTTGATCAAGTTACCTTTGTAAAATATGTCAGTTATTATGCTAAATGTCAAACGAATGAATTGATTGATATCGATAAAAGGATACAAATGAGTGATCAGAAAAAAAATTTGTACTAAAATCAACAAAACTCAACTTGGTCCTACAAAAAGTTGGCCAAGCAATCAAAATTGTGCCCTCAAACTGGTTTCAATGTTATTAGACAGTAACAGAAGAACTTATCCGGTTCAGGTAGAATGGATATTTCTAAAGCCAAAAAAGAGCTTCCAATACATCTGGTAGGAAATCAGTCCGGTTAACTTAGTGCTTGGACTATTTGGTAAGAAATGTTAAAATTTAGAGGTCAAAAATAGAGCACAAATATTGAAGTCAAGTTTTGCAACAAAAATTCTTGCTGGAAGTTTTTTCCCGAAAGTCAAAATTTACCAAAATGATTTTGGTTTGCGAGCACAATGCGACAAAAGAAGTCAATAATTTCTTACAACGGACTCTATCAATACCGAAATTTACTTCAAGAAAACAGACTTTTCTATACATAAGACTTCATAAAGTGTTTTTCTTTATGGCCTGTCTTGCTGTACTGTCTCTATGGTAAACAAGCCCTTGAGTGGTTAAAGAACAGTAATGTGGTATTTGTATCAAGAGGTGCAATTACTTCAAAAACTGCCATGACCTAATGCCAGTGGAGAGATATTGGACTCTTGTTAAAATAGAATTGAAGAGCACAGAAAATGTGTCCAAACGTTTGGTAGATTTTTAACGCAGATGGACTACCTGTTCGAGTAAAGTGACAGAATGCTCTAGAAAAACGTTAATGGAGGTGTTTCCGAAAAAGGATTCGAAGTTTCATCACTATTGTTTTGTTTTTATTAACAAATATGTATGTTAAGAATTTTTCTATCTCACTCCTTATGTTTTGTTTTACAGTCTATATATACTTTGGTATAGGCTATTTGAGCAATAATTTCATTTACAGCAGTGTATATTCCTACAAACGCACATCTTCCTTTTAAAATTTAAAAAAAAAAATTAAAACAAGAAAATATTTATTATGCAAATAATATTTTGATTAAATCAATTAAGACTTTATTTAAAATATTGTTAACTAAAAATTTTACCTGTTTTCACATGTTTTAACTTTATTTTAGAATATTTTCCTTCAATCGGACTTAAGTTTATCAGTCTCTACAGCGATCCGGTTCCGATCTTTTAAGAAGATCGGAATCAATTTCTTCTAAAACTTGTTTTATTTTTGAGTTGAGCTCTTTTTATTAACTTCCTTGCAATCTTCCTCCATTTTTGGTTGAAAGAGAGAAGAGCGTTTCCCACCAATTCGTTATAAATTCTACTGTTGATTTTGTTAAAAAAACAAATTTTAGATTTGCCAACTGCGAAAAATGCCGAAATTACATTTAATATTATTTGATCTCAAATCATGTCAATAACATGTGTGTATATATTTTCGGCGAATTTTAGACGATTTCCTTTAAACTTTTTCATAAGCATTATGTTTTCGCTGTTCCGAAAAATGTGAGCAACGTGTTTGGAAGTCAAAGGAAGATTTAGTTTCTTCTTTATTTGTGTAGAATTTCGAGGCCAAAATAGAGCACAAATTCAATTTTTTAGGGGTTGATTCTAATCTCATAGAAGGTTTCTGAAAACCATTTTTCTGACCTCTTATAGAGAAATTACGCACCACATTTTCGGAACATTTAATTTTACGCCAATTTCTCTATTCGGAACATCCTTTACCATGAGGAAATTTAATGTGGATTGAACAGAAATCTTTTCTTGATCAGATAGAAAAATTCCCTCGGGCATTTCTTTATAAGAGGAAGAAATTTGCACTGTTTCAGTTTTGGTAATCAATTTTCACATCTGCGTTTATAGATATATTCCACATAAAATAACAGCCAGAACAAAAAGACAGTTCATTAAAAATTTCAACATAACATTGAGATGAGAAAAAAATTATTGAAAAAAAGAGACAAAATTAAATGCGTTAATAGTAATATGCATCAGTGTGCAGTTTATAGATACTTTAACACAGTTTGTAGTCTATAGTGTAAAGTAAATTATAGTCTAGATTACAAAACAGTTTATAACAGTTTACATACAGTTTTTGATTTACTCTATAATACAGTTTATAGTTTAGATTATAATAAAATTTATGGTCTCGACTATAATGTAGTTTAAAATGTATTCCTTTTGCAGTTTATAGTCCAGACTATAATACACTTTAAATTCTACTTTATATAGTTTATGGTTTAGACTATGATACAATTTATAGTTTACACTATAATGTAGTTTATAGTTTAGACTACAATGTTGTTTATGGTTTAGACTATAATATAGTCTAGAGTCTATTGTCTATAGTCTAGATTAAAATGTTGTTTACGGTCTAGACTATAATGTAGTTTATAGTCTATGGATTATAATATAGTTTATAATGTATAAACTACAATAGAATCTTAACTACGATTCTGAGCTGTTATATAGATTTTAGTCTAAATTATAACAAAGTTACTTCATGATTATTGTAAGTTTTTCTAATTATTGTGTTGCATACTTTTAGGGCAATTATTCCAATATTGTAGTTGTTCTTCTTAATATAATACTCTTAATCCCTGTCATCACTATTATGTCAATTTTATTAATCAGAATTTCTGTTTTGTACATTATTTTTATTTTTTTTTATGTAATTGAAAAATAACATTAATTTGCTCAAATGAGTTTAATAATTAATATTTAATTCCCAGAAGCTTAAGCAAACAAGTGACAATTTTCAGACATTTAATTTTTCTCTTATTTTATTTTTTTTATTGCCTTTTAGTTTGTTGTCATTTATTCAATATTTTACATTTTAAGAATTATAAATGTTTGGCAAATATGAACACAGATGTCAGTCAATTTAACACCAAGCAAAAAGTGAAAAAAGAAACAACTTTTGACAGAAACTATTAAATAATAATAATAATAATAATGAACAGAAATGTCATTGAGGTTATAATGTCCTTGAAATTGTAACAAAGCGATGAAGTTTATTTTGTTTTTTTTTTTTATTTTGAAAGAGTCAAGTTTGAGTTTAGAACTAAAAAAGCAAAAGTTTCCAATTTAAATGACATTTTGAAAATATCAGTGAAATGACAAAAATAACTATTATTGACAACAACAACAACAATAATATTAAAAACAAAGAACATTAATCAATATGACAATGATGAAATTTTACACACACACTGAGACAGGTTTGCTTCCGTTTCCACACATTGTGTGCGGCTCTCTTTCAGCACTTCCCTCTCTTTTCATAAATAACAAATTATCTATACGCTCTTACACACTTACAATTTGACAGTTAAAGGTCTAACACCATATTGTGGTTCCGTTTTTATTGTAGTCGCTGTAAAACATTGCCTATTTCTTTTACAAATACACTGATGCATATTCCTATAGACGCATTCATTTATTTTATTTATTTCTGCTTTGTATATGTTTTTGTTATCCGAAAGTAAAGTTGAAGTTTTTTGATGAGAGACAACTTAACGGTACTTTTTTAAGGTAAAAAAGATTTATTTTTTGGTCTTGTAATTGGTCTTACTCATGTGATCAAATGTCTTTCATGCTATTTTATGTGGAATATTTCTATAAACGCAGACGTGACAAAATACCAAAACTAAAATATTATAAATTTTCGTTTCTCAATTTTACTGCAGAATTTTCTTATTTTATCGATAAATTTCATTACGTTTAAAGGTGCCCAAGGGAACTTTTCTGTCTCATGAAGAATAATTCCAAATACAATTTCTTCATGATCAAGGATGTTCCAATATGGAAATTGTTTGTAAAATGAAACTTTTTTTCCACAGTGACAGGTCAAAAAAAGTGTACACATTATGAAGTCTTATGAATGTAAGCAGCCGGTATATGTAAATATTGCTGGATGTTAATTTCAGTACTTATGGAACCCGTTTTAACATATGAATTACTTTTTTTGCGCAACTGCATATTACTTGCGATACCAAGAACTTCTAGTTTAATGGTTTTCAAATTCATAAAAAAGCTTATGCGCGTTTATAGGAATATGCGATAGTGTAGTCTAAAAGAAATTATAACCTTAAATAAGTTTTTGGTAAAATTGTTGAATTTAGTTCCAGTTTAATTGAAGGTGACATAATTTTGCAAATGCGCAACATTTTAATGAATTGTGCCACAACAATCATCATTAATCAACCAACACCAGAAATGGTGCTTTGTGTTACCATATTGTGATGAAGAGTTAATACATATAAAAAACCATACATATGTACATGTTCCCACATTAAGATCCATCAAATTGATGAGCCCATGTTTATGTATTTGTGTGATGTTTCTAATAAAATGCGTGATAATGAAAGGAAACACAGGATATAAAAATATCTGGTTGTCTCGTAATCGACAGATGTAAATAAATGACAAAAATTTTATGGCGAAATAAATATTAACATGTGTTAACACAGTTTTGGAGAAAAACAATAAAAGAACTTAATTAGGAAAATGGAATTTTTATTATGACCAAAAATTTTTATGGAAAATTATAATCGAAGTTCAAAAAACAAGGAAAACTAAATCTGAAAAATTTCCATTAAAGGAAAATTTATAGAAATTGAAGATAAATTTAACAAAAATTTTTATAGAATGAAAATTTATGCGAATTTTCCTAAAGAGCAGAAATTTTAATCGAAAATTGTATGAAAATTTTCTATTAATCGCAAATTTAACAAAAAATTTACATTAAGCGCAAATTGTGTAAAAACTTTTAAAAAATTGCAAATTTGGCGAAGATTTTTTAAAAAATCGCAAATTTATTGATTTTTTTGTAAATTTATTGAAAATTTTATAAAAATCGCAACTTTAAGTAAAAATTTCTAAAGATTGCAATATTAACGAAAATTTTCTACAAATCGTAAATTTAGCGAAATTGTTCTATAAATCGAAAATTATTAAAAAAAACCTACAAATAGTAAACTTTTCGAAAAATGTCTATAAATCGCAAATTTATCATAAATTTTCCTTAAATCGCAAATTGCAGCACTAGTGATCGAAACCAGAATTTAAGGATCACAATTTCAACATATTAATTTTTCGAGAAGACTATGACATTATTGTCATTTCATAAATGTCATGAAGCAGAAATAAAATTCGCCTTAGCCGACATCAGGAACCTTTAATTCCATTCATTTTAATTGCATTTATGTTCAACATTTCTCCTGATTTAAATAATTTTACAAACATCTGAGATATTCAACACGTGCCGATATCGTTCTATGTCAGTTTTTTTTTTTTTGCCAACAAAAGATAAAATTCTCCATTTTTCTCCTGCATAAAACATTTTTTGCATTAATATGAATTATTTGCATTTTAAATATCGCACATTTACTTATTTGCTTACACACAAACACACACACGAACACGAGGGAAAAACAGCGGAAAATGCATGAAATTGAAATTCATGTATTTATACGTTAAATCAAATATTATTTATTATATTTTAAATACCACTTATTTTAATGTTTTTTCACATTTTAAATTGAATTAGGGTGGTCCGAAAATAACATTCTAAAATTTCCGTTTTAGTAAAAAAAAAACGGATAAAAAATTTTCCCTTAACTTTAAATCACATTTATTTATTTCATTTTATTTTGAGAATTGATATCGGAACCACCTTAATGTATAGTTATTTAAATAACCAAAACACAATGGCCTCATTATGACCAGCAGCGATAAAACTACAACAGGATATAATACAAGACAAATGGAATACATGATGAAAATAATAAAAAAATAAAACTAAAACACACATACACACAATAATTTTAGTAAATAATGTCATTATAACAATTTGTTTTCACCGGAAATCACATTCAGAAAAAAAGTAATGAATTCAGCAAAATCATTTAAGTAAAGTTCTCTTATCTGAATATCAAGTATAATTTCATTAAAAATTTTGGAATAGGGATATTGTGGGCAGAAATCAAGATAATATACAAAAAAGGATAAAATTAAAAAAAAAAAATAAAGAAAATTTTCGATAAATTTTCTATTTATAGGAAATTTTCGATAAATTTTCTATTTATAGGAAATTTTCGATAAATTTTCTATTTATAGGAAATTTTCGATAAATTTTCTATTTATAGGAAATTTTCGATAAATTTTTCTATTTATAGGAAATTTTCGATAAATTTTCTATCTATAGGAAATTTTCGATAAATTTTCTATTTACAGGAAATTTTCGATAAATTTTCTATCTATAGGAAATTTTCGATAAATTTTCTATCCATAGGAAATTTTCGATAAATTTTCTATTTATAGGAAATTTTCAATTTATAAGAAATTTTCGATAAATTTTCTATTTATAGGAAATTTTCAATAAATTTTCTTTTTATAGGAAATTTTCAATAAATTTTCTATTTATGGGAAATTTTCAATAAATTTTCTATTTATAGGAAATTTTCGAAAAATTTTCTATTTATAGGAAATTTTCGAAAAATTTTCTATTTATAGGAAATTTTCGAAAAATTTTCTATTTATAGGAAATTTTCGAAAAATTTTTTATTTATAGGAAATTTTCGAAAAATTTTCTATTTATAGGAAATTTTCGAAAAATTCTCTAGTTATAGGAAATTTTCGAAAAATTCTCTATTTATAGGAAATTTCCGATAAATTTTCTATTTATAGGAAATTTCCGATAAATTTTCTATTTATAGGAAATTTCCGATAAATTTTCTATTTATAGGAAATTTCCGATAAATTTTCTATTTATAGGAAATTTCCGATAAATTTTCTATTTATAGGAAATTTCCGATAAATTTTCTATTTATAGGAAATTTCCGATAAATTTTCTATTTATAGGAAATTTCCGATAAATTTTCTATTTATAGAAAATTTTCGATAAATTTTCTATTTATAGAAAATTTTCGATAAATTTTCTATTTATAGAAAATTTTCGATAAATTTTCTATTTATAGAAAATTTTCGATAAATTTTCTATTTATAGGAAATTTCCTATAAATTTTCTATTTATAGGAAATATTCGATAAATTTTCTATTTATAGGAAATTTTCGATAAGTTTTCTATCTATAGAAAATTTTCGATAAATTTTCTATCTATAGAAAATTTTCGATAAATTTTCTATCTATAGAAAATTTTCGATAAATTTTCTATTTATAGAAAATTTTCGATAAATTTTCTATCTATAGAAAATTTTCGATAAATTTTCTATCTATAGAAAATTTTCGATAAATTTTCTATCTATAGAAAATTTTCGATAAATTTTCTATCTATAGAAAATTTTCGATAAATTTTCTATCTACAGAAAATTTTCGATAAATTTTCTATCTATAGAAAATTTTCGATAAATTTTCTATCTACAGAAAATTTTCGATAAATTTTCTATCTATAGAAAATTTTCGATAAATTTTCTATCTACAGAAAATTTTCGATAAATTTTCTATCTATAGAAAATTTTCGATAAATTTTCTATCTATAGAAAATTTTCGATAAATTTTCTATCTATAGAAAATTTTCGATAAATTTTCTATCTATAGGAAATTTTCGATAGATTTTCTATTTATAGGCAATTTTCGATAGATTTTCTATCTATAGGAAATTTTCGATAGATTTTCTATTTATAGGCAATTTTCGATAGATTTTCTATTTATAGGCAATTTTCGATAGATTTTCTATTTATAGGAAATTTTCGATAAATTTTCTATTTATAGGAAATTTTCGATAAATTTTCTATTTATAGGAAATTTTCGATAAATTTTCTATTTATAGGAAATTTTCGATAAATTTTCTATCTATAGGAAATTTTCGATAAATTTTCTATCTATAGGAAATTTTCTATCTATAGGAAATTTTCGATAAATTTTCTATCTATAGGAAATTTTCGATAAATTTTCTATCTATAGGAAATTTTCGATAAATTTTCTATCTATAGGACATTTTCGATAAATTTTCTATCTATAGGATATTTTCGATAAATGTTCTATCTAAAGGACATTTTCGATAAATTTTCTATCTAAAGGACATTTTCGATAAATTTTCTATCTATAGGAAATTTTCGATAAATTTTCTATCTATAGGAAATTTTCGATAGATTTTCTATTTATAGGAAATTTTCGATAAATTTTCTATCTATAGGAAATTTTCGATAAATTTTCTATTTATAGGAAATTTTCGATAAATTTTCTATTTATAGGAAATTTTCGATAAATTTTCTATTTATAGGAAATTTTCGATAAATTTTCTATCTATAGGAAATTTTCGATAAATTTTCTATCTATAGGAAATTTTCGATAAATTTTCTATCTATAGGAAATTTTCGATAAATTTTCTATCTATAGGACATTTTCGATAAATTTTCTATCTATAGGATATTTTCGATAAATGTTCTATCTAAAGGACATTTTCGATAAATTTTCTATCTATAGGAAATTTTCGATAAATTTTCTATCTATAGGAAATTTTCGATAAATTTTCTATTTATTAGAAATTTTCGATAAATTTTTTACTTATAGAAAAATTTTGCTGAATTTATGAATTGTAGAAAATTTTCGTTAACTTTGCGATTTATAAAAAATTCTTGCAAAATTTGCGGTTTTTATAAAATTTTCTGTATATAGACAATTTCCGCTCATTTTGCGATTTATCGAATTTTCGATAATCTTGCTATATATAGAAAATACTGGTTAATTTCGAGATTAATAAAACAAAGTTCGCTTTTACTTATAAAAATAAAAGAATGTTTGTTTGAACAATCGTTTAACAATCTTTATGTGAAAACAATTTAAAAAAAAGAAGATAAATATTTTCTATTTTTAATAATCTCGTTTTCCTCTTTCATCATAAGGTTTAAGTGGAAAATGCTGAAAAATTTATAACTAAATTTTGTTTATGACGTTTTTGTTTTGTTCTCCAAAAGAGGGTTTTCTTGGAAAATTTTATATATAAAATGTAACTTAACAAAAGAAAAGGTAGTTGAACCTTTTTTGCTGGGTATTAAGAGAAAAGAACTGAAATAATTTTTGTTTTTTTTTGTTTTTTGAAAGATTTTGATTATAAAAGAATTTTTAAGAATTTTTCATTTAAGATTTATTTACACTCTTTGGTCTGTAGATGCAAATTGAATTCGGAAAAGTTTTATGAATTTGAAATCCAATAAAAGCGCTGTACACCAGTTCATATAAAAAATGAAATGGAAAATTTAGATTAATATCAAAGAGATTTCGTAGGGAGTTAGATTTGAAATTCTTAATAAAGACCATATAGATGTACATGTAGTGAATCTGTAGGATCCTAAGTTTATATACCCCGATCATTACAAAAAAAATAAAAAATTAATCAATCTAAATCAAGACGAAAATACCTCACCTGTGACTGAGTCAGATTTTATTAAGATATCTGTAATAGTTCAATTGTTAAAGAATTATCTCCAAAAAATCGTTTTGGAACCACTGTGTGTCGTTCTAAGAACGTTCTGATTATAAAATATATTAGGATTAGAATAATTAGGTCTAGAGATTTTAAGAACAAAAGGGTGTTTGAAAACCTTTATAGCCTGGATATTCTCATTCTCTATATCTTTTTGCCACGTCAATTATATCATTCAAAAGATATTTCGTTAAGGTTTCTATGTCTTTTTTCCTTTATTATTTTTTTTCCTTTATTTTTCTTCTTTTTGAGAGAACAACAATAATTCTATTATTACATTTACACTTAAAAAAGAAAACTAAAGATTTCTTTGTATCTTAAGGTCTATTTCTTTGTCTAATTTATCCATTTCTTTTCTCGTCTAGGTCAAGGACATAACGCGCAATATAAAGAAGGCAGTTGTTGCTGGTTCATTGGAAGAAATACGCTCAAAGGTGGCAGAGAAATTTGAAAAGATTGATGAAATACCCACAATACATTTGGATTCAGATGGTACAGAAATCGATGATGAAGAATATTTTCGTACTCTAGATGCCAACACTGAATTGATAGCCGTATTTCCGGGGGAACATTGGATTGATGTAAGTATTTTTGTTTCTTTAATTAAAAATTTAATTAACATTTTTAAAGGATTCTTTTTTTATAAAAGAAAAAGAATTTTATTTAAAACGTTTTCTGAAAGAGTTTTGTGAATTGTCGTTTTTTTTGTTTTGTTTTGTTTTTGGTTTAATTCTTTCCTTTTTTTTACAGAACTACGAAATACCCAAAACCCTAAAATAACATCAACATTTGTTGTTGAAAACTTTCTCCTTGTCAAAATTGTAAAATAAATAAAAAAAAATGTTTTAAATTGTTTAACTGAAAACATGATGTTTTATTAAAAAAAAGTAAGAATTTAATATAAAAAAGAAATTTAACAAAAATTTCCGAAAAAAGGAAATTTATTGAAAATTTCCTACAAAAGGAAAATTTATTTAAAATTTTCTATAAAAAGGAGATTTATCGAAAATTTCCTATAAATAGGAAATTTATCGAAAAATTTCCATAAATAGGAGATTTATCGAAAAATTCTTATAAATAGGAGATTTATCGAAAATTTCCTATAAAAAGGAGATTTATTGAAAATTTCCTATAAATAGGAGATTTATCGAAAATTTCCTATAAATAGGAGATTTATCGAAAATTTCCTATAAATAGGAGATTTATCGAAAATTTCCTATAAATAGAAGATTTATCGAAAATTTCCTATAAATAGGAGATTTATCGAAAATTTCCTATAAATAGGAGATTTATCGGAAATTTCCTATAAATAGGAGATTTATCGAAAATTTCCTATAAATAGGAGATTTATCGAAAATTTCCTATAAATAGGAGATTTATTGAAAATTTCCTATAAATAGGAGATTTATCGAAAATTTCCTATAAATAGGAGATTTATCGAAAATTTCCTATAAATAGGAGATTTATCAAAAATTTCCTATAAATAGGAGATTTATTGAAAATTTCCTATAAATAGGAGATTTATCGAAAATTTCCTATAAATAGGAGATTTATTGAAAATTTCCTATAAATAGGAGATTTATTGAAAATTTCCTATAAATAGGAGATTTATTGAAAATTTCCTATAAATAGGAGATTTATTGAAAATTTCCTATAAATAGGAGATTTATCGAAAATTTCCTATAAAAAGGAGATTTATCGAAAATTTCCTATAAATAGGAGATTTATCGAAAATTTCCTATAAATAGGAGATTTATCGAAAATTTCCTATAAATAGGAGATTTATCGAAAAATTCCTATAAATAGGAGATTTATCGAAAAATTCCTTTAAATAGGAGATTTATCGAAAAATTCCTATAAATAGGAGATTTATCGAAAAATTCCTATAAATAGGAGATTTATCGAAAAATTCCTATAAATAGGAGATTTATCGAAAATTTGCTATAAATAGGAGATTTATTGAAAATTTGCTATAAATAGGAGATTTATCGAAAATTTCCTATAAATAGGAGATTTATCGAAAAATTCCTATAAATAGGAGATTTATCGAAAAATTCCTTTAAATAGGAGAATTATCGAAAAATTCCTATAAATAGGAGATTTATCGAAAATTTCCTATAAATAGGAGATTTATCGAAAAATTCCTATAAATAGGAGATTTATCGAAAAATTCCTTTAAATAGGAGAATTATCGAAAAATTCCTATAAATAGGAGATTTATCGAAAAATTCCTATAAATAGGAGATTTATTGAAAAATTCCTATAAATAGGAGATTTATCGAAAAATTCCTTTAAATAGGAGAATTATCGAAAAATTCCTATAAATAGGAGATTTATCGAAAAATTCCTATAAATAGGAGATTTATCGAAAAATTCCTATAAATAGGAGATTTATTGAAAAATTCCTATAAATAGGAGATTTATCGAAAAATTCCTATAAATAGGAGATTTATCGAAAAATTCCTTTAAATAGGAGATTTATCGAAAAATTCCTATAAATAGGAGATTTATCACATATTTCCTCTTAATGAGAGATTAATTGAAAAATTCCTCTAAATTGGATTATTTGCAAATCGAAAATTTAACGAAATTTTTATGCAAATAAAGGATTTATCGGTTGTTTACTCTTATTAACGAATTTATCGAAAAATCATTTGTTACGATATTTTTTACTGTGAAAATATCAATCGATTATTAATGACATTTTTTTCCAATTAATGTATTTGCATTTATTTCCTTTTCTTAATTATAAGATTAATTCAGCAGATGTGCACTTTAACGTCAATATTGTCAAAACAACTTTATTACCTTTTCTTTTTCTTAATAAAGTGTTTTAGACAATATATTGTCTAAAACTATTGTTGTGAGAACAAATAAAAAGTTAAATCTCAAAATATCCTTTTTTGTTCTTTTTATTGTTGTTTTTATTGTTTTGGAAGCATTTTTTGCAAGAAATTCTTGTTATGCTTTTTAATCAGTTTTTCTATTTCTTTTTTAAGTAAAATTGGAAAAAGGAGGTATGTTTCTTTGAAATAAATGAAACTGGCTTTGAAAGCTTATTGGCATTTTTAGTCAATTACTCTTCACTGTTATTTCCAGAAAATGGAGATTTATGTTCAGATGTGACAAATTTAGAACCCTGTATGAAAATAGTCTTTAAACTGAGATTTGCATAGGAAAAGTAAAAATATTTTTAATTCGTTTATTTGTTATTTTAAGATATCAAGTTTTTTGATCAAATAATATCAAATAATGATATTCACATTCATTCATCAGTAGAAACAACAACAACTGACAAATAAATAATTTAAAAGTTGTCTAACACTCTATTTTTGGATATATCAATGACTATATATATTCGACTAATTCGTTTATACTTCAACATCAATTTTCATTAGAATGAAATGTTATTGAGTGACAGACACACACTCATACTTAAATATACAGTGTCTATGTGTCTATTCATCTTGTTCAGATGTGATCGTGTGTGTGTACTTTTAATATCCTAAAAGAAAATCAACAAATATGAAACTAATACCATTACGTTATCACATTGTCACTAAAAATATGTGACAAAAAAAGAACGTCTCTATAAAAGAATGATTGCAAAATGTCAGTGAAATAATTGTAATGAAAAAGAGGATAAGTGATATTTTATACATTATTTGTAAATCACAAATTTAGCGAAATTTTCATATAAATAGAAAATTTATCGAAAATATCCTATAAATAGAAAATTGATCGAAAATTTCCTATAAATAGAAAATTGATCAAAAATTTCCTATAAATAGAAAATTTATCGAAAATTTCCTATAAATAGAAAATTTATCGAAAATTTCCTATAAATAGAAAATTTATCGAAAATTTCCTATAAATAGAAAATTTATCGAAAATTTCCTATAAATAGAAAATTTATCGAAAATTTCCTATAAATAGAAAATTTATCAAAAATTTCCTATAAATAGAAAATTTATCAAAAATTTCCTATAAAATAAATAGAAAATTTATCAAAATTTCCTATAAATAGAAAATTTATCGAAAATTTCCTATAAATAGAAAATTTATCGAAAATTTCCTATAAATAGAAAATTTATCGAAAATTTCCTATAAATAGAAAATTTATCGAAAATTTCCTATAAATAGAAAATTTATCGAAAATTTCCTATAAATAGAAAATTTATCGAAAATTTCCTATAAATAGAAAATTTATCGAAAATTTCCTATAAATAGAAAATTTATCGAAAATTTCCTATAAATAGAAAATTTATCGAAAATTTCCTATAAATAGAAAATTTATCGAAAATTTCCTATAAATAGAAAATTTATCGAAAATTTCCTATAAATAGAAAATTTATCGAAAATTTCCTATAAATAGAAAATTTATCGAAAATTTCCTATAAATAGAAAATTTATCGAAAATTTCCTATAAATAGAAAATTTATCGAAAATTTCCTATAAATAGAAAATTTATCGAAAATTTCCTATAAATAGAAAATTTATCGAAAATTTCCTATAAATAGAAAATTTATCGAAAATTTCCTATAAAAAGAAGATTTATCGAAAATGTCGTATAAAGGAGAAGATTTATTGAAAATTTATATAAAATGATTTGACGAAAAATGTATCTAAATGGGAGATTAATAATATTTCTTTAAATGCGAGATTTATCGAAATATTTCTTTAAATGGAAGATTTATCGAAATATTTCTTTAAATAGGAGATTTATCGAAATATTTCTCTAAATAGGAGATTTATCGAAATATTTCTCTAAATGGGAGATTTATCGAAATATTTCTCTGAATAGGAGATTTATCGAAATATTTCTCTAAATGGGAGATTTATCGAAATATTTCTTTAAATGGGAGATTTATCGAAACATTTCTCTAAATGGGAGATTTATCGAAATATTTCTTTAAATGGGAGATTTATCGAAATATTTCTTTAAATGGGAGATTTATCGAAACATTTCTCTAAATGGGAGATTTATCGAAAAATTTATTCAAATGGAAGATTTACGAAATCACGAGTTATTCGAAAATTGTTTATTATTAATCGCCTATTTTTTCCAAAATGTTCTATAAATCGCAATCAGTGCTTTTAAAATGTCATTTATTGATACAAAACGACCATTGTTCTTTATCTTAAAACTTTTTAGAGATATAGTAGTTTTTCTTAAACTGTCAAGAATTTTGATAAAAATATGAATTCTGCTTAAACACGTGTTTCGTTTAGAAAGATTATAAAAATTTAAACTATTTTAAGGCAAACAAGAAAATAATCTGAAAAGAAGAAGAATCTACAACGAAATGCTTTAATTCGAGATTCTGTATATTTGGCATTTTGACATAAATTCATTTTAGGAAATAACTACGTTTTTTAGTTACCTTTTGAGCAGAATCATAAAAAATTAACTGAAATTTAATAACAAGATTCCTTTGACTATTTTTTGCAAATTGTTTCGTGAAGACTCTGAAAATTAAGAATTTAATTAAAGATGACTAAAAACGGCTAAAACGAATGTATTTGAATAATTTCTTTGTTAAGCAATTCACGTCTATTTTCCTCTATCTCTCTTTTTTTCCATTTTCACTTAATGTCATAACAAAGCAAAGTCATTTCTGTATGCGTCAGTTCACCAATAAAAGTGCAAATAATTTTATATTCAAAAGTATCTCAATAAATGATGCTCCTCTTAACAGGCAGGACAATAAATTCACATAAAATTTCCATTTAAGCATTCACACACATGTATTCCAGTATGCAAATGTGTGTCTGTGTGAATAAAAAAAAACTTTAACAAGAACTATACAAACATATTTACGGAAAAAAACTGTATTTGTAGCATTTTAATAGTTTGGGAATTTAGAGGTAAAATTGACACATGAATATTATTATAAGAAAAACATGTTTGCCAATGTAGATGACAATACTTAAAGTTACACAAGTGTGTGAGTGTGCTTGTGCAAGTATTCAGAAATACACATACATGCAAATTGCATCCTTTTTTGACAATGACAGTTACAGGTATTAAGGGAATAAAAAAAAACATGAAACTACAAAAATACCAAAGAAAAAGAAGAAGAATAACAATAAACTTAAAATATAAAATAGCATTGTTCATGTATAAATGTAACATTATAACAAATACATACAAATTATTTGTATATATTTATATGTGTGTGTGAGTAAGTAGTAGTTACGAGGACAGTGTAACGCAGCAAATGTTTATTTAAAGATTTAAAAATGTTGAGTTAATATAAAGTACAATAATAAGAATAATAGTCTTAAATACAAATTAGACTAGTTCATACTCTAGTCTATAGACGACTAGTTCATACTCTAGTCTATAGACGACTGGTTTATAGTCTTGAATATAGACGACTAGTTTATAGTCTAGTCTATAGACGACTAGTTTATAGTCTAGTCTATAGACGACTAGTTTATAGTCTAGTCTATAGACGACTAGTTTATAGTCTAGTCTATAGACGACTAGTTTATAGTCTAGTCTATAGACGACTAGTTTATAGTCTAGTCTATAGACGACTAGTTTATAGTCTAGTCTATAGACGACTAGTTTATAGTCTAGTCTATAGACGACTAGTTTATAGTCTAGTCTATAGACGACTAGTTTATAGTCTAGTCTATAGACGACTAGTTTATAGTCTAGTCTATAGACGACTAGTTTATAGTCTAGTCTATAGACGACTAGTTTATAGTCTAGTCTATAGACGACTAGTTTATAGTCTAGTCTATAGACGACTAGTTTATAGTCTAGTCTATAGACGACTAGTTTATAGTCTAGTCTATAGACGACTAGTTTATAGTCTAGTCTATAGACGACTAGTTTATAGTCTAGTCTATAGACGACTAGTTTATAGTCTAGTCTATAGACGACTAGTTTATAGTCTAGTCTATAGACGACTAGTTTATAGTCTAGTCTATAGACGACTAGTTTATAGTCTAGTCTATAGACGACTAATTTATAGTCTAGTCTATAGACGACTAGTTTATAGTCTAGTCTATAGACGAGTAGTTTATAATCTAGTCTATGGATTAGTTTATCGACTAGTTTAGAGATTTTACTATAATCCATACTGTATGCTGTAGTCCAAATTATAGACTCTACGGTCCATGGATTAGGGACTGTTGCCCAAACTAAGCACTGTAGTTTGTATTATATTTTGAAATATATTTAATATATTTTCTATTTTCGTAACACTGTGCATTATTTGCTTGAAAGCATTTGCATTTACCTCGTGCACCACAAGTTTTATTGTACAAATATTTATTTGTTATTTTTAGGGTTTTCTAGGTTTTGGGGCAAAATAAATATTTATGTTAAATGTGATGCCCCAATGAATACGATACAAATTTATAATAATTTAATAGTGAAAGTTTACATTAAAATGCACTTTACAACTATAAGATGACAAAAACTTTAAATATGTGAAATATTTGATTTTAAATTATTTTCATAACAATTTTTTTTCACTTTCTATTTCAGCCCTCGCATTATGTTACGATAACCACACCACATGATCAGACTGATGCTGCCGATAAAGCTGAAAAAACAGCCCGTATAAAGCAATTGGTGGGACAGTTGCAAAATAATCTTTGTAATGTTTCGGTAATGAGTGATCCAGATTTGGATTCTTTATCGAATATGGATCCAAATTCTTTGGTGGATATAACGGGAAAAGATTTTATGGAACAACTTAAGGATTCAGGCAGGTTAGGGGGAGAGGCCCAGATGTGAAAGTGGTTATCATCTCCCCTTTTGTATAACTATCACACATCTATGTCTCAATGTTGTTGTTTATGTTTTTGTTATTAACTAACATTGTTATTGTTGTTTGTTCCGATTTGTAAGACAAACTTCACTTTAGTTATTAAGCATTTTAAATTTTTAGTTTATATTAATTTATATTTTATTTGAAAACTGTTTTTTCCAACCCCATAAGTATGCAATAGCTTTATTTATTAAATATTAAGGAGTGAGATCGGAAAAATACTTAACATTTATATTTATATATAAAATAGGAAGTGTGAATGTATGTATAAATGTATGTATGTATGTATGTATGTATGTATGTATGTATGTATGTATGTAAAGACTAAAAAACGACTGGACCAAATGGGATGAAATTTGCATAGAATGATCCAAAATACTCGAAAGTAACATGGGATCTAAAAAATTCCGATAAGACCAGGGGGAGAATTACTCCCCATACAAAGCAAATATTTGTTGTTGAATATCTAAAAAATATAACGGAGAGAGTTCTCAGATTTGATCCCGACACTTTTCTCAATTTTACTGGACAATAAGTAGGAAAGATAAGACCAAGTTGTCGAGTCTGCTAGTATGTTAATGAAAACGAAAATACTGTATTATCAAGCGCTAGTGATGAAATTTGGAACCATTTTTCGTAAATCCTTCCATTTACGTTTTTATAGTGCCTTCTGTCACTTTGATAAAACAGGTGCTCCATTTCCATTTCTATCACATTTTTGAACAATTTTCGTATTTTTCAATTCTCTTTTAACAAGAGCCTCAACTGACCTTAGCTCCGGGTAGGCTAGAGGTACAAATACCACATTATTGCTCTTGTACCACTCAAGAGCTTGTTTACCATATTGACAGTTTGCCAAGTCAGATCAGAATTTAGTGGACACATTATGTAGTCTTATGAATAAAAGTAGGCATTTTTGGAAACATTCCGGGTTGTTCGGTATTAATAGAGCCCGTGGTAGCAAATGATTTGTCTTCTTTTGGGCCAACTGCATATTGCTTGCCCTACCAAGAACATTTTGGGAAATTTGGACTGCTTTTAAGTCCTTAACATTTCTTCAATATTCATTCGAGCATCAGCACATTAAAATTTTTGACCAGGAGATTGAGGAAAATCTGCCAGAACATATGTTACGTCATCCAGAATAGTTTTTAAAAAAACTTGACTTCAATTTTAAGCTCTGTTTTTGCCCTCTAAATTTTTAGAAGCGATTTTTCTGAGTTCTCAATTTAATCTGTTTAACTAATTTTTTGATATTAAACTTAATAACAGACATGTTTCTTAAAGGTAACTCGATCAACAAAAAATCAAATAATACTTGGGTTAAAAGTATTAATGCAAAACGTGTGTTAAGAATTTTTCGATCTCACTCCTTATATTTAAAATATACTCCTTCTGAAAAAATCAAGTTTCATTTCACTTTTAAAGCTTTTTTTAATCTTCCTTATCCATTAGATTTCACTCAATTTTTCTCTGATTTCATTAACTCATTATTCACTTACGAATAAAAATGTGATCCTTTTAATGCAACACTTTATTTAAATATGCTGTTTTGGAAACATTAATTAAATCATTAAAAAAAAGTGCAACAACATAAAAATATAATTGTTATAATTAAATCTACAAAGTTGAAACATTTTACCAGTATTTTTTTTATTCCATATGGCCTCGTATAATCTGGTAGCACATTGCATTACTTTCAGTTCAAAAGAAAAAAAAAAAAAGATTTTTCCTTCACATTAAAAAATATGACATTTAATAAATGTTTATAAATTATTCTTTATATATATATATGTATATGAGAGTCCTTCTTTCACGTGCACTTGAAAAAAAGATTTTTCCTTCACATTAAAAATATGACATTTATAAATGTTTATAAATTATTCTTTAATATATTATATGTATATGAGAGTCCTTCTTTCACGTGCACTTGTGTAGAAAAGAAAAAAAACAAAAAGGAAATATTTTTAACGGAAAACAAAATTTTGCAAACAATTAATGGCATATTTTTATTTCTGTTGAATGGATTTAAATAACGTCGTTAAATGTCTTACATCCTTTTTGCTTTTATGCTTATTTTTAAAAAGGGACAATTATGGAGGAGCTGCAACTACCATATTGGTTGGAGAAGAAAGACTTTATAGTGGGATATGATTACATTATTTACTGTACTTTAGTATAGATTCTAGTCTATGCTCTTAACTATTCTATAGCCAAGTGTCTTGACTAAAATTAATTTTGCCTGGCTTGCATCTTCTTATGTAAATAAAGTCTAGATTTTCGACTAGATTGTAGTTAATATTAATTTTCGACCAGATCATATCCCAGATTTTCTACTTATTACATCCAAGATATTTTGTTAACCTATAGCTAACAATTCGACAAATCTATTGCCTACTTTCTTGACTATATTATAATATGACTTTCGATTAGACGACTGTCTATAATTCGACTAGACTATAAACTAATTTCTTGACTATATTGTAATCAACCTTTATGACTGGAATGTTAACTATATCCTCGATTAGAGTAAATTTTTATAAATCGTGTAGTCTACAACCTAGTTTCATGACTATAATATGACCTTTGGGTTAGACTATAACATAATCTTTTGTTAAGGCTAAACAGTAATAATGTTATTTTCGCCTTTTTAAACTAGACTTAATTTCAAAATATTAGCAATGTTATAATTTAGACAACTGACCAACTGTAGACTAGAAATTTAGACGAAATTGATACAAGACCATGAGTTTCTCTAAACTGTATAGACTATTCAGTGCAATATAACATGGAACATATATGAGTACTAACTACTTTATCTAGTTTTAATGTAAACTAGACTTGACTAGACTAGACCGATGTTTGAACAATTGTCTAGATAGTGTCTTTGATACTTTCTAGCCGAGCGGTTCATGTTTGTTTGTTTTCTAGACTACTAGCTAGACTATTATATAGATTAGTATCTAAACTTATTATCCTTATTATTGTGTGGATTAGTGTTCATTCTATTGTCTAGGCGAGTATCTGGACTATTATCTGGTCTGTTGTCAAGTCAAACATCTGTCTAGATTAGACTACTATCTGGGTTATGGTCTGCATTAGTCTCTAGATCAGTATCAGCACTATTTCCTAAACTATTGTCCAGATTAATGTCTGGACTATAGACTAGTATCTTGCTTATAGACTTAACTAAAGTCTGGACTGTTAATTAGACTAATGTTTTAATTCTTAATACACATTTTTATTAAAACTTTAAACCCGAGAATTATTTGACATTTTTTCCATCAATTTCAAATAAATGAACATGATATTAATCTGATTAAAATTGGGTGATCAGAACAAAGTGCGTAAATATTTTTATTATTGGTCCTACAAAGAGTTGTCCTAGCATTCAAAGGTCTGTTATTGAACAGTACCGTAAGAACATGTTCATTGACAGGAAACCTGGTTCAGGTAGAAGTAATGGTCCACATAAAGTTTCTAAACAGAAAAAACGAGTTCCCAACGCATCCAGTGCGAAGGGAATCTGATTAGCTGAAAGCTCGAACTATATAGCAAGAAAAATATATTTGATTTTATATGGAAATGGACTGCATGTGACAGAAAAACACTATAATAACGTTAGCGGAAGGTTTTTCGAATTTTTATTTTATATTAACTTATATGTGTGTTAAGCATTTGTCGCTCTCACTCCTTATTATCAGTACTTTATAGTAGAAGTGTATGAATTTTTCCTAAACTAGTTTTTTGTCTAATATCTGTGCTATAGACTAGTGTCGTATTGTCTTGACTACTGTATAGACGGTAGTCTCGAATATTTTCTAGATTATTCTAGACTATTGTCTAGACTACAGTTTTAGTACAGACAATATAATTGTATTGATAAGTGTCTGGACTATTGTCTGTAACAAGTGGCGTCACTATTGTCTTGATTGTTAGGTAGACTCTTGTCTTACCTATTTATTTGTTGTCTGCAACTTGTGTCTAAACTTGTGTTCAGATCAGTGTCTTATCAGTGGCGTTGTATTCGTTAGCCTATTTTTCAACTATTATCAAGTCCACTGTATCAACTGTTACCTTTTTTTTATAAGAATTTATATTCAGCCCTCTATTGCATGATTTTTACGTATAATTTAGTTAATTCTTAGAAATTCTTATTCATTTTTTCTACCTTCTTTTTATTTTTTCTCAATTTTAATTGTTTCAATTAAAAGTTAATTGAAGTTAGCACAATTTTCGTATAAAGCTCATGAAAAAAGACTTTATTAATATTCCATTTTTTTCGTTTCATTTCATTTATGTCATTCCAATTTGCGCCTGTTGCTCCGCCACCATTAGACCATTGTGTGCAAAGCGAACCGCTGAGGACAGAATTAACCTGTTAAAACTTTTAAAGGATGGTGCAATATTCTGTTCAGAACGGTATCCTGAGGATGCGGAAGCCATTGATGCTGAAATACGTAGGCAATTGAATGATGAAATACACAATCACAACAATATGCAACAACACCGGCAGCAGCAACAACAACAACAACAATTACAACAAACTAACAATACGAAGACAATCGAACTAGTGCAAACAAACATTGACATACAAAAACATCAGCAACAACAACAACAACAGCAGCAGCAAAAACTACAATATCAGGAACAAACAATAACAATTGTTGTAACCGATACAAATTTACAAAATGACAACATTACAACAACAACAGCAACAACAAATACAGGAAACACAAAAACCCCAGACATATGACTACCGATTTTTGCAAGTATCACTTGAAATTTACAAACTAACACACGCTTATGTAAGGAAAAAGGTTAAAGTTCAACATCATTTTATTTTTATAACTCAACAAAAAAGGAAAAATTGGATTTTAAAATTACAAAAAAAAAAAAAACAAAAAAAAAAAAAACAAAAACATAAATCACTTTAAATTGTGGGTACGTATTTTGTTTAAAATTATATTCTGTGTTCTTTTATTCAACACACATTTGCATTAGAAAATCTAACGAATTAATATTAAAACTAAAGAAAAATAATAATTTCTGCAAGATTTAAAGTAATTTAGATTAAAAAGCAAAAAATAAAAGAAAAAACTTCAATGTGTTTAGAAAAAATGAAGAATTTAGCACTAAAATTTAATAAAATTAAATTAAAAAAATAAGAAAAAAAACTTAAAAAGACAAAACAAAAATTTCCGATGACGCCCACTTAATAAAATCCAAATAGTCTGGCTCATTGTCTCGACAATAGTCTGGCTCATTGTCTCGACAATAGTCTGGCCTCATTGTCTCGACAATAGTCTGGCTCATTGTCTCGACAATAGTCTGGCTCATTGTCTCGACAATAGTCTGGCTCATTGTCTCGACAATAGTCTGGCTCATTGTCTCGACAATAGTCTGGCTCATTGTCTCGACAATAGTCTGGCTCATTGTCTCGACAATAGTCTGGCTCATTGTCTCGGACAAATAGTCTGGCTCATTGTCTCGACAATAGTCTGGCTCATTGTCTCGACAATAGTCTGGCTCATTGTCTCGACAATAGTCTGGCTCATTGTCTCGACAATAGTCTGGCTCATTGTCTCGACAATAGTCTGGCTCATTGTCTCGACAATAGTCTGGCTCATTGTCTCGACAATAGTCTGGCTCATTGTCTCGACAATAGTCTGGCTCATTGTCTCGACAATAGTCTGGCTCATTGTCTCGACAATAGTCTGGCTCATTGTCTCGACAATAGTCTGGCTCATTGTCTCGACAATAGTCTGGCTCATTGTCTCGACAATAGTCTGGCTCATTGTCTCGACAATAGTCTGGCTCATTGTCTCGACAATAGTCTGGCTCATTGTCTCGACAATAGTCTGGCTCATTGTCTAGACAATAGTCTGGCTCATTGTCTAGACAATAGTCTGGCTCATTGTCTAGACAATAGTCTGGCTCATTGTCTAGACAATAGTCTGGCTCATTGTCTAGACAATAGTCTGGCTCATTGTCTAGACAATAGTCTGGCTCATTGTCTAGACAATAGTCTGGCTCATTGTCTAGACAATAGTCTGGCTCATTGTCTAGACAATAGTCTGGCTCATTGTCTAGACAATAGTCTGGCTCAATTGTCTAGACAATAGTCTGGCTCATTGTCTAGACAATAGTCTGGCTCATTGTCTAGACAATAGTCTGGCTCATTGTCTAGACAATAGTCTGGCTCATTGTCTAGACAATAGTCTGGCTCATTGTCTAGACAATAGTCTGGCTCATTGTCTAGACAATAGTCTGGCTCATTGTCTAGACAATAGTCTGGCTCATTGTCTCGACAATAGTCTGGCTCATTGTCTAGACAATAGTCTGGCTCATTGTCTCGACAATAGTCTGGCTCATTGTCTGGACACAAATTAAAATTTTGATGAGTCCAGTATTTTAAAATTCGTTAAATCTTTTTTGATCAATTTAAACGATTTTAAAAATTTCAAATTTCTTCGTTTTTTTCGTTGGAAAATTTTTGTTTTGTCTCAAATTAGGCAAAATAACACATAAATGTTTTATAAAATTAAAATTAGTATTAGAATTTAAATAAAATAAAATAATTAAAAAAAGGCTTAAATTTTATAAAAAAAATTGTCTTCATTTTTTTTTTGTTTTAATTACTTTGTTTTGATTTTTTATAAAAATTTATTTATTTTATTATTAATATAAATGAAACATTTAAGATTTCGATAATAAACTTTGAAGATCTCTAACAATTCTAACAATTGGGAAAACTTAAAATAACACCCTTTTGGGTTAAGATATGGAGATCTTTATATAATTTCAACCTGGCGATCGAAATGTAGTAGAGATAGTTTTCAATAGAGGTATTTTTTTCAGCAAGTGTTTCATTAAATTTTTTATCTCTTCAGTTGAGGTTTTTATGAAATGGTATTTTTTAAATTCAAAATTTTCATGAAATCAATGGAATCGATTGGAAATTAAATGAATAAAAAGTTATTGAATGAAATAATATAAAAATAATTTTTATGATTTAAAAAAAATTACTAACAAAAAACCAAAGAAGCATTTAAATAAATTGAAAATACATTCATAAAATACATATACATAATAACATACATAGATAAATACATATATAAAATACTCAATCAATATAGCATATAATTAAACATTAGGGGTATTCAAAAGATGTAGAATGAAAAAGACAAAAATTTTCAATTATAGAAAATCAAATTATTTTCTATAATTTATTTCATATTAAAATTAAATTAATTAAAATTAATTAATACAAATTTTGTTTGTGTTTTTCATCATACAACTTTTGTCGAATACATTTACATTTATAGAATTTACACAAAATTTACATTTAGAACTTTTTAATCATATTTGCATAAACATACATACATACATTTTATTAAGTTTATGATAAAAAATTATATATAGAAATAATTACATTAATCATCATTAAAAAATATCGACGAAACACAGTGGTTCGAAAACGTTTTTATTTTGAATATAATTTTGTAACTTCTTAACCATTAGAGATATGTAAATAAAATTTTATATGGTCATAGCCAAGGTGTTTTGGAGTTGATTTAAATGAGTATAGGTTCCTAGCTGATTGAGGGAAAAGTGGGTGTTGTTCCAAATTTAGCCATTTCTATCAGAAAATCATGTAAAATATCAAATGTCTGATCATCTAGAAACCGGTTCTTCTCCAAATCAACTTTTAAACTTCTCAGCTATTGTCATGTAAAATCTTATTTACATATCTTTAACGGTAAAGTTTTAGAATTATATTCAAAAAAATCGTTTTGGAACCACTGCACGACGAGAGAGAGAGCGAAAAGAAAAAAAACAACCAACCAGCCATTTAAATTTTAGCATTTTCGTAATAACATACAAAAATATAGGGTTAAGGTATCTCTGTAAACGATGGTTAACGTAATGTTATGGAAAAAAATGAAACTAAATAAATTTAAATAAAATTATATTAAATCAATTGAAAAAAATGACAAAAAACATAACGAATTATTGCAATAAAAATTTATTGAAAAAATTATAATTGATAGAAATCAAAAAAGTATTAAAGCAGAAAAATTAAATTAAAATAATAATATAATTAACTAATAAAATAAATAAATAAAACATTTAAAACTTTTATAAACAAACTAAAAATTATACAAAAAAAAAGAGATTAAAAAGATTAAATTAAAGAGAAAACAAATTAGAAATAACAATAACATAGAAGAGAGATACAATTAAATAGAGGATAATACGAGAAAAGAGAAAGAAAAATCAATTAATAAACGATATAATTAACGGCAAACTTCCGAACTGTGAGATCAGTTTTAATGGACAAGGATAAAATACGAGACATTGAGCCTGACTCATTACACAGACAATAGTCAGGTTCAATGTCTGGATTATAGTTACACCTTTGTCTGCACAATAGTCTGGTTGATTATCTAGGTAATAATCTGGGTCATTGTCTAACTAATAGTATGGTTCATTTTCCCGACAATAGTCTGGCTCATTCTCTGGACAATAGTCTGGCTCATTGTCTCGACAATAGTCTGGCTCATTGTCTCGACAATAGTCTGGCTCATTGTCTCGACAATAGTCTGGCTCATTGTCTCGACAATAGTCTGGCTCATTGTCTCGACAATAGTCTGGCTCATTGTCTCGACAATAGTCTGGCTCATTGTCTCGACAATAGTCTGGCTCATTGTCTCGACAATAGTCTGGCTCATTGTCTCGACAATAGTCTGGCTCGACAATAGTCTGGCTCATTGTCTCGACAATAGTCTGGCTCATTGTCTCGACAATAGTCTGGCTCATTGTCTCGACAATAGTCTGGCTCATTGTCTCGACAATAGTCTGGCTCATTGTCTCGACAATAGTCTGGCTCATTGTCTCGACAATAGTCTGGCTCATTGTCTCGACAATAGTCTGGCTCATTGTCTGGACAATAGTCTGGCTCATTGTCTAGACAATAGTCTGGCTCATTGTCTAGACAATAGTCTGGCTCATTGCCTAGACAATAGTCTAGCTCATTGTCTCGACAATAGTCTGGCTCATTGTCTCGACAATAGTCTGGCTCATTGTCTCGACAATAGTCTGGCTCATTGTCTCGACAATAGTCTGGCTCATTGTCTGGACAATAGTCTGGCTCATTGTCTCGACAATAGTCTGGCTCATTGTCTCGACAATAGTCTGGCTCATTGTCTGGACAATAGTCTGGCTCATTGCCTAGACAATAGTCTGGCTCATTGCCTAGACAATAGTCTAGCTCATTGTCTCGACAATAGTCTGGCTCATTGTCTGGACTCGAAACATATCTTCTATCACTGTGTGAGGTTTTGTTGAAATCCGCCTTTGGGAAATTAAAGACATTTTTAAGAACAATTGGGCGCAGCTGCTTTAAAATCAACAGAGATGAATATGATTAATGCGTTATAGATTTGAACGGTTTTGGATTAAATCTATTTCGCTCTAAACGAGAACTGAAAAGTTATAACTGAAGTTAAGTTTTAATTAAAGCTTTCTTGATGGTTCTTCCCTATTTTGAAGGAAGAATAGTTTCCTATTTATTTGTATCTCTCATTAAAATTTCGAGAGAAACTAAAACACATGAAATATTTAAAAACCTTTAAGTGGTTTTTATATTTTGATTGCAACAAAAAGAAAAAATATATGAGAAGAGAAAGGAGTATAAAATATAAAAGTGAAAATTCATACCAACAACAGCAACATTATAAACACTAATAAGCACAGACACTGAGAAAAAAATAGTTGAAATTTAAAAAACTTATAATTTATATGATTGTGTGATTAAATCATAAACATAATGTGATAAAATTTGAAAAAATAATAATTATGCAATCATAATCAATAAGTTGAGCCAAGTTCTTTAAATCATATAATGATTGCGACAATCATAAAATTATTAACTGATAAAAATATTTTCAAAATACTAAAAAAAAATGAACTTAAAACAAACTTAAAAATAAATTTAAAATTTCACCACATATTTTTTCTCAGTGTCTGCAAGTACATAATCATAAATGCAGCTAAAACAAGATCATTAATCAAATTTTTGTCTCATAAATGAACTTGTTCATCTTTTTTGGAATCTTCAAGCAGAAAATTAGATGAAAAAATTAATTATTTCCAGAAAAAAAGCAATAAAAGTTATTTTTTCAAAATGGAAAAAAAGAATCTTATAGAGGGAGGAGAATTAAAACTCAATTTTAGAAAAAGAAAAAATTTGTTGATTTAATAAATAGTTAAGGAATATTTTCAGTCAAACGATGTAACGGTCAACTTTGATAGCTTTCTGGAATCTAGTTTAGTACTAAAGCTTCGTATAAAAATAAAAATAGACCTAAGTAAGGCGGGTCCACAGGGTTGCGAATTTAGATATCTCGAGTCATAAGTGTATAAGGACTTAAACGATGCAGAATCGTTATATTTGAAACGATTTTTAGATGTTTTAATATGAAAAGATACTGCTGATCTGGACTTTGAAAAAAAGACTTATTTGATTCTTTCTGGAGTTACATGAATTATTTTCTGAAAATTCCTGATAGAAATTTCCTGGGACTAACAAAAATGAATTTTACGGGAACTTACTCCCGTGGAGAAACCCTGGCTAAGAAGTTTTAATGAAAACTTTGTGTTTAGAGTTTTTGTTCTCACTCCTTTAAAAATTTTTCCATGTGCAAAAAATGCCATTTGCTGAGTGTTACCATGGAAATAATTCTTATCATCATAATCATCATCATCATAAAAATATAAAATTAGTTTGCATGACTTAATCTGACATTCACGTAATAAAGATTTTTAAATATATTTTTTTTATTTTTTTACTTTTTTATTAAAAATCTTTTATTTACCCCTTTTTTAGTTTAAAAAAATTGATATATTAATTTAAAAAAATTAATTTATTAAAAAAAAAAACTAAAAAAAATAATCCTAAAGACTGACAATTAAATTGATTTTATTAAAATAAAAATAAAAAATTATAATAAAATTAAAAACAAAATTATTTAAAAAATATGATAAAAAAATTAATAAAAAAGAAATTAAGTTGATAATTAATTAAAAAATTGGTAGGAAAATGATAAAAAAACATGATATTTGAAAAGAAACTTAAATTTAAAATTTCTTTTCACATTTGAAAAAAAGAGTCTGTTTGGTTTGTAAAACATAGAAAAAAACTATAAATAAAAGAACTGTATTTGTTGGTGTATGTGTGTTTTATTAAATTAAAAATTTTATTAATTAAAAGTTTAAAATTGTTTTGCGCAAAAAAAAAAAAAAAAAAATGAGAATATTATTGGACCAACAACAACTGTAGGCTAGAATATCACCGAAAAAAAATTTGATTTAATTTTAAAGAACAAAAAAATTTGATTTAATTTCAAAGAATTTTATTGAAAACAACAATAAAAAAACTGCCAAATGAATTATCTGTCACATAAGTGTGAAAACTAATAACATACGTTGTCACTAATTAACATATTTATGTACAAAATCATGACACTTTAAATGCATAAATATATTTTAAACCAGAGTATGGAAAATTTTGGAGCAAAAGCTCTTTTTTGAAATGATCTCTTTTTTATACTCTTCTTTCTCTTCGACTAAAATTTTAAACCTTAATTTTTCCAATTTACTCATTATAAAATTCTATTTCAGATTTTGCTTTTTTGATGATTTTTATCTTTTTGAATTTGTTTCTTTTTAGAATTAAACTCTCGTTCAAAGAGCGATAAATAAAATAAATCTCTTTTTTAATTAAAAATTAAACTCTTTGAAAGATCCGACAGTTTGAAGAATAAAAAAAGAGTCAAAAGCCGTACCTTGTTTATAGTCGGTCAAGCGCGACTATATAATACTCTATACCATATTGTTGGTTACGAAAGTTTAATGAACGACCCTCGTATTTTTATTTAATTTGTGCTAAAGAGTATTTTATTACGTGTGACTTATGTGTTTTAAAAGAATTTTTTCGTGTGCTTTATTTGTGAGCTAGAAGAAATTATGTTCCGACCCTCGTAAGATTTCGAACATCGATTTCCCCTTACGTTTATCATAATTTGAGTAACTCTCAACATATGTGAGATTTAATTCCTTCAAAGTGATATTTGAATATGGAACCTATGAGAAATAATGAAGCGATTCTCGTATAGTTTGGCACAGTGATAAAGATAACTAAAAGACTGTAAGGCTCTTACAACCTTGAAATTCCTTTCCGGTAGAATGGTCCCATCATCATCAATTTCAAAAGGCATCGTCTTTGAGGCAAATTAATGACATGTGCTAAATTTCAGTAAGATATCTCTTAAATTGCGACCAGCATTATATGCATAAGGTTTACATGGACAGACAGCCAGTCAAACGGACGGACATCGTTAAATTTACTCATAAAGTAATCCTGAGTCGAACAGTATAATGATGGTGAAAGCAATATTTTTTCTATACGTTACTAGCATTATAACACATATGATGCTGTAGGGTATAAAAAAACTTTAATAAACAAGAGTGACAGAGAGCACAAGTGAGAGAGAGAGATTCGAGTAAAAATTGATCTCTAAAACTGATTCGAAAGTTTAAATTTTATAAGATCATTAAATGCAATATTCAGAGAGTAAGAGTGAGATAGAAAGAGAGTTTTGTTATGATAGATTTGTCTCTTAAACTATATAAAGGGAGAATAATCTTTAAATATTGAAAATCTAGATCACATCGTTTTTTTAACTCTATATGATCGTAACTCTAATAACCATCAGTCAGGAAGAGAGTGTAATCGTGAGACTGGAAGAGTTATTTAACGAGATAAAAATTTTCAAAATTGAAATTACGAGTAACATTAAAACGATCATTTAATTCAAATCCTCCACTATGATCACATTGAGTTTTATTAAAAATTAAAAAAAAAAAAAAAAAAAAAAAAAACTTTATTTAATTTCCGACTTTCTTACTATTCCGATTTCAATCATATTTCACAAAGTTATAGTATAAATAGCACCGAGTTTAAAATTTTTATTTTAAAGCTTGTAAACCTAACGAGGGCTGATTACAAAAATTTTTAAGGTTGAAACGTCCTAAAAATTTTGAGAGTATTTTCATTTGAATTCAAAAATTTTAGGCAGATGGATCTTAACAGTTATAAAGTTTTCAGCAGGTGGATCTTAAAAGGTGCTTAAGTGTATACGATTTTAAAGAAAACACTATGAGCTTTCTTTTGGTATACAATTTTTAATACTCTCCACAACCAGAAGTAGTAGAGAGGGTATTTTAACTTTTTCATTCCGTATGTTATGCTAAGAAGGATTCATCTCAGACCCTATAATGTATATATTCTTGCATCAAATTAAAATCGGATGAACATAGCTATATATACATTATGGGGTCTAAGATGATTCCTTTTTAGAGTTACACAAGGAATAACCTTTTTACCAGTTGTGGTGGTGGTGGAGGGTATAAAAAGAATTAATTATTTATTTTTTATATCTTTTTTTGATCATACATAACTTGTATTTTACAGATTGCCACGCCCACATTTCACAATATTAAAATTTTTAGATTAGATTGTAAAATTAAATAACATTTTAAAATTAAATTAAATTTTTGGTCAGTGAAATTAAAATCAAGTTAAATAATTAAAAAAAATTTGAAAAATTTATAATTATATAAAATAAAAATAAAAAAAAATTTGCCAACAAATTTCTTGTTCTAGCCCACAGTTGTAAGGAGTTTGAATATTTTTATTGTTTAAAAAAATAATTTAAATAAATTTCCTTCATGATTTACTGCCAAAATAGTTATTTATGTTAAAAAAATTTTAAATAAAAATATTAACACAATTTGAGCCAATTAAAGAATTAAAAAATATATATTAAAAAATTAATAATAATTAGGCTTGAAATAGTAAGAAAATTGAAAACTTAGTATGAATTTTAGCATTAAATAAATTAATTTTTAACTTAAATAAAAGACCAATAAATTAGAAAAAATATATAAAATTTATAATTCTCAAAAGAAAAGATCAATAGTTTTTAATTAAAAACACAAACATATACACACACTTAATGTTTTTTAAATGTTAAAAAAATTTATTTGCAAATTAAAAAACAAAATAATTAAAATATTTTTTTATATAAATTAAAATAAAAATATTAAATGTAAAAGTATGTTTTTTCACTTAAAAATTAAAAAATAAAACACTTTTTTTAAATTAAAAAAAATTAAAAACACACCACTATCACCAACACAATTCACTTTTTCTTCACCTTTAATTTCACAATCCCGCCCTTTTCCTATCCCACTTATCCAAAACACACACTCATATATTTGTATATTTGTATTTCTTGGTAATTGTGAGCAAAAATAAATTTAATTATATAATTAATTTAATTAAGTTTAAATATTAAATAAATTTTAAAAAATAATTAAAAAAATTTATTATTGTCAAAAAAATATCTCTTATTTAAGTGTTTTTTGAATGTTTAAATACAAGAAGAGAGAAAATATTTATTTAACACCATCACATTACTCACACACAACACACACAATCACTTTTTCACTAAATACATCACTAAATTCACCAAGATTTTTCACCTCTTCTGAAAATGAAAAAAAATACTAATTAAAAAACCCAATAACAACAATAAAGTGTTTTTAAATCAATAAATAATAACGATTTTTATTTATTAAATTGACAATAATTTGAAAATGGTGAGTATTGAACATTTTTTTTTGTCATAATACATACGCAAGTCATAATGTACAGTGTGTTCATATCGAATACATAACTGAGATGGCCAATTTCCAATACTCCTTCTCTCTCTAATAATTTTATATGTTTAAATAAAGAATTCTATAACTTGGAAACTACTGAGTATTTTCTAATTAAATTCTTGAAATGTTTTGCGGTGGACCACTAAAGTTGGTCATCTCAGATATTCATAAATTATGGGTTGCGTTGTCAGTTGCCAACATTATATTACAGATTGCAACTGGCAACTAAAGAAACGAATTTGAAGTATTTTTAAACAAATGGAGTTGAATCCAAATAATGCTTGTGGCATTCGGTCTGTGGTTACATATTTTCTATACATCTTATGATGCTTACTTTAGTTTTCCATAGAAAATAGTTTTCAATTTAATTGTTTCTTCCTCTGTCATTTTGAAAATAATCCAATGAGGATAAATTGTTTTGTTCTATTAATTGCATTAATACCTAAAGACCAACTGACATCGTAGACTAAGGCAACCCCAAATTAAAACCACAAAATTCTTGAAATGTTGTGCGATTGAGTGGTAGAAGTACAAGTTTTTAGTGAAGCCATGCTATTGAAGGTGGATCTCTAAAGATGGATGGGTCAGTTGTGTTGTCAGTTGCCAACATTATATTATAGATGGCAACTGGCAACTAAAGAAAAGAATTTGAGGTATTTTTGAACAACTGGAGTTGAATCGAAATTATGCTCGTGACATCCGGGCTTTGGTTACAGATACAGATGTCGGATATTTTCTTCAGGTCCCATGATGCTTACGTTAGTTTTCCATAGAAAATAGTTTTCAATTTAATTGTTCCTTCCTCTGTCATTTTGAAAACAATCCAATGAGGATAAATAGTTTTGTTCTATTAATTGCATTAATACCTAAAGCCCAACTGACATCGTAGACTGAGGCAACCCTAAATTAAAACAATTACAGTGAGATTTTTGAAAGCTTCCATCGGCAAAAAATTGGGAATTTCGCATATAATTTTAGCAACGGTAGTGTTGTAGAAGGATAAACTGTAGAAGAATAAAGTAGTTTATCGTTTTTGAAAATATTCGACAATTTTTAATCACTAGTGATGAAACTTTGAACTTTTTTCGAAAACCCTTCCATTAACGTTTTATAGTGATTTCTGTCACTTTGCTCGAATAGTCCATCCATCTCTCCAATTCTCCTTTAATAAGAACCCAACATCATTTCACTGGACTTAGTTCTGGCTTTTTTGAAGAATTTAACTCTTCTGGTACAAATATCACATTATTGTTCTTGTACCTTTAAAAAACGTATTCGCCATGGTGACTGTATGCCAACTAAGGCCAAAAATAAGTGAACTCATTATTAAGTCTTATGAATGGAAGCAGCCTTTTTTAAATATTCCTTGAGTTAAATTTCGGTGTTTATAGAACTTTTTGTGAAATTTTGACTGTTTTTGGGTTCTAAACTTTTCTTCAGCATTCCAAAAGATCTGCCAAAACATATATTTTATCATCCATTCTGCAAGAAAAATATTTTTTTTCAGAAAACTTGACTTAAATTTCCGTGATCTATTCGTGGTTTCTCAATTTTTTGCAGCATTTCTGTGGAACTTTTTGAGCGTTTTAAAACCTGCATTAATTTTGAACTTTCATACCTTTAGTCCGAGCTCTGAGCTACCTGATGTGTTGGCAGCTATTTTTTGAAAATGCTTTAAATTGCTTTGGCTTTAGAACCATCAGCTGACTATGCCATCTGTATGAACCAGGTTTTGGAGAATGGTAATATTTAATCACATTGGAAACGGTATGATGACAGACCTTAGAACGCTTTTGAGATTTTTGAAAACATTTTATAATTTTATTACGCAACTTTTTCTGACCACTTGTTCTAATCATTTGTTTGACATTAAAAGTAATTACTGTCATTTGATCAAAAAGTAAATTAATTAATAAATAAATAAAATAAACCTTCGGGTTAAAAGATAAAAAAAACATGTGAAAAGATTTTTTCGAACTCACTCCTTAATTTTATGTAAATCCTATAAGCCGATCAAATGTAGATAATCTTAAGATAAACTTAAAGAACAAACTTAATCTGTATAAAAACTAACCATTAATGGGAGTTATGCTTTTAGTTTTCATGAACTGTATCAGGCGTATACTTGATATGATTTAATTAAAATTACATATTAATCATATGTAATTAATATAAGTAATTTTTAACATACCACAGTGGAGCAAAATCAATTTTTCTTCGAAATAAACTTTTAACTTTTGATAAGAAAAGATGGCATAATGTGACAGTGAAGTTTGGACCCCATCGAGGCTCCATGCGAGGAGTGATAGGTCCGCAAAGTTATAAATGTCTTATATGTGTAGCAAATTTTTGTTGCTCATTCAATTACAAAAATCCTTAAATTTAAACTGAAGTATTTTGTGTGATGAATACTTTCAGAAAAAAATTTTGTATACGTTTTTAGGAAAAAAATATTTAGATTAAGGAAAATGAAGACCCTTTTTTCACCAAAAAATACACAAGTTAATATTTTTTTGAACTGGGTGGTAAGTAAATAATTTTTAAAAGATCTGGGTAGCACTATCGGTTTTATGTTAAATAAATGACTCAAAATCTTGAAAGTTCAAAACTTAAAAGGTAAATAACTCGAATATTAAAAGAGTTAAATTTCGTATGCATATTTTCAATGGTTCTGTCAAGGTCTATAGGTTAATAAAAAATTTGAAATTGAATTAGAAAAAAAATGTCACGCATTAAAAATTTTTATGTCCGAAATATCTTACTTTGACTCCTTAAACTCCTCTCGTGTATAAGCGATTAGATTCGTGATTCCAAAATTGAAATGCTACACTATTCTATTATCAGAGCCGATCAAAAGTAACAGATTTATTTCCCAACAAAAAAATAAAGATTTTGCCCCACAGTGCATTGTTGTGTCAAAACAGCAACACGATTAAATGTTTTAGATTTATCTTTAAAAAAAAAGAAATCAAATCTTTATGTAAACCTAACCTTAAAAGTAGGCAATACGTTTTGCTTTTATGAACTGAGTTATTGAAGGCGTATACTTGATGTAACTTTAGTTAAACCACATTAAACATACGTAACGAAATAATAGTTGAAAACATGCTAAAAATATTGAAATATTTTCCAAATTTTTTCTCGAAGTTTAAAAATGGAATTAATTTAATTAATTATAATTAAAAAAATAATAAGATAATTAAAAAAAGAATCAATATGCTCTTGTTTTATGTTAAAGAAAAACTTTCATATATTGTATTCGTTTGTGAGTGTATGTACGAGTGTGTATAAACGAAACATTATGTACTTACTTCACACGCATTTGTGGTGGAGGGTATTAAAGATACCGCATAGTCGAATATATCATTCTAAATTGCTTCTACCATGAAAAACGTGTGTTAAGAATTGTTGGCTATCACTTCTGTCTGGATGTATTGGAGTAAAAATGTGTGACTTATTTTGTTTGTAGTTATGCATCTGTGGTGGAGGGTATTGAGATTCGAGACAGCCGATTTTAGCATTCTTAGTTATATGCTTTCCTTGTTATGAGGAAGCAACATGTTTAGGAGCATAATTTTAATAAAACAATATTTTTTATAGTCTTTGAAAAAAATCTTTAAAAAAGGGAATATAATCTGAAAATACAGATTTTACTCTTATTTTTTCCGTATTTTGAAAAATAGTCCAAATTGAGAACACTCATTTTTTTAAGTGTAAAAAACCCAGCACAAACTATGAGACAATTTAGAATTCAGCAAAATATATGGAACCACTATAAGACTCTGTTGGAATCTAAAAAATAATTTTGGTAAATTCTTGTAATCAAGCGAATCTAAGCTGCTTTTCAAGAAGGTTTAGATCCTTTTGAAATATTTTTGTTTTGTTTGTTATAAAAATTAATTTATGGAAAATATTTTGAATAAAATTTGCATTTGAACAAATTTAATTAAATTGTATTTTCAATTTTTGTTTATTCCAATCAAACATACAAAACCTGTAACGAAATCTAAAATAAATGTTGGTTTTTATTGTATTTTAACCTTGATTAGTTGTTCAATAAATATACACATACACATATAAATGTATCTGTGAATAAATAAATATTTACAAATACAACAAAATTCTCTTAAATAAATATATATTTAAATGTTTGTATAGATGAATATATTTCTCAAAAAGGTATAAGACATAAGTAGTTTATGAGGGCCTTTTGAAAAAAGTTGTAAATGTGAAGGGACAACGATGGTGGTTTTATGGAAATAATTCAGTTACTTAACGGAATGTTTTTTATGAAATTTCTTATGGACAATTTTAAAATATTTTCCAATTGATAGGGATTAACACGAGTTCTATTAGAGAAAGCTAAGTTTAGGTTAGATTTTCAGCCGGAATATAAAATTCTTATACAAATATTTGGTATCTATGAAAACGTTATATTTTAAAGATTCTCGTTGATAGAGAACCTGGTTCAGTTAGAAGGAATCGTTCACATGTTGTTTCTAAAGCCAAAAAAATAGAAGGCAATTTCAAAAGTTCTCCCAACACATTCGCCAGAGCCCTATGAAAAGCATGTAAGACTCAAAAGGTTCCTGACGGGAACACTACTAAAAATTTCGAGACCAAAAACAGAGCACCAAAATTGAAGTCAAGCTTTCTAAAGAAATATTCTGCCTGCATAATGAATGACGAAATGTATGTTTCAGCGAATTTTGTGCAACATTCTGCAACAATAATCTTGGTATGGTATGCAATATGCAGTTGCCCCAAAATTAGCAAACATTCGTTAAGTGGCCCGAAACTTAAATCAAGGAATGTTTCCAGAAAAAGGCTGTTGAAATTCATAAGACTTCAAAATGTGTCCACATATTTTTCGCTTGACTTGTCATCTTGTCACTATGAAAATAATTTCCTGAGTGGTCCAAGAACAATAATGTAGTTTGCAACAAGAATGGCAAATCCTCCGAACTGCCCGGAGCTAAGGCTAATGGCAGTTCGGAGGATTAGGCTCTTGCTAAAAGAGGCGCCCAAAAAAGGCATCTAAAAGAGTATAAGATTTTAAACGGTGATGGACTACCTGCTCGAGCAAAATAACAGAAAGAGTTCCATTAACAAACGTTAATGGATCTGTTTCCGTTAAAGGTTCAAAATTAAAGTCATAATTTTTTTAATTAAAAAATCTAAGTTTAGTACTTTTGTTTTTATTGAGAATTTTTCCATCTCAGTCCTTATAAAAATTTTTAGTTTTGAAACTAATAGAGGCATAAAGTTGAACACCACAGTCATAATATTTAAATTTAAATCGATTTCCAATTTACCAGATCCTGCTATAAAGGAGAGAGTTATAGACTAAAAAAAGACAATTTCTTTTTGTAAAATTTACCCCCAAAAATAAAAATAAATAAAATAAAAAGGGAATTTAAAATCTAAAGTTTAGCTTTTCTCTTACCCTTCCGTCATGACCTTGTTAATGGTGGTTAGAGTAAACTGAAAACCATGTAGCTATCAATATTGAATCTCACAGATACTCTCACATTTATAGAAATTTTAAATATCCATCAATTCATTCATCTAGCTGTCTTCATTAATTTTAAAATGTTATACATTTTTGAAGGTATACTTTTAGGAGGAAATTTAAAAATTCACATCAATTTATTCATTCTCTTTTTATTTTTTTTTCAAATTTTAAAATCTAAAATGTTGTAATATTTAGAAAAATAACAATTATGACTGATAAATATGTTTGTAATTATTATAATTATTTGCTAATAACTCAAAATTGATTTGTATATGTGTTCGAACCCTCACACATATGTACATAATATTATCCGCTGGTTTAGGTCTTAAATGTGTTGAGAATTTGTATGCTCTGTGGTTTATTGATTTTCAAAATCTAATTAAAAATTAAACGTGAAAAAAAGTCCATAAATGTATATTTGGCAAAAATTTAATTAAAATTGATTATAATTGAAAGAGAATAGTGAGAAAACAAAACTTAAATAAATATTTGTGTTTTTTGTAAAAATGGAGAAAAGAAAATTGCCAAAATTAATTAAATGTGAAATTTAAAAAAGTATTAAATTTAGAGCCGGAAAATAGTCTTAAATAAGATTTGCTTTTAAAAGCCTTAAAGTATGCAAAACATAATTTATTTTTTTGTAGTCTTTTTGTTAGTGTTACCTTAAGAAACAAGCTAAATGGTTTCTAAAACATTAAAGAGTGACTAATATTGAAAATTTTTAAAGAGGGAGGGAAAAGAATAATATTGACATTTTCTACTGGAACATAAAACTTATAAGTTTTTAAAGCAACAGAAACTTTATAGCAAAACCAAATGATATAAAAGAAACCAGTTTAGGTTTAGTTTACAATTTTAAGTTTTATATTAGTTTGTAAAGTTTTTTTATTATTAAGGTTGCCAGATGTTATAAAAAATGTAAACATATTCTAAAGGGGATGGACATATCATTTAGCTCCATTTAAGATTTGTCATTTTAAAGCTCAGTGGTGGAAATAATTCACTCTAAGTTTATTCAGAAGATTACTGTCCTTCAGTTGATCATGCTCGTATGACATGAGACAAGAGAAGATTTCTAGATAAAAGAACTTAGATTGTGCTTTCATTTGTAGATTATTTCTTATAGTTTTGGAGTTATTTAATGCGAAATAAGTGATTAAGCCATTTCATGTTTCCTTATTGATTTTTCGGATTTAATTCTGTAACTTTAGAACCATTAAAGATTTCTTAATGAAATTTCACATAATCATAAATGAAGTGTATTCAAATTGACTTGGAGAAGGACAGGCCCGCGCCTTCTTAGGTGCGTAATCCCAAATTGCTATATTAAAAAAATTGTGCTCATAAGATGATATTCAGCAGTTCAAAAGCCACATAATTATTTATTAAAAATATTTCCATGGAAAAAAGTCAAATGAATTGGCACTTTGGGTGTTTCCATTTGGAAAAATGAGAATTTCTTTAAAATTTTTATTCAATCACAAGTTTATATATTTTATAACGATATTCCAGAAAATATCGTTTTTTGTTAAAAGTTTAGTAAAAATTTATTTCTAATTTAAATTTTAAAATTTTACCTAAATCGACACCAATAGACATACCACAAACGTTTTATGGGCTACTAAATACTGGTACAAAAAGATCATAAACAGATTCCCTCTTCACAACACAGATGTCCAATTTTCGAAGGCCTCCATCTTTAGCCCTGATAAAGATATCTCTAACGGTTCAAAGGTCATAGGATGATTAAAAAATAGTTTTATGAAACACACCACGTATGATTGATATTTAATTATAGGAAAAATATAATATTAAGTATACGTAACCAATACTAAGGTACATTTTTTTAAAGAACAGATACTTCAGTATTAAAAAAGATTTAAATATTCTCTCCCACCCAACTATTTTACTTTCATCAAAAATTGAACTCTTTTCTAAAAATTTTCATATTTATTTTATAACAAAACACATTTCCTTTAGCAACAAATAAACAAACTTGAACTTGTTGCATATTTTATTCGAATATTTACCATGAAAATGTTGTGCATTCACTTTTAAAATCAATTTCTATAAAAATAAAGATTTTAACATTGAAAACACCTAAAAATGCTGAAAACATATAAAAGTTTACTCGTTTCAAAATATGCAAAAAAGTAAAAAAGAGAACTAAAAATATTTCTCCATGACAAAGCACATAAATATGTGTGTTATTTTAGCTTTTGCGGAGTTAGAAATGATAAGATTATGGAATCCATAAACAGAATGCATTTGTAAAATAACCGTAACAAGGGTTAAAATGATGTTAAGTGCTATAATGCCAAGGTTTGACCTGCAACAAAATATTTGGTTAGAGGAAACGGAAATAAGCAATATTTAGGGATTTAAAAATCTTTCGAATTCGTAGAAATATTTTAAGGAATTGGATGTCACGGTTTTTAAAAATAGCCTAGAGTCCAGACTATATAATAGTCTAGAGTCTAGATTATATAATAGTCTAGAGTCTAGATTATATAATAGTCTAGAGTCTAGATTATATAATAGTCTAGAGTCTAGATTATATAATAGTCTAGAGTCTAGATTATATAATAGTCTAGAGTCTAGAGTCTAGATTATACATAATACTACATAATATTCCTCTAAGCATATAACTTATCCGGCTTATTATTACAGTTATTTTTTTTAATTTATGGTTTCCATTATCTCATCATTTCAGGCTCCATCTCAGCTTTTGAAGAAGAAAAAAAAAAAGAACTATTTTTAGTTCTTTTTGCTTTGTTTGCATTTATAGAAATGATTGTATTTTTATATGTTTTCAGCTTTCATCTCTCTACATTTTTAGTTGTTTGCATTTTAAAATCTTTATTTTTATTGAAATTGATTTTAAAAGTGAATGCACAACATTTTCATGGAAAATATTCGAATAAAATATGCAACAAGTTCAAGTTTGTTTATTTGTTGCTAAAGAAAATGTGTTTTGTTATAAAATAAATATGAAAATTTTTAGAAAAGAGTTCAATTTTTGATGGAATTGAAACAGTCTTTGTTTTAATATTGAAGTATCTGTTTCTTTTAAAAATAGTTACTTATACTTAATGTTAGATCAGACCTTAAATTGAGTAACAATCAGTAAACTAGTTTTTGGATCAGAGTTTTAAAGAAATTCCCATACGGCGCTCCTTGCCATCCCAAACACTTTGTTAATGGCGTCAATTATTTATCTGTCCTCTAGAAATTTGTACTGTCTTATTATTATATCCAAAACCTTCCGAATTTTATCCAATATGGACCAATTTTTGCTGTTTCTAAACTTTGGGAATTATCTCCCTACGAAGGCAGTCATTGATTTATTTCTATTGCATTTTTCATTAAAAATACTCTGCGTCCTAACTTGAAGCTTTTTCACTTAACCTTTTGATAAATATTATTTACACCAAAAACACACACACAATTTAGTTAAATTAAATTTTATGTATGATTTATATTTATTCCAATCAATATTACGTATCCGCCTATTTCAATTTTAAAGATAATTTTTAAATGTATAGCATATTTATGGGCTGAAATTAAACAATACTCTGTGACATGTTATTTCGCTTATAATAAAAACATTAAATATAAAGAATCTAGATAGTTTTATATATTTTCATGATCCGAGGTGACCAACTTTGAGACCCTATGGACCAGTCCCTGTTAAGTCCACAAATTCAAAACTCTAGGCTTAAAGTAACACTTCCACTAAGTGAAATTTCATTAAATTCGGACTAGACTTTTGGAGGTTACAGATTTATTTCCATTTCATTTTCATTTGAAACACTGTGCGTCGTCCATACCTGGAACTTTTTCACATAACCCTTTTGTAAATAAAAATTAAATCAAACACACACAATTTAATTAAATTATACATAACGTATGATTAATATTTAATTTGTTTCAATCAATATTTCATATACGTCTATTTGAATTTTAAATACAAATTAAAAATACATAGCATACTTTTGAGCTAAAATCGCAATCGTTTCAGATAAAAGAAATCTGGATAATTTTAAATATTTTTGTTATTCTAGATGACCAACTTTGAGACCCTGTTGACCAATCCCCGTTAGATGCACAAAGTCAAAACTCAAAATTTTTAAAATCGGACCAGCCCTTTGAAAGTTACCTGAAGCTTTTTCACACAATCTGTTTGTAAATATAAATTGACTCAAACTCACATAATAAAATGAACTTATACTTAACGTATGATTAATATTTAATTTATTTCAATCAATATTACGTATACGTCTGTCTGAATTTCAAATATTCATGAAATTTATAGCATACTTACGAGCTGAAATTAAACAATACTCTGTGACATGTGTTTGTTTTTTTTTTTTAATTTAATTTTTAATTATTTTATTAGTTTTTTTTATTTACTTAATACGAGAAACAAATAAAATTGAGATGAAAAAAAAAAACAAATAAATTAAGTTTAAATAAAATTTAATGGAAAATTAATATAAATTAAATTAAGAATGAAATTATATTTTCCCTTCAACATAAATGCTAATAAAAAATGCTATTTTGTTGTTGTTCGCTTAAAAACCAAAAAAAAAATACAGATAATTTTCCGAAAAACAAAAAAAAAAATAATATTTTGACGTAAAATTTCTATTTTCACATTTTTAACATAATTTTTCGATTCAAAATGATGTTTTGTTGTTATTGTTGTAGTTGATGTTTTTCATTTTTTCCTATTTTTTTGCCATAAAACAGACCCATTTTAATGAGATTATTTTCTGGGAACACCATATAAAATTTCATACAAAGATGGGGCCAAATGTTCAGCCATAAAGATTTGTATTTTCTCTTTGGGTGTGACAGGAGTGTAGCGAGCCATGGGGAAGGTGCGAGTAACAGCATCGATTAAAACACGTAAAGTGGGTTGAATATCGGCCGCCTAAACGAGAAAAATGATAACAATGTTATTTCGTTACTTTCAATGTACGTTTATTCTTTTTTTTGTTTGAAACACTTACTTCTTTGGAATATTTATCGACAGCTGTCATGGCGGCTTCATAATAATCCTCACCATATGTTTTCTTTTGTTCATAAGTTAATTGAGACCACATTTCTTTAGCCTTTAACAGAAAAATAACAAAGAAATAAAAAAAACATAAAAACATGAACGAATAACGGAAAATAAGATATATAAAAAGTTTACATTTTAAAACAAATTAAAAATAAGCTCCTAAAATTAGGCAATAGTATTTTTGTTTTTGGAAAAATATTATATTAATAAGACATACATTTTTTCTGTCATTTAAAATTCTAATTAAATTTAAATCCAGATAGTTTGAACTTTAAAAACATATCATTTTTCAAATCTTTTTAATTTCAAATTAATAAGGAGAAAAAAATTTGCATACGTTTAGGCTGTTTGAAAATAAATTTAGTTAATTAATAAAAACATTTAAAATAATTCATTTGAAATCGGATCGTATGATCACAAAGGATGTGTATAAATGAGAATCAGGCTATTTGGTAAACAGTAATTGCTTTTTAGTTCACACTTTGTCTTTATAACTACAATATTATTCGATTGATTTAGAACGCCCATACTGGAATACTTAATAAGTCTTTTATCTGAAAACTGCAACGTTTCTCAATCAAATATTTCACTGAAAGTAGAATTTAAATTTTCATCAAAAAATCCAATTTTCACCGAAAATTTCAACTTTCATCAAAAAATTCTAATTTTCACTAAAAATTGCAATATTCACTTAAAATTCAAATATTCACTAAAAATTCCAATTTTCACTAAAAATTCCAATTTTCACTAAAAAATTCAAAATTTCCCTAAAAATTCCAATTTTCACTAAAATATGAAATTTTTACTAAAAATTCCAATTTTCACTAAAATATGAAATTTTTACTAAAAATTCCAATTTTCACTAAAATATGAAATTTTTACTAAAAATTCCAATTTTCACTAAAATATGAAATTTTTACTAAAAATTCCAATTTTCACTAAAATATGAAATTTTTACTAAAAATTCCAATTTTCACTAAAATATGAAATTTTTACTAAAAATTCCAATTTTCACTAAAAAATGAAATTTTTACTAAAAATTCCAATTTTCACTAAAAAATGAAATTTTTACTAAAAATTCCAATTTTCACTAAAAAATGAAATTTTTACTAAAAATTCCAATTTTCACTAAAAAATGAAATTTTTACTAAAAATTCCAATTTTCACTAAAAAATGAAATTTTTACTAAAAATTCCAATTTTCACTAAAAAATGAAATTTTTACTAAAAATTCCAATTTTCACTAAAAAATGAAATTTTTACTAAAAATTCCAATTTTCACTAAAAAATGAAATTTTTACTAAAAATTCCAATTTTCACTAAAAAATGAAATTTTTACTAAAAATTCCAATTTTCACTAAAAAATGAAATTTTTACTAAAAATTCCAATTTTCACTAAAAAATGAAATTTTTACTAAAAATTCCAATTTTCACTAAAAAATGAAATTTTTACTAAAAATTCCAATTTTCACTAAAAAATGAAATTTTTACTAAAAATTCCAATTTTCACTAAAAAATGAAATTTTTACTAAAAATTCCAATTTTCACTAAAAATTCCAATTTTCACTAAAAATTCCAATTTTCACTAAAAATTCCAATTTTCACTAAAAATTCCAATTTTCACTAAAAATTCCAATTTTCACTAAAAATTCCAATTTTCACCAAACATTGCCATTTTCATTAAAATATCCAATTTTACTAAAATTTTCAACTTTCACTAAAAATAGAAATTTTCACCAAAAATTCCTATTTTCACCAAAAATTCCTATTTTCACCAAAAATTGCAATTTTCATTAACATAACATTTACTATTTTCTTAATTGGCAATACTAGAAGCTTTAACATATTCCCCTTTTTTTAAATCACTTATGAAATATGTAGAAAAAATTTCTCCATTAAACAAAAAAATTCTGAATTAACAAATATTTGCGATTAATTACATTTCTAAAATGCAGTTACGCCTTTTACTGTATGTTACCTATTTATGTATCTTTGCCCCGAAGTTATGCTAAGAATTTCTAATGTTGTTTAAGCGCCCCTTTATATGCTTTGGTATTTTTTATTATTCAACTAGATGTATTTGCTCTAGTTAGAGTTTCATTGTTTAGTTAGAATGTGTATTAAAGGAGAAAAAATATTTCCATTATTTACTTATGCCAGACATTATAACGAGATTTTAATACTGTTACAAGTCTAAAACATTTAAAGCGCCTTCATGTATGCTTTAGTTTTTATATTTGTATTTATTTCACTAATATTGTTTAATATTTATGTTATGCGAACAAGGTAATTATGATGATGACCTTGTAGTGAAACTATTTTATACTAATTTTTTCCACTGTCAGGGAAACGTTAAATTTTCTTAGGTTTTGTTGTGACTTTATGTTTTGTAATAAAATTGCGGGATTATTTTATAGAAATATTTCTATACTATACCTGTTCACGGAGTTCAGTTTCATGTAACCAACCATTACCAGGAGCAAATTCACCAGAAGCCACAACAGAGACGTCAACACCACGTGGACGCATCTCTTGACGTAAACAACCAGCTAAGGCCTCTACAGCAGCCTGGGTAGCACATTGAATACTACGCACAGGGGCGGGGATTTTATTCAAACCTTTGAAATGAAAAAAAGGAGAAAATGAAGAAGACATAAAAAATAGTATTTGTTTTAATTTTTTTCAGTTTAAAAAGTATTTTAGTTAATTATTTTTTTTTAGCATCGGGCATAGAGGAATTTGCAGCATTTTCACAAACATGGAAAAGTCGAGTAAAATACGAAAAAAGCTATTTCGCACATACTTATGTGATTGAATTTTTTTCTTAGAAGCTTTTTATGAAATAATTTTATTGCCCATAAAACTATGCAATTATAAAATATTTTGTTATAAGCCTAGAATTAGGCAATAGATTTTTTAAATTATTTATTAGATCCACAAATTTAAATTTAAATCATTACTAAAAATTAAAAACTTCATGTTTAATGGCTGGTTTAAGGCTTCATAATTGGTCCTAATATAAGGTATATTTAAATTATTTTGTTATTGCCCAAAAGTAGACTTTTACTTTCATAATTATACTTTCAAAGCATTTTAGCATCTATAAAAATTTCGAAATGACTTCTAAAAATGGAAGACTATAAAAACTACAGCAAAAAATATTTGTTTTCTTTCTTTGAAAACACAACTTTTAAGAAATAACTTTATTTATTTATATATGAAAGCTTGATAAAGGTAAACATTTTGAATCATAAACTTACCGGAGCTCATAAATACAACACGACCGCGACCAGCACGCAACAATGGCAACATTAATTGAGTTAAACGAGCGGCACCTGTTAACAGAATCAAAAACAACAAAAAAATTAGAAACTAAAACCTTTTAAAGAAAACTTTAAAAGCTTTCACCTCAAGACCACATACCTAACAAATTCAAATCCAAAGACTTGCGCAATACACCAAATGGAATCCATTCTAATTCACCTAAAGCCACCCAGTGGGCACAATGTATTAAAGCCCACAAACCTTCAGCGGGAATACCATGAGAATTATGAGGCAAGTGTTGGGATACAAACAAAGCAGCTTCCAAAAGCTTTAAAAGAAATTGATTTGTTAATGTTACCAAAATAATTGAAAGCTTTTATCAAACACAAAAAAAGCTTACGGTTTTTTCAGAGGTTACATCCAAATAAATGCATTTCATGCGGCCGGAAGTTTCTTCTTTTAAGATTTTAGCTTCATCGGAATCTTCAATGGGTGTATTGAAACCGGCATAAACAGTAAAACCCAAATCATCCAATTTCTTAGCCAAATACCAAGCAATGGGAGTTTCACAGCCAGTGATTAAAACACCTTTACCGGAAGCGGAAACCTAAAAAAAGGAAATGAAAAAAGGAATATTAATAAGAATGTTTAGAAAAGTCGTTTAACATTAATAAAACAGGGTGTTACAAAATAAGAAATAATAAATTATTTTTACCAAATGTATTTTAACCTACAAAAAGTATTGCCTGCTTTAAGGTTTATACTGAAGTCATTTAAAGTGTTTCATATAAGAAGCAATGAATTAAATTATTTGGACTAATAAGCATGTTTATATTATTAATTAGGTGTGAGATCAAAAAATTCTTAACATATATGCTGGTTTTGGTCTCTAAATTTTCAGAAGCGTTCATGTCAGGAAGTTTTTGAGGAACTTTTACACAAAATCATCTTTAACTTTTCGTAGCAATGGGAATGGACTGCTTTCCTACCAGATGTGGTGGGAGCTCTTTTCAAAAAGATATTCTAATTGTTGGCTTTAGAAACACAATCTGCGCTAAGAATCGTAATGATGTAAAATTTGTTTTTAAAAAGTGTATTGCCTGCTTCTAGGCTAATAAAAAATTAAAAATGAAATATCTAAAATTCGATATTTAATTTTAAGAGGTACGAATTTAATTAAATTATAAAAAATAATATAAATAAAGAACAAGAAATTAAAACATTACATATTTTTTGAGGTTATATTAAAAAAATGGTAATAATAAAAGCCATTGCCTGCTTTAAGGTTTGTTATAGAATATTGTTTAATAGAGCTCTATTTTAGGGCCAAATAATTTGAATTAAAGTAATTTCCAACGTATAGTAAAACTGAAGTCTTTACCTTTTAAAAAATAATTCGTGTTTGGTACTTTTTATTAATTCGTCCTATTTAGGGAGAGAAAAGCTAAAAACTATAGTTTGGAACCCAATATATTTAATAGGAAGAAATCACTATCTATTTAAAATCATTAAGCTAAATTTGTCAAATTAAAAGACCATGAAAATTAAAATCAGAATTTTTTATTTATATTCTGGAGGACATAAAACATTCATTTTTGTGATTTCCAGCTTTTAAGTTTTTTTAGTGTTCATATTAGGCTCATAAATTTTCCTTACTTTTTTTTGTTTTTGTTTTTTTTAATCATAAATTCTGCGAAAGTTCCAAGTCAATTTAATATGAAATCCAACCCGACATGGAACAACTAAAAATTCTAATTTTATCTGTAAAATCCTTAATTTCAGGTTCATAAAAGTGTAATATTTATGTTTAAAATAATGGAATAAATTAAAAGTTTTGCCTACATTTAGGCTAATGATCAAATTATTTCTAAATCTATTTTTAGGCGCAATGAATTTAGTAACATAAGCCATATTTTAAAATATTAATTAAATTATGTTTAATTTATATTAATATAGAATTAATTACAGCGTTTGCTTCCTGAAATTATTATTACATTTTTTGCATTAAATAATTGCCCACTATTAGGATTATTATAAAATATAAAATAATTGCATATTTTTAGACATTTCCATATATTTTATTTTCAACTAAAAAACTTTATTAGAAATAACATTTCCTAGAAATAAGAAAATTCTAGCTAAAAAGCTATAAAAAATATTTTAAATTAAGCTCATTTGTAGTTACCCTTCACATAACTATCATAGCATATAACTTATACCACTATAAACTTTACATCCATATGGTCACGAAGGCCACATGATTAACAAGTTTTCGAAACAGAAATTCAAATGAATAGTTGAACCAAAACCAGTTGATTCTGATTGTTCAGTTACACACATAAATACATATGTATTGCATACGACCACAGATGGGTCGTTAAAAATACCACCATAAATGCCAGTTATTTCTGTAGTTGAGTTTTTAATACGACAAATTGGTAAAAAGGTTCTACAAGCAACATAATTATATTTTAGTACAAATGTTGCTTCTATTGTTGTTATTGCTGTCGATGTTGCTGCTGTTGTTTTTTGAGGTTCTTATTTGATAACAAATTTCGTTATAATTGGAAATGTGTAAGAGGTGCCATGGAAAAGGTCGTAAAGAGAGAATTATAAGTGGTAAAATAGAAGAGTCTCTTTTTAGAGGGATGTTTATCAAGTGAAAGGAGCATTTTGTTTCTTTTATAAAAAAAGTTTTTAAATTTTGATTTGTTTTATATCCGACTTTTAAGTAGAGTTTGGAACTACTATTTTCTCGGTGGTGATTTAATCGCAAACAGAATCATCTCTATCTGACTGTTAGCATAATCATCACAGATTTAGTTTTGGCCTGAATACATATGCAATTAAGCTCTTAAGTGAGCTTTAAAGAATTTTTTATTTTTTTAATTAGAAATCATACTTTTTTGAAATTTACCAAGATTTTGACCTTTAAGTCCTTTAACAATTCTCCCATTTCTATTTTACGCTCAACCAACTTGTTTCTTCATAAAACTGCTGGAAGTCCACAAAATATCGTTGAAAATTTTTAGCAGTTGAAGATTATTTAATGTCAAAGACAAGTGCATATCATCAACATCGTTTACATTAATTAAGCACTGTAATTCTAATTAAAACTGAAATAGGAAAAATTTTAGCTGAAAATTTGAAACAAAATGAAAAGTGTTTTCACACGTGGAATGTGTAAATGTTAAAAATTTAAGAGGAGGAATTTGCAAGACTACAGTGAGTATGGAAAAGAAAATGCAATAATAATTTAATTTAATATATAAATTCTCCTAAATATATGTTGTTACTTTTGGAATTTTTCCTCCTTAACATATGCCATGAAAAATTTAGTTCTAAGATCAAAATGCAAGTTAGAAATTTACAGTCGGACAAGCTCGACTATGTAATACCCTACATTATAATATATACAAAATAAATGGTTATAAAGTAAATGATAGTTACGAACAATTAGCGAACTGTCCTCGTCTGTGAAATGAGTGTGTGACAATAATTTTTAATATTATTTATGTGGAATTTATGCTTTATTAAATTAATTATGGACGGGCCCTCGTATTATTTTGCACATCGCATCGGATCTATGACAAATAAAAAACCGATCTTCGTAAAATTTGATACTTCATTTAAAAATATCATAATCCTTATTTTTACGAAATTTCGTTTAAATCACTTACTTCTGGGAGGGCATTTGTATGGGAGGTATATACAGTATTGGTTTGATCTTAGTCCTTAGGCCAAAAAAATAATATGTAAAAAGTTTCATCAAGATGTCTCTCTCTCGTTAAATCGCCTCAGAAAGCGATTCTGAGTTGAACAGTATATTAAAAAGTAAACTTAAACATCAGAAAAAATTTACGCTGGTATAGGATAAAATAAACCCCCAGTCTTAAATTGGGCCCCTGAGTAAATGCTTTAATTTTAGAATTTTCCTCCTCCTTAAGATATGCCAAGGAAATCAACAAACAAGATCATAATAATATTAAAAATAAATGCGATTCTAATTTAATTAGAATTGAGACAATTACAAGCACAAAAATTTAATACAAAAGCTACATTGCGAGAATTACTATTACTACAGTAAGAAGTTAAAAGAAACTGCACTGATTATTACAAAGGTAAGGTATGTTCCAGTTTTAGATATAAATTTAATTTTGCTCCTAAATATATTCTATAATTTTAGGAGTTTTTTCTTATTAAGATGTGCTAAAAATAAAAAGGAAACTGCAAAAATTAATACAAAACAATTCGACTCTAGTTTTAAATAGAAATTTTCAATTTTAAATTTTTCTCCTAAAAACATGCTAAATTTTTTTATATATTCTTTTCCTTAAGATATATTGTGGAAAACTTAGTATAACATTGATAAAATCCTGCAAAATTTAAAACAAAATTATTTTTACCTCTTTGAATGTTTTAAAGTATTCCAACCCCCTAAATATATGTTATTTAAATAAATCCTTCTTCTAATAATCAATTAGTCATTTCTTTCATCAGCCTTAACCCTGACTAATTTCTTTCTTTTTTAATTTTAATACAAAAATTAGAAATCACTTTAAATTTGTCCAAATAAATCTATCATAGTTTTTGAAGTTGATTTGACACAATCTATTAAACATATATAACCCCATGAAGTATGCTTTAGCTTTTGTACAGAACATTTATTTTTTTTTCTTTCATTTTTCAAACCTTAAAGCAATTCATTAAATATTCACAAATGTCAATTAGGGGCAATAGCTAAATCAACCCAAAAATTTTGTATAATTTTAAAAGCCTAAATGTAGGCAATTGTTTTCTGTTAAGCATATACATATAAATATATATAATGGCTCTATAACTATTGTATCAAGTTATTGATAATATAAATTATTTGAATGTGTATATGTGTTTTATTATAATAATTTTTGGCCATTCCATGAGCTGCTTAAAGGCAACCTGTTTAGTCATCGTTGACTGAACAAACAGGAAGGATATTGTGTCTGCTTTAAGAGGTGTAGCATAATAAACACTTAACCAACTAGATGATAAAGGATTTTTGTTGTGTTAGAATACCTAAATACCTAAATAACTAAATCACTTGTTTTTCTTCCGAGGGGGAAAACGAAATGAATGGTTAAGTGATTTTCCTAAAACACCTAAAACTATACTATAAAATAAAGGTATTTTATTATTTGCTTTTTACTGGTTGTAAATTTTAACACTTAACAACATAAACTGTATTTTCCCCATAAATAAAGCGCTAAAGTTTCTAACATAGTTGTTATATAAAAAAGGAGTCTTTTTACAAAAATAACACTAAAATCGGTTACATATTTTTAAAGGTTATATAAAGAAGTAGTTTCCCGTTTCACAAGAATGTGATAAAGTTTCTAAATATGGTATATGAACCAAAATGTATGCAATATAAATCGAACAGATGGCTCTATTTTTATATACTGATGAATATCTTGATGGTGTCCATTATATTCCTAAGACATTTTTTAGACTTCAAAATAAAAGAACCTTTTATTTGATATAAGTTTATGCGCCAGAATATATGCAACAATATTCTTTATACTAATCAATTGAAAAGTAGAATTATTTATCATATACAAAAGCTTAACCGACCTTTAGTGATGATCGATTAAGGTGAAAATAAATTTATTTCTGGAAAAGTTTATTTTTATTTCCTGAACTTTTATAGTTTTGAAACTAAAATAGCGCCAAAAAATATACTTTGGAAACGTTTTATGGCAAGAATTGATGGAATAAATTATTTGGAAAGAAGTAATAACTGTGTTGATATTGAGGTCATGGAATAAAATTCTGCTTTTTTACAAATGACATTTTAGAGAAAATCTGTAGTTCATGAAAGATAAAATTTCAGAAGAAAGTTTGGACTAGCAAAATTTTAACAGAATTTTTGAAAATTGATAAATAATAAAAATTAAATAAAATTATTTTTTCAGTCGTATATTATAAAAAAGCTTTCTTTGAAAAAGCTTAAATATAAACTTTTAAATTTTTAAGTGTTCAAATGTTCATCTCCATAAATTTCCCCAGAAGTTTGTATTTTCCTAAAAAAAATATTACCAGTTGAGATTCTTCTTAATATAGAGAAAAGCTTTTAATTAAAAAAGTTCGATATTTTTATAGAAAAAGCTTTTATTTAACTTTATTTTTGTGCAAACTTAAATCTCTAATAATAGTTTATAAGCAGAAGTTTTGAATCTCTTAAAAAGCTTTACTTAAAAATGTTTTAGATTTATTTGTCACAAAAGCTTTCATGCCACAAGAAAAGCAAACTCAACTATTCTTTTCAGGAAAAGCATTCCCCCAGAAAGTGTTTTTTCTAAGGAAGAAATTTTTGGCTGGAGTGTTTTCTTAAATGGAAAAGACCCACTAAAGAGATAATTATTTTTAAGGAGATTTATTTTTTATTGTGGGGAAAATCATCATAATTGACATAATAATTTTCCTAAGAAAAAGCTTTCAAAAAGTTACTTTCAGAATAAAAGGTTCAAATTGAGAATATTTTTCTTTTAAGAAAAGGCTCTAAAGAGCTTTTTTCAAAAAAGCTTTTTAAATTGAAAGTCACTTTTTCTAAGTGATAAGAATACTTAACAAGCTTTATTAATTATTGTATGGAATATTGTTTTAATTGACATTATAATTTCCCAAAGGAAAAGCTTTTAAAATTCACTGTCTGAAATAAAGGTGAACATTGATGATATTTTCCCGAATGAAAATGTTTCAATAGGAAAAATTTACTTTGTAAAAAAGAAACTTAAAAAAATTTTTGGTTAAAAATCTCTCTCTCTCTCTCTCTTAAAAGACTGAAGGACAGAACTATAAATTAAGGGACAAATATACATACAGATCGGCATATAGATGGATAGACTTCTAGGAAAACGCAAAAATAGACGGACACACAGACAGAGACAGACCGAAAACATACAGACGAATAAATGGGTGGGTGTACTGATACAGGAATCGATGATAAGGCATACAGTCATAGTCATATTGATTCCGATTTTATAATATTTATTTTTTCAGATATTTTTAGATGATTTCTTATTGGTGTACAGTGGTTAAAAAGGATTTTTTTTGGAAATAGTTATATAACTTTTGAAATAATGGAAATTTCTTTTAAAAAATGTCTAATGCTAAAGCGCAGATTTTTTAGTGGATAAAGAAAGCTACCATTTCCGTCATTGAAAGTAGTATGTAAAGGAAGCCTGATATAGGTCAGATCTAAACATTGTCATTCTGTGTGCAAAATAAAAAATAAAATAAAAAATCCAAGATTCCCTATATATTTTTGTACACTTTAAACTGTGATTTAATTAATTTATGCACGTCTGCAGATTCCTTAGTCAATTTTGCCATCCTTCTGTCTGACAGTTGTTGACACGCTCACATCTCTATTAAGGATACAATCTTATTGTTTCTTATTGTTCTATGAAAATCGGTTTTTCAAATCACCAAAATCAGTTCAGTATAATAAAAGTTTTAGACTGATAACTGCGACAACTAATTCAACAACTAACAAGGAACTTTTTATTTATTCTTTTTAAACAAGATATAATCATTATGGGCAACTAACGAGTGAGATCGAAAAATTCTTAACATACATAGACGTTAATGAAAACGAAACTACTAAATTTATAGTTTTAACATTTTTTTATCTGATTGATCAATTTTGCGGAAACCCTTGCATTAACGTTTTTGTAGAGATTTCTGTCACTTTGCTCGAATGGGGTGTCCATCTTCGTTTAAAATCTATCACACTTTTGGACACCTTTTTTTTGGCATTTGTTTCTGTAACTACTGCTTCGTACAGCGTGTAATTGTTTGAACCTTGTATTTTTGTAAACCTGCATTACTTTTATTCTTTCGTAACAAATAGTCCGAGCACTGAACTAAGCGTACAGTTTTCCTACCAGATGCGTTGGGAGCTCTTTAAAAAAAATACCTTAGAAACATTATGCGGACTATTCCTTCTACTGAAGCAAGTTTTCTATGAACGAATAAGACCCCCAGTACATATTAATATTGGAAACAATCTGGCGCCAGACCTTTGAATTATTGATTAGCTTTTTGTAGGACCAAGTTGAATTTTGTTAAAAATACTTAATAATTTTAAAACGCATTTTCTCCTGATAACTCATTTTAATCAGATTAATTTGTTTGCCATTAAACATAGTAACTGACATGTTTTACAAAGGTAACTTCTAAAATAAGTGCAAAAATTATTTCTAAAAAGATTGTTTTAGAGCCACTGTGCATATTTTTATTTAAATTTTTCTGATGAATTTTGTTAATTCAATATAAATTTCTTTAGAAATTTACATAATTAATTATTTAAAAATTTTAATTAAAGCGCTATTTTAATCACTACAGTAGTTAATTGCTTTACTAGTTATTGATTATATTTAATTAAGGTCATTCAAATGAAGCAATAATATTTTCTTTAAAAAAAATTTCTTTTCAAAACCAAATCAGGGGAAAAATATATTAATTCTAAACTCGATAATACTGGCCCAGAGTGTAGTACAAAAAAGGTTCATTAATGCATTAATATGTTATGTCGTGCGTTTTAACTCATATTTGTAAAACTTAGATTAAACGCCCGAAAGTATACAATATAACTTAAACTCAGCATACACACAAACATATACATAAACACCTATTGAAAGGAAAAAAAATGAAAGGAAAAAAGTAAAAATACTATGTATTTGCCGAATCTTTAATACCCTCTACCACAAATGCTTTGGAATTAAATTCATTATGTTTCATACAGACACCCTTACAAATATACTCGCAGACGTATACAATATAAATATGTTTTTCTTAAATAAAACCCGGGACATTTTATGAGTCATAAAATTGGTCATTTTTGCTACTGAATCGATTTCGATAATTTTTGGAACAGTAATGAAGTACACACAGACAGAGACAGATATTTTGGCAATTTTATTCTAATTTGTCGATTTATAACTGACAAGTTAATGAAAGCTTTATTGCATGAACTTAGAGGTTGCTTCAGATATCAGTCTATATCGTTAAATATACTGAACCAATTTTGCTGATTTTAAATAGGAAACTTCCTAGGGTTATAGTAAGTACTCAAGCCAAATGTCATTGAGCTCTGCCAATTATTGTGAATGTGAGCGTGCCAACAACAGACAGAAGAACATTGCTAAATCGACTCAGATTTTGATTTGATGTAAGAATATATACACATTGTAGTGTCTTAGTGTTACATGCAGAATGACAAAGTTAATATACTCTCATTACCACTTGTGTTGGTGAAGGGTATAAAAACCATAAAGCCACAACATTAATTCAATTAAACCGCAATAAACCCCTGAACACCCACAAACCAAATAAAGAACTTTAAAGAAAGGACTAAAAAATAAAAATAAAAAATATAGAAATTAAGTCCCTTCATAAAAATAAGACAAAAATTAATTAAATTTACTTAACTTGTATATATATAAATTTATTTCTTTATATTTATTAATTTTTGAAAGGATATTTTAAGCCTTAAAAAGTCATTGACTTTTTTTGTTAGAAAAAAATAAGGGATTTTTAATTTTTTCTTTATTTAAAAAAAAAAATCCAACACTTCGGCAGTCATTTATATCAATTAAGTTTAAAATTAAAAGTTTTAATCCATAAATTGCATGTTATCAGGATATTTAGGTTAAACATTATAAGTTCACAAAAACCGGTAAACGGAAAAATTAACAAACTTTAAAATTTATTCAAACAAAGAGAGAGAAAAAAGAAGAAAATTTCATTAAAAGCAGAGTATGGAAAAACTCGGAGCAAAATCTTTATTTTCAAATGATCTTATTTTGTACTCTTCTTTGCGTAGATTTAGAAAAATAAAACTCTTATTTTTTATGCGATAAAAGTTTGTATCTTTATTCCTTGGAATAAAACTCAATTTACTCTTTTTTCAGTTAAGATTAAAAAAAGAGGATTATTATTTCTTTAATTCGCTCTAAAAAAATGACATTGTTGGAACAAAAAATAAAAAAGCAATAACAAAAATACTCAAAAATCCATATAACTAAAATAAACATATCTTTATATGTAAGTACGTTTGTATATCCACGCTACACATGATTTAAAAGAAATTTGTGCGAATTATTCATTTTTAAACTCTTCTTTTGATTTATCTCTTTTTTTAATTTTTTCTCTTTGATTTTTATAATTTTTTACAGTTAAACTATTTTCAAAGAGCCACTGAAAAAAATAAAACTCTTTTTAAAGAATTAAAATTAAACTCTTTGAAAGATCCGATTTTACGAAGTATAATAAAGAACGAAAACTGTACCCTGATTAAAGTTTGTGTATTTAAACACAATATTATTCACGTTTAAGGCAACAAATTAAAGTTAAAAGCTAGCTCGAGCATGTTATAAATTTGCAATAATTTTTCATTGTCTTTATTTTTCGTACCACCGAAAATAGTTTAGATCTAATATCTCAATTTCCAAAAGTTTAAAAACTATTTATTTTATTTAAGACAATTTTAAAAAATTCTAACACAAAATTGTTATAAATAGAAACTGTTATTTTTGCAGCTTTTTACCTGCACCCTTCACCAAATTTATGGCTGAGTTAAGGTTATTTAAGGTAGTTACTAATTATGGAACTAAATCCTTATAGAGTTTCTAAATCGAGCTTTTTTGGTTTAGTAGTTACGAAAAATTATTGAAAGACCCTCGTGTAATTCTTAATTGTGATACTAACATTTTGTTTTAAAATTAATTTTTTTTGGAGTTTACATGCGAGCTAGAGGAAATTATGAACCGACTCTCGTATAATTTTGCACATCGATTTCTTATTTTATTTATTTTAATTTCACCAGTTATTATTGCCATTCAAAGTTAGCTTGTATGGGACCTATGGGAAGTAATGGACACACTCTTGCACATCGTTTTTTGTTAAAATCGCTTTATATTTAAAACTTTTAGAAGCTTAAAATCTCATTTCGAGAGGACATTTGGATGCGGGATACCCGAAATATTGGATCGAACATGGTCAATTTCAATAAGCTTCGTCCTTGCTCCAAAATTATGACAAACACCAAATTTCATCGAGATATCTTAAAATTGTGACCTGTAAAGAGTTCACAACGTTTACATGGACAGCCAGCCGGACAGACAGACGAAAGGGCATACATCGTAAAATCGACTCAGAAAATGATTCTGAGTCAAACGGTATATTTAAAGGTGGTTGTAACACCATTTATCTTTTTGTATGCTACAAACATTAGCACTAACGCATAATACCCCAACCACCATCGGTGGTCAGAGGATATAAAAAAGAATTTGAATCATTTCTTTATCGAACAGAAAAGTTCCCTTGCGCATCTTTAAACGTTATAAAATTTATCGATTAAATAAGAAAATTCTCTGAAATTTTCACACTCTGAATCGATAGAGCATTTACGATTCGTTATATTCAACTATTTTTCTTCTTCTTACTAGTTCTGATTTTCCTCTGCTATTTAAGTGTGCAAGTTTACTATTTTTCCTTTTTCTTTCCTTATTCCGATTGTTGTAAGCAAAGTTATAGCGTGTTCAAATATAATTTATCATTTATAGCCAACAGCTCATAAAAATACCTGAAACTAACTTTGCTCATTGTGGCGGCATGTTAAAATTATATTTTGCTACCATTTTTTTTCCTTTTTCCTCTTTTGTTCTAAAAATTACACACATACACTCACAAATACAAATGTAGCTATTAGATAACCTACCAGAAACAATCGAAACGCAAAAAAGTGAACTACACAAATAGCTGAACACAATGTAAGTTGCCATATTGTGAACGTAAGTGTGAAGGTTAATGTGAAAAAAAGTGAAAAGGAAAGCACAGCTAGCAACTTGAAATGAGCGTACAATATGCTATAGTTTAGATTTCAGCTATTCATAGCAATTTTTTAATAGTTCTTTTTTTTTTTTTTGGGAACAGTGGGCAAGGAAATGTAAAATAATGACACGAGCTTTAATGTTGTACTAAAGTCTAATTTAACGACTGTACCTTATATGGACTTTTTAAAAGACTGTTCTATAGTCTATTTAAAAATCTGTGCTATAGTCTACTTAGAAGACTATACTTTAATCTATTTAAATATTATATTATAGTCTTTATAAAGGACTATAATGTAGTCTATTTAATAGACTATACAATAGTCTATTTAACTGGCGGTACTGTAGTCTATTTTATCGACTTCATTATAGTTCGTTTAATATTTTAAACTATATTTAATAGCTATACGAAAGTCTATTTATTGCACTTTATTAAAGACCCTTTAATGAATTATACTATAGAATATTAAATAGACTAAACAATACTTTACTTAATAGACTATATTATTGTATATTTAATAGTCTATTTAACTACAATACTTTAGTTTGTTTATTCAAATAGAGTGCTTTTAAATATGTTAGCCTTTCGTAAGTATATATTGAAAACTAAGTATAACTTATGGACTATATTGTAGTCTAATTAATATTGAAGTTTAATATATAATTTTATTATAGTCGTATTAATAGACTATATGTTGAACTAATTTATAGACTATATAATGGTCTAGTTTATAATTAGACTATATTTTATATTATATACTACTATTTTATATTTGTTTGTTATAGTCCAGTTTATAGAAGATGCTATAGCCCAGTTTTTTTTTTTGACTTTAAACTCTCAATGTTTCACTGTTTTCTTTACATTTGTGCATTTTTTTTTGCTAAAAATAGAATTTGAAATTGTTTATGAGCTTTTTTATTGTATTTCTCTTCTGCAGTACAATTATTGTTGCTTTTGTTTTCTTCATAGTTTTTTTTACTTTTTTTTTTTTGCACATTCATTCATTCATTACGTGCAAACAATTGTTCACAATTTTAGTTTTAGTTTTAGTTTGTTGTTGTTGTTTTGTTCTCTTAAATTAGTTCGAATGTGTTTACATTTGTGTGTGTGTGTGTGTATGTGTAAGTGATTGTTATATTGTTTATATACAAACGTATTGTTTTTCTTTTTTATAACCTCCATGATCACAAGTGGTGACGAACGTATATTAACTTTGTCATTCTGTGTGTAACGTTAAGAAGGAATCATGTCAGACCCTATAAAGTATACATATTTTTTATTTCTGAGTCGCAATAATTGACAAAGCTCAATGAAATTTGGCCTGGATATTCTTAAATAGTCCTAAGAAGTTTTTTTTATTACAAAAAAATCGGTTCATTATACCCAAAGATACATGTCAGATGTCAGAAGCAACTCCTTAGTTCCAGTAAAGAATTTTCGCAAAACTGTCACTTAGAAATTGACAAATTAGAATAAGATTTTGGCATAACATTTATGTATGTATGTTATATGTACTTCATTAGCACTTCGAAAATTATCAAAATCGGTTCAGTAGTAAAAGAGTTATAGCTAAAAATATAACTAATTTAATGTGTTCCTGCGTTACATTTGCTCTTGAGTGTGTGTGAAAGCGTATTTATTCCACACAAATTTGTGGTGAAGGGTATTGAACTTAATTTTTTTGTTATTTTTCCTGTTTCATATTAAGAAAACGATTATATAAAGTATACGTTCGTGAGTGTATGTGTGAAAGCGTATTTATTCCACACAAATTTGTGGTGAAGGGTATTAAAGATTCGGCATAGCCGAATGTAGCATAATAACTTTCATTTTTTTCGTTATTTTTTCTATTTCAATTTCTCATGAAATAGTTATTGTTCATTGTCTTGTCTTCAGGTGTCTGAGTTTATGGTCTTTTAATAATACAGTTGTTGGCATAATTAAAGCTAAATAACTGGATGCTTGGCTTAAATGTTAGGAAAAGCTTTGAGGAAACTTGATGGGAAATGTTACACTCTAAACAAAAGAATCTAAAAATATCTATTGGAAACAAAAACATTAGTTTTCACTTGTGATAAAAGTGATTTTGGTTTCCTACTGTCAACAATATGAAGACGATTTCTAAAAACATATTTTTCGACTTAATCTGTTTTGAGAATTCATTTTCAATACATACTACTGACTTTAAAATTGTTATATAATTTAGTCAAAAGTTTATTTTAAGCATATTTTTATTTTACGATGTAAAAGGTTTTTATTGCGTCTTAATAAATACGTTTCATATTTACGTCTTATTAGATTTTGTTTGTAATAAATTCAATTTTTATAATAGCATTGCCTACTTTAGGGAGAATTTCCTAAGTATGCTTATGATTATTTTCTTTGTGATGCCTTAAATAAGATAATATTAATTTGTTTTTTTTTTTTTTTTTTTTTTTTTTTTTTATTGAAATTTCCTGTTAGGAAAAAGACCATAATTTAAGGTGTTTTATTAAAATTATAAAAAAGTTGAAGAGAAATATGAAATTAAAATAAACATAAACACACTGTTTAGAATACAAGCTATTTTATAATGTAAACTATTTTATTATCAAGATTTTAAGGTACTGTATAGTGTAGAATATATAATTTTGTAGTCTAGAATTTCAACTTTTATAGATTAAATTGTAAACTATTTTATACCCTAAATTGAAGGTTATTTTATAGTCTAGACTATAAATCATTTTATCGTCTAGATTATAGATCATTTTATAGTCTATATTATAGACCATTTTATAGTCTAAATTATAGACCATTTTACAGTCTTAGTTTTAGACTTTCAAGTTTATAAACTGCAATATAGTTTAGATAATATACTACTTTATAGTCTAGACTATATATAGTATTTTATAATCTAAATTATACAATATTTTATAGACTAGATTATTCATTATAGACTAGTTTTTATGGTATAGACTTATATATAAATTATAGACTCTTTTATAGTAGAATATTTTATAGTCTTTTAAGTCTAAATTATAGACTATTTTTTATTATTATTTATTTTTTATTTATTTTTATTATTATTTAATTTTAATATAAATTATAGAATATTGACTGTCTTAAAGCCTAAATTATATGTTTTATTATTTTATACATTATAATCTAGACTATAGATTTGAGCCTAGAGACTACTTTATAGTCTAAGTTGTATATAATTTGATAGTCAAAGTATAGTCTAGGCTATAGACTAGTTTATGGATTAGACTAAAGACTATATAAAAGATTATAGGCTCTTTTAGAATATAAAATATGTACTATTTTAAAATCTAGACAATAGATTATTTTATGCTATATGGTCTAGACACTATTTTATAGTCTAGTTGGTAGACAATTTTATATTCTACACTATAGACTTATTATATACTTTTTTGCAGCAAATAGACTATTTTATATTAAATTTTTGGTCTAGATTATAATCCTTTTATAGTCTAAACTTCAGTCTATTTTATAATTATTATAAACTTTATGACCAGTCCAAATATAAATTTATATAATAGAATTTAGACTATATAAATGTATAATCTAGCCAATAATGTATTTATAATCTTTAGACTATTTTATTTTCTACTGTATAGACTACAAAATTATCTTCTCTTCAGACTATACTTAAAACTATTTATTTGATTTTAATTATAGTCTATTGTAGACTTAAGACTATATTTGTTACACACATTCTGATTGATTATTTTATAGTTAAACTATTGACTATTTTATGGTCTTTGTAAGATGTTTTTATGGTTTATAGAATTGACTATTTTTCTATCTTTCCTATTTTATACCAGAGACTATTTAATAATTAATTGTTAAATGTTTTATAATTCATAGTAAAGACTATTTTAATGTCTATATAATTTATTTGTATGTTAATGTTCATATATGTCGAGTATGGTTTATGGCTTTTTTGGTAATTTATAATATATGCTATAGCATAGTTTCTATAACTGTTAAAAAAATTAAATCCAAATTTGTAACAATGCTTTAATGTTACATTTGTAGCCTGCTTTATATGTAAACGACTTCTATGTTTTTTAGAGCTAAGAAATAGTCTAATGTGTTCATATTCATATTTTTCTTATAATTAATTTTATTTTATGAACTATAATATTATGTAGAAATCAGACTATGAACTATTCTTAAAATTTGAAGACTGTTCTATATCATTTCCCATATTATAGTCTGGATTATATATGTTATTTTTTTAGTCTATAGACTTATTTAGAGTTTAGAATATTTTTTGGACTCAACTGAAACTATATTATTATTTTTTCTATATTGTGGATAATATTAAAAATATATTCTATAAACTATATAATCTAGTCTGTTGTTGAAGTCTGTAAACAGCTTTTTGATTAAAAAGCGTAGCATATTTTGTGGGGTGGTATATAATTATTTTAAATGTCTAGTACTAAGTCTATTTAATAGTCTCTTTTCTAAATATATTAATATTGTTTTTTGTTATTTCTGCATATTTGACTCTTTAGAGCTTTTATTTATATTTTATATTATTTTTTATTTTAGTTCTATTTAATATTTCATTATTTGATTATAATTTTATATGCTAAAACACGATCTAATTTTGCTCCTTTTTGCCTTTTGTCTGGATTCTTTTATATATGTGATATTTTATATGAAAATAAAATGAATTTTATATTTTTATAACTGAATATGCAAAATATAGAATTTTTATGAATCTTGAATTACTTGAATACACCCAGCAGTTTTTAGTGATTGTCTGGAACTAGTTATATGACCATATGAAAAGAGGTACCGCTATTGGAATGGTAAAGAATTTTGCCATAATGAATATAATGACAAAATCTTATTCTATCGTCTTGACTATAAATGACAAATGACTTAGAGGTTGTCTCAGATATAGATCTATATCTTTTAAGATACTGAACCAATTTTGCTTGTTATAAATTGGAAACTTCTAAGGACTTTAACAAATATTCAGGCCACATTTCATTGAGTTCTGTCAATTATTATGGTGACAGATAGGCGGACGTACAGACAGACGGACAGACAAAGCTAAATCGTATCACACTTTGGTTTATTGTAAGAATTTATATGCATTATGGGGTCTGAAATGATTCCTTATTAGTGTTATACATGGAATGACACCGCTTATTGTGGTGGAGGGTATAAAAAAATTATAAATTTAGACACACACACAAACAAGTGATGAAACTTTGAACCACTTTCGGAAACACATCCATTAACGTTTTATAATGCTTTTGGTCACACTTCTCGCACCACTCAAGGGATTGTTAACCACAGTGGCAGAATATCATGTCAGGCCAAAAATAAAATATGAGATCTTGTGAATAGAAGCAACTTTTCCTGTAAATGTCCTTGATGTTAATTTCGGTATCTATAGAGCCCGTATAAAAAAATGACTCACTTTTTTGCCGCAACTGCATACTGCTTGCCATACCTAAAAGTATTTTGAAAAATTTTGACTATTTCAGGGTCCTAAACTTTTCTTCAACATTTCCAATTTTTGAACAGAAAGTTTCGAAAAATCTGCCAAAACATACGTTCCGCCGTCCAGTATGCCACATGAATATATTTTTTGACAACTTGATTTCCGCACTCTGTTTTTCGTCTCTAAAATTTTAGTAGCAGAATCTTCTTGAAGCTTGTATGTTATTAAACCTGCTTAAGCTTTAACATTTCATACCAAATAGTCAGAGTTCGGAACTAATTGGACTGTTTTTCTACCGAATGTGTTGGAAGTTCTTTTGAAAATGCTTTCTATGTTTTGGCTTCAGAAACATCATGTTGACAAGTTCTTCTACTTGAAACAGGCTTTCTATCAACGAACAAGTTCTTCCGGTACTGTTTAATAACATTGAGACGAGTTTGACGACAGGCTTTTAAATGTTTGTACAACTTTTTGTAAGTTCAAGTTGGGTTTTGTTTAAAATATTTAATAAGAGCGACTTACTGAGTGGTTGACATGTTTTACACAGGTTGCTTGATCCACAAAAAAATCTAATAATACTTGGGTTAAAGGTTTTAATGTCCTTTAACCCAAGACGGGCAGATGTACAGACTAACATGACTAAGAAATTGTAATGATGCAAGAATTTACATACTTTGTCGGGTTTTAGATGAGTTTCTTTGTGGCATTGCAAACGGAATGAGGAGTCTACTAAACGCTTTATCACTCATTTTGTCGGTCGAATGACTAATTTTGCACAGACATCAAAAACTGCTGGGCAGAGTTAAAAAAGCACTTAAATGCAAATTATTGTTATGGGACTAAAACCAACTAAATATTATATTTATATTTATCCATTGTTGAATAAGTTAAGATAATGTTTATGAATTGTTTGCTGGGATGCTATGACACTAGGTGGAGATATGAAAAAAGAGTCTCTTTTGCACAAATATGTGTGGGAGTATTTTTTTTTTATGTGCATGTCACAATATAATATGCATTCATATTTTATTTGTTTATTATTTTTTTTCATCCGCCATAAACAATTCTTTTCTTTATTTTTTTTGCAAATAAAAATAACACAATTATTTTATTAAATATGTATTAATATTTTTTGCTACTAATTTAGCTTTATGCATAAAATAAAAAACTTTATTTTAATATTTATAAAATAAAATTAAACATAAATGTGTAACAAGGGGAAGAGCACGAAACGAAAATGTAATACGCTTAATTTAAGTCCTACAAGGAATTATGCTACAAAAATAGTCTTTAAAAGAAATTAAATCTCTTTAATCTTCTTACACTATTCAGCACAGTTTCCACATCAGAAATTTACGTTTGATATTTTGGAAAATATTTTCAATTTCGACTAACAAAAATAATGCTATTTTTTAAACTAAAAATAGCTTTTTATTTTCAATCTAATATTTCTTAATGAGATTTTAGTTCAGTTCAATTATTTATGGCAAAATTTTATTAATTAAACCATAAATTATTTTCTTCGACAAAGTTTTTATTTTGTACAGTTTCGTTGAGGTTTTAAGTATTTTTAAGGTTAAGAAAAGTAGAAAATATAAAACTGATAACGCACAGTGATCTCAAAACCCTTTGTTTGGTGATAATTCTGTAATTTTGGAACTTTTGAATATTTGTAAATAAAAAGTCATATGGACATTCTAGAGATGTTTGTCAATTGATTTGGAGAAGAGCATGTTTCTAGAGCGTCCAAAGTTCGGGAAGTAAATCTCTAAAGTTGGTCACCTCGTGTTTGAGTAGATCGTCAAAAATATACATGTGTAAGATATCATTTATGAACAGTTTTTTTTAGTCTTTTGAACCGACCTACCCGCAAAAATGGTCGCATTCAAGATTATATCCCATGTTTCGGAGAATGTGGTCCTCCCACGATATTTAAAAAAGCTTAAAACTTTCAAAGTTATAGAATTATATACAAAAGCTTTTTTGGGATCACTGTGTGACATTAATAATGTTGGTCTTAAATTAAAATTCAACTCAAGGTAATCGGAATCTTATTTGCTATATTTTTGTTGCTGTTGCTTTGGTATTTTTTTAAGATGTGTGTGTATATAAAAATAAATATTAGTTGTTTTATTTCTTACACTCAGTAAAATATAGTGTTTTTGTAGCTAAAAATATAGAAGTTTATTCCGAAATGAAAATACGTGTTTAAGAGACTTAAGAAAAAACTGAACTGATTACTTTATGGATGCATCACAAAAACAATTTAACCAAAATACTAAAGTCAGTTAAAAACAATTAATATACTTGAATTAAAACCTTAAAATTTAGCATAAACTATAGTTAAGCAAATTCTTCAGCTGCATAGTTCAGTTTTATAGTTGTCTTTATTGCATATAATAAAATCGACTATGGCATGACCAAGGACCTCATAATGAATGTAATTTATACTACAGACAAGTTTATAAACTATAGTCTAGACTAAGGACTATTGTGTTTAATGGACTGACTCCAGATTATAGAAGCTACTTACATTATAGATAAATCATTAGGCTATTAGTCGAGTTTATGAATTAGTCATGAGATTGATTTAGTTTAAACTATAGACTAAACTATATAGTTATTCTATAGACTATTTTATTGTCTAGTCTATCAAATATTTTATAGTATAGTCTATAAACTATTTAATAGTCTAGTCTTTAGATTATTTTATAGTCTAGTCTTTAGATTATTTTATAGTCTAGTCTCTAGACTATTTTAATGTCTAGTCTCTAGACTATTTTAAAGTCTAGTCTCTAGACTATTTTAAAGTCTAGTCTCTAGACTATTTTAAAGTCTAGTCTCTAGACTATTTTAAAGTCTAGTCTCTAGACTATTTTAAAGTCTAGTCTCTAGAATATTTTAAAGTCTAGTCTCTAGAATATTTTAAAGTCTAGTCTCTAGACTATTTTAAAGTCTAGTCTCTAGAATATTTTAAAGTCTAGTCTCTAGTCTATTTTAAAGTCTAGTCTCTAGACTATTTTAAAGTCTAGTCTCTAGACTATTTTAAAGTCTAGTCTCTAGACTATTTTAAAGTCTAGTCTCTAGACTATTTTAAAGTCTAGTCTCTAGACTATTTTAAAGTCTAGTCTCTAGACTATTTTAAAGTCTAGTCTCTAGACTATTTTAAAGTCTAGTCTCTAGAATATTTTAAAGTCTAGTCTCTAGAATATTTTAAAGTCTAGTCTCTAGTCTATTTTAAAGTCTAGTCTCTAGACTATTTTAAAGTCTAGTCTCTAGACTATTTTAAAGTCTAGTCTCTAGACTATTTTAAAGTCTAGTCTCTAGACTATTTTAAAGTCTAGTCTCTGAGCTATATTAGTCTAGTATATAAACTATTTTGTAGTCTTGCCCATGGACCATTTGATAGTCTAGTATATGTATTATTTTAAAGTTCAATCTTTGGCTTTTGTAGTCCATAAACTAATTTAATAACAAGACTATAAGAGAATCTCGAGACTATGCTACAATCTGGCCGATAAATTATTCAAACTAGGTTTTATAATATTTCTTTATATAGACTATTTAAATGTGTATTATATGTGCTATTTTATATATCTATAAAATATCTTCTGTATTCTATTTTAGACTCTGTATTTCGTGTTTTGGACTATTTTATAATCTAATTTATAAACTATTTGATAGTCTACTATATATGCTATTATTTTTTATTAAAAAAAAGACTATTATATCATACAAAACAAAGGCTATTTTACAGTCACAAATATGGACCATAATATAGTAAAAAATGTTTCTCTTTTTATGGAATTATTTATCGTTTTTTTTCTATTGTAATCTTGAATCTGGTTTGTTTAGTATTTCATCTCTTGTAGTCTTATTTCAAATTGGTGCTACTCTATAGTGGAAACTTTAGTCTTAACTTTAGTCTAATTTCATTTCATCTGAATTTTACTCTTCTTCTATGTTGAGGTGAATAATTTGAATTGTTAACAACATGTAAACATGTTTCATGTTTATTTATGCTGCACACGTAATTGAAGAAAAAATTTAATAGTGAAGAGAAAAATGAGACGAAATTAAACGTGAGAGCCACCTTTTTGGAAAACTTCAAACACCTACTAAATTTATACACTGACACTTATGACGCTTAATATAACAAAAATTAAAAAAAAAATAGTCAAAAATGCTGGAACTCAGAAAAACTACAATTTGTTTAAATAGTGCATTTACACACATACATATGTATGTTATGTACTGGTGCATATTCCTATAAACGAATTTAATTGTAATTTCTATTTTTGTTTTATCTTTGTTATTCTTGAGATGTAAAGTTGACAAATATATTTTTTTGGTGTTGTTGTGTGTCATATGCATGCGATCAAATGTTCCCATTGTTTTTTATGTGCAATATATCTATAAACGCAGTAAATTGCGTTAGCAGAAACAAAATATTACAAATTTCTATTTCTTATAAGTAGAAATATGGTTGAAATGACAATATCTCAATGTTAGTGTAAAATTTTTTATTTAATCGATAAATTTTATAACGTTTAAAGAAGTCAAAGGGAACTTTCAGGAATAGATTCAAATTCATTTGCTCATGAACAAGGATATTCTAATACAATTTTTTTTCCTAAAGTGTTTATTTAAGAAAGTATTTTGGTGTTCGGAAACAAGACGCAAACCGTAACAAATTGAATTTTACACAAATGAAGAAGAAACTAAATAACGTTGCGCACATTTTACTAAGAGACAAAAACATAAAATGGAAGAGGACCCAGTGTAAATCAATACTCGAAAAACAACATAAAGGAAAGTGGAAAAAGATAATTCTCTCTGACAAAAAAAATATAAATAGTTTAGACGAATCTGAAAGGACAAAACCTGTCCTTTTTTAAATATCAAACTTTAAGATTATTAATAAGAAAAGCTATCAGTTTTTTGTAAAATTTTAGAAAAGTGATATTTAATAAACGTGTATTTTTATTTTTTTAATTTTTTAATTTAGTTTAATTTCTAGATTAATAATTAATATCAAAATAGTACAGCTGCCAGTTTTTTGTTTAGTTTATGAAAAGCGATCTTTTAAAATGCTACATTTTCCTACAAAATTAATATCGTTATAAAATATACTAAAAAATTATATGAAATAAGTATTTTTCCTTCAAGAAATTTATCTGAAAAAGCGATAGTGGAGATACAGCTATGTCCATCTGTCTGTCCGTCTATCTATCTGCCAGTTGTTGGCACATTTACGTCCACAATAATTGAAAGAGTATAATGAGATTAAGTCTGAGTATTTGTTATACTTCTTAGAAATTGCATATTAAAAATCAGAAAAACCTGTTAAGTATATTGCAAAATAATGACTGATATCTGAAGCAAACTCAAAGTTCAAACAAAAGGCTCTCGTAAAATTGTCAATTATAAATCAACAATATAAAATGAATTTTTTTTCCAAAGTAAAGAAAAACATTTATATTTTATATACGTCTGGGAGTGTATATGTGAGGATGTGTGTACGAAACATAACGTATTTACTTCACACTCATTTGTGATATTGAGGATTCGTCCTAGCGCAATATAACATTCCTACTTGTATTTTTAAATTTTTTCTAATTCTTTAAAAAAGTTATCTGCGTTTATAGGAATGTGTTCCAATGTAGTTTGAATATGTATGTATGTATGTATGTATGTATGTATGTATGTATATATGTGAAATGTATAAAAATTAAAGACTTTATTTTGTGGTGTAAATATGAAACAAGAAAAATACGTGTCATAATTTTGATGTAATTTTTTTTGGGGATTTCTTGTTGTTGTTCTTTGTGCTCCAGCACAACGTTTAAATGAAGTGTAAATAAGAGGTGTTTAGTAAGCAACTTGGTAAATGCCAAAGTATTTAGTTGAACTTATGGTGTGCAAAGTTTTTTTGAAACCATGTAGAGATGTTTGTGGTTTCCGTAAGTACATTTTTTGATGATTTAGCATTACCGTATTTACCAGAATTATTTAAGGAATAAAGATTTTTTTCGTTTTACATTTTCATGTGGTAAAGAAAATTCTTTAATGCTGAGAGTAAGAATATATCAGGCAAAATTATATAGAAATTGTTTTCAGTTGATAAAAATCAAAATGAATGGGAGTTTAGATGAACAAGTTTTTTTGTTAAATTTAGAATCCTTGAAAGGACTTAGAATTTGTTTCAAATATCTAAAATAGAAAAACATTAAATAGTAAAGTGACTTAAAATGTCTACCTCCTTAAAGTATGTAACAGATTTGTGTAGTTTTTTTTTGGAAACGATAAAATCTAAAACAAATATTATTAAAAATTCAATTTCCTGAGAAAAGATACCTCCTAAATGCCGTTGGATAATGAAATGTAAATAAAAATTCTTTTTCCAAAACAATTTGCAATAAAAACTCTCATGTTTATATACAAAATGTCAGCCGTAATGTATGCACTTCTTTTGGCTGGAAACAGCTTAAAACTCTCTCATGTTAAAAATTTTAAACAAGAATACAAAAGAAAGGAAAAAAAAACACATATAAAATCGTGTCATTTTAAAGTTCACTTCTGATTACACACATTAAACTGTTGCTCTTTTAACATTTTCGTCCTCTTCGAAAGAAAGCTTCATTCAACTTTTGTACACAATAAATAAAATGGAAACCTGGGAAAAACTAAAAATGCACAAGAAAACAATTTATTGTATTTTATTTTTCCCATTGTCAGTTTCTTATGGAGTTGAAGGAAATGTCAACATTTAACAAGTTTGATAAATAAAAATAAACTCATAAAAGTGTCTACGAGAAAAATGTAAAAAAGGACACCTGTGACTTTTAAAATAAATTGCATTAACAAATTTCTAATAATGACTGCAACTAAAATATTCTGGACTAGATTTTACACAAGAAGTAGATTTATTTACTAAGAATGCCTTAATGAAAGTATAATAATTTATTATTTTTGCCTTTTCCAAGGTTTCGTTTGTAGAAGATTAATGGAAAAGTAGAAGATCTAATTAAGAACTTTTTGTGTAGAATAGAAAATAGTGCAGGCTATAAAATAACGAGAGAAGAACTAACAGTCTATAATCTATATTCTAAAAATTTAGCCTATAGAATAGGCTCCAGAATATAGAATAGGCTATGACAATGGTCCCCAATATAACTATAGTCCAGACTATAGAATAGACTACAGTCCAGGCGAAAAATTACACTATAATTTAAACAATATAATAGAGTATAGTCCAAGAATAGATTATAGTCCATCTTATAGTCAGTACTATTGAATATACTATAGTTCAGACTATAGTCATGGCTATGAATTCAGCCTCAGAACCGACTGTTATCTAATTCATAGAATATACTATAATCCCATTCTAGAACAGACTAATGTCCAGACTAAAGAATGAATTATAGTACAATTCTACTTCAATTCTCGTTCAGTTTTAATTCAGTTTTAGTTCAGTTCTAGTTCAGTTTTAGTTCAGTTCTAGATCAGTTCCAGTTCCAGTTTAGTTCTAGATCAGTTCTATTTCGTTTTAGTTCAGTTCTAATTCAGTTCTAGTCCAGTTCTCGTTTAGTTCTAGTTCTAGTTCCAGTTCTAGTTCAGTTCTAGTTCAGTTCTAATTCAGTTCTAGTTTTGTTCACCTTCAGTTCTGGTTTAATTCTAGTTCAGTTCTGTACACGACTAGACAATGGAATAGATTATAGTGTAAGTTTTATTTAATAGAATAGAATTAGAACTAAAGAATAACATAGACTATAGTGTAGTTTGTCGATTAGAATATAGTCCAGACTAAAGAGTATACATTAAACTAGACGGTATAAAAGACTGGATGATAGATTTATGGGCTAGATTGCAGTCGAGACTACAGAATAGACTATTGCCTTGACTATGAAATAGACAATAGCCCAACCTGTAGTTTATAGAGTAGTGCAGACTATAGAATAAACTATGGTCCATACTACATAACAGACTGTAATCAAGAGAATAGACTATAGTCTAGACTATAGAATGGACTGTAGTTGAAATTATGAGATTTTAGTCAGCTCTGCAAAATATAACAAAATAGAATATTGCACAAATAAAAGAACAGACTTCGGTCCTAATTGTAGAATATATTATAGTTCATACTGTTCTCAGACTACATATCGAAGTTCAGACTGTGTAATAGTTAAAACTCTAACTGAAACTATAGTTAAGGCTACAGACTTTTGCTTACTTTAGATTAAATATGTTTTTTCCAAAGTTCCTTTAATGTTAAATATTAAAAATTTGGCACAGATTTTCACATACCTGCAATGAGAATATATCAATTAAAAAATTAGATATTTATTCAAATTCATATAAGTCATCTTAAATATAACATAAGAAGCGTTAGATAATAATTATTTTAAATAAATTTTATTGTTATTTATACACTATTATCTTCATATGCAATATTTGTCATTCTAGCATAATATTTGCCACCACTGTCCTCTCCATTCAAACAATAATAATTCCTGATTAAAATTGTCGTGGCATCAACATAAATTTCATTTTCATAGAGTGTCTTAAAACACTTGAGATTAATACATATTTAGTAAATGCATTTAATACACTTTACACACATACAATAACCCCTACTTACACACAGACATACATTAACATACACACACTTATACATTTTAATATACAATTATTATGTTTTGTCTGTTGGCTTAGAAACACTTAAGAACATTTAGAACATACGAATTTTGAACATGAATTATCATTTAATGTAATGCCTAAAACTAGGCAACAAATGTTCAATTTAACTGACCAAATGTAGATTTTATAAATTGTAGGCTCAAGTATGTGCACATTTGATATAGTGAGTTTGAGCTTTTAATGTGTTTTCCTATTGTTGAATATAATTGAGTAAAATTTAATAAATTTGCTTTAGAAATGGTTTTGAGCATTTTTAACTCCCTTGATTATTATTAATTTAAAGAAAATCAACTAAAGCATACTTAGGGGAGTTATAAATGCATAGAGAAAAATATTAATTAAATTGTAATTAGAAAAAGTAATAAAGCATAAAATAATATAAATCAATTTAAATTGAGTATTTGAAATAAAAGAAATTTGTTTAAAGCTGTATGAATTGCTTTCACCCAAACTTGAGTTAGAATGAGTTAATCGTTTATAAATAAAAGTTTCCATATGAAAATTTGAACCCAGCAACTGTTAAATATTAAGCAGAGTATACGTTTTGTTGTCTAATATATGTTTTTTCCAATAAAGTATATGTTTAACGTCTGCGTCCTATTCTAGACTTCTAATTTTTTGAAGCATAACTTCTAGGATGACACTATGAATAAAAATGGACTTTTAAATTAAATTGAAATTTAAATTAAATTGAAATTTATTATAATTATAAAATATTATGCAAGGAGAATATTGAAAATTCGATGCAGCTTAGAAAAGTTTAGTATTTTAATTTAAAGCCTGCTCTCTATTCCAGGATTTAATTAATTAATTTTTTTGTTGCATACCTGTCAGGATGAAAATATGAATGAGAATAGATTTACATATAATTGAAACTTGATATTATTGTAAAATTATATTGAATGACTTTTTCAGTTATTATTTCTCATTGTTCTTTGTAAGCCACAGTGTAGAAGAATTGATATTATATAACTTTCTATAGTCTTGTTGGATTAACACGAAATTTTAACCAGTGCTAGTAAAGAAGGATTAAACTTGATTGAAGGTATCGCACTGTGAATCAATGAACAGAGTAATGGGTGCGAAAAGTACTCTCTGAATTGGACCCCTTTTTAATAAAAGTTTTAATATTATTTTGGACCGTTTTTTAATTAATGATGATGAGTTCCTAACCCCCATGCAAGTGTTCCACAAATGATATAATTAATATATTATTTAGAATTTCGAGTATATTTAACGATGTCCGTTCTTCATATAACTGGCTGCTTATGTAAACTTCGTAAAGAATATATATATAAACAGGCCCCCCTGACCAGAGGGGGTGGGCCTGTTTAGTTCAAATAGACAAAAGCTTTATCTCTGTAAAATTTTATTGAAATATCTCTAACGATTTAAAAGTTACAAAAGCATTTATCAATTTTGGAAACACTTTGTATGTGTATAAAGAGTTGAAATCTGTATATATTGAAATTCCTTTCAACAGATTACAGGATTTTCACTTGTGTCTGTATATCATAAGTATATAACACATACATTAACATTTTTAAAGAACAACATATGAAGATTAAGCAAAATGACCATAAATGTGTGATGGCCATTTTTAAATGGCATAAAACACAATGAAATCAACACTCATAATATGCAGCACAATATGTGTTCATTGTACATAAAATGTAATTGTTATTATCCTCTAACTGTACACAGACTTACTACACATAATCACGACTTAGCCTATACACATATACATACATGCATATATTCACACTTATACACAGATGTTGGAAATAATCATAGATTTATATTTTCTAGTGTAAATATTTCCTGTATGTAGAGAGAGAAAGAGCGAAAGAGAGAGATAAATATCGTTGCTATTTTAGAATGAATATAATGTTTAACTAAATAGCAATTTAAATGCAATTCACAGAATGCAAAGAATATTATTATTACTTTTTTTGTTTTGTATTTTTTTGCCTTAATATTACACAATTGTTGCACACCAATAGAATAGAATAAGAACACAGATACAATCATATCTATATATGTAAAATAAAATGTGTGCATGTTTGTTGACTTCAAAACGGCTGGGCTATTTTTGATGAAATTTTCACAGAAATATCTCAATATAACAGAAAGTATAATGGGCTATGAAAAATTCTGATAGGTGGGGTACCACCCTTACAAAGCAAATATTGATTATCGAATATCTAAAGTAACTGTAATTGACAGAATTTTTCAAATTGGATCCCAATCGCTTCCTCAAGGAACTGTTTTATAGGACAAAATGAAGGACGGATAGGATTTTGGTGAGGGATAGCCCCTAATGAAAACTAATGTTGATTCTTTCCCAAGTAAGAGCTCTACTGGATGAATAGGATCACGGAACTGAAAAGTTTTTAATGCAGCAAAGCGCACTGGGACTTTGGATTTTCCATAATAAGAATATAAATTATATATTGAATAAAAAAAATTCCAAAAAAATGTAAATTTTAATATAAATTAAATAAATAAAATTAGGCAACAGATTTATTTACAAAATCATCCTAAATATATGCTGTATATTATACATAGAATTTTTATTAGTTTCTTTGGTTAAATGGCATGCAATGGTGATACAATTATACAAGAGCTATAGTCTAAATAAATCCTAATAGTTGAAAACGCTTTAATATCCAAGGCACCATTAAGATGAATAAAACCCAAAAGCTATTTGCACCCTACACCACCATAGGTGTTTGGGGTATTATACGTTTGTGCTGAGGTTTCTCATATATAGATAAAATTGTATAATATCCACTTTTAAGTTTACCAGTCGGTTCAGAATCTCTTTTTGATTCGATTTACCGATGTCTGTCCATCTGTCCGGCTGGCTGGGCCATAATAATATGTTCCAAATTTCATAAATATATATATCAAAAAATGCGACCTGCAGTGTGTTTACAAGATTAATATGGACAGCCAGCTGTTAAATTGACTTAGAAATTTATTTTGAGTAGAACAGCATACATTAAGGGAGGTGTAACAATATTGTTTTTACGCCAGCTACAGTGAGTTTAAATAGCGAAAGAGCATAGCGATTTAATTATTGGAACTAAAGACTACATGTTAGGTTTATAGAGGAAGTTAAGCGGGCTCAAAGGATAAAATATCTGAGATAACATTTTTAAAACGTTTGTCATATTTTAGTTTCTTATCGAATTATCCTGTAGTTCCCATAATTAATCCTTTTTTTCAAAAACTAACTTCTGTTGAATCATAAATTAATGAGTGTTTTTTATTTGTATTCCCTAAAAACATGTCTTATGCAAACCCAAGTCATAGCATCAAAATCTACGAGGGTTGGTTCAAAATTGATCATGTCCCTCTCATAGTTATTTTTAATTTTCCTAAAACTTTTTAAATTCGTCTCAATCCTTTAACGTTCACAGTCAATTTCATCCTCAATTTCGAACATTTTCTTCAACATTTTGATAAATTGCGTTTAAGTTCTAATTCACATCCATAATCCAGCTACTAAACTACTAGTCACTTGTCACTCATTATCTAATTTATAAAAAAAAATAAAGAAAAAACAATTACAAACATGACTTGACTAACAAATTCACAAATTCTTCGAAAAAAAACTACTAAAAATAGTCTTTTTCAAAATTTTTTTTTGTTCCACGAAAAAAAAAACCCCTAAACTTTTTCAAATTCCCTGCCATGACCTTCATCTTATGAGCTTTTTTTTTCCTTCCTCAATGTTAAACTTATCTAACTGAAAAAATATATATATATAATACAATTGTTTTACATATTCAGAGCAAAAAAAGTATAAAAATATATATATAATTTGATTTCAATGCTAAAAGTGTATGTGTTTAGCATTAACAATCAGCATTTGCTACGTTTTTACTATTTTCTTCAACCCCCCCTGTAAAAGGAAAAATACAGAACCGTTTTTAAGTTGTATTTTTGCTAAAATCATTATAAAACAAGTAAGAATGTTTTGGTCGATGAAGCCCGGCATTGTAATACCCTATAACACAATGTTGATTAATGAACGGCCCTCGTATCATTTTATTTTTTGATTTATTCTTAAATGTCCAGTATATTATTGTGAAACTAACATTTATGTGTTTTAAATTATTTTTTCTTGGGGTTATTTGGGAGCTAAAAGAAATTTTAAACTGATCCTCGTATAATTTTGCACATATTTATTTTAATTTGACTAGTTATTATTACAATACCAAAGTAGATGTACAATTTATGCTCTTAAAAGTGACATTTGCAAGGAGGATTGTAGGGAACCTATGAGAAGCAATGGACCGACTCTAGCATAATTCGACACATCGTTTTACAATATCATAACACTTATTTTTGACAACTTTCGTTAAAGTCGCTTTACATTAAGGATGTTTATTAGATTAAAATCATATTCTGAGAGGACAGTTGTATGGGAGTTTTCCGAAATATTGCCCCGTACATTACCAATTTCAATCGTCTTTGCCCCTGGGCCAAAATAATTTTATCTACCGAATTTTATCGAAATATCTTAAAAATTGCCACATGTAGAGTGTTCACTACGTTTATATGGACAGCCAGCCAGACAGACAGGCAGACTGACGTACGTACTGACAGACGGACATTGTTAAATTGACTGAGAAAGTAATTCTGAGTCGTACAGTATACTTCAAGGTTGGTTAAACACCATTTCTTCTGTATGTGTTACAAACATCAGCACAGACGCATAATACCCCTACCAACAACGGTGGTGTAGGGTATAAAAGCAAAAATTTGCAATAAAACAGTAAAATTACAAACTGAAATATAAAAAAATATAAATAAAATAAAACAAATAAATGGAAAAATACAACATGGAATTCGCGCCTTTTTAAAATAAATGACTAAATTCAAGAACTGAAATTAAATTTATTTTTATACAAATTTAGCATTTAAGGCATTAAAATTATGACAAAAGTGTGTATATAAGTGATTTATTAGGAGTGAAATTGTAAAATTCTTAACATACATTTATGTTAATTGTATTTTAATGATTGAAATTATTATTACAATTAAATAAATATTTTTATAGTTTTCATCATTAGTGATGTAATTTTGAACTCTTTTCGGAAACCCTTCTGTTGACGTTTCTAAAGTTCTTTTTACAGTTATAGTGCTTTTTGTCGCGGGTTGTCTATCTCCTTCTGTACGCCCTTTTTTGCTTTCTTCAATGCTCTTTTAACAAGAGTCCAATATATCTCTTTTCACTGGACTTAGCTTCAGGCCTCTCTTGGTACAGATACTTGTTTACCATGGTGCAAGGATTCCAAGTTAGGCCAAAAATAAGCGGAACCAAATGAAGTCTTATAAATGAAAGCAGAAGTTTCGTAAATATTCCACAACATTCGTATTTATAAAGAACATTTTGAGAAATTTTGACTGTTCGGTCCTTAAATTTCCTTTAATATTTTTTTCCACGAGCATCAGCAATATACAATTTTTGACAGGAAATTTCGAAAAATCTGCAAAACATAAGTTTCGTCATCCATTGTGCAGCAAAAATGTGTTTTTTCGAAAACTTGACTTCAATTTCCATGCACTATTTTAGGCCTCTAAATTTTGTTAGAAACTTATTGAGCCTTGTAGGCTTTTAGACCAGCATTAGCTTAAGTTCCCTTTATGTAAACTGAAACTTACACGTCCAGAATGGAAAATAGTACCACAAGCTAAAGTTTAGACTAAATATATATATGGACTCTGGTTGATAGTTTATAGAATACAATGGTCATGCAGTATGAAGGCAATAATTTAAAGTCTTTTGATTATATAGTCGAGACTATTCACAGATTCTAGGCGATACTATATATGTAGTAGTGTGTACACTCTTGTTGAGACTTTTTGTAGATTTTAGTCGAGAATATTTTCAAACAATAAATAAAGACTCTTGTCAAGACTAAACAAGAGACTATATTTAGACTTAAGTCGGGAATATATTGAATCTTATTGAGACTATATATAGACATTAGTCGAGACTATTTATAGACTTTGGTCGAGATAATATATATAGACTCTAGTCGAGATAATAAATGGACTTTGCGAGAGAGCATATATAGACTACAGTCGATATGATATATAAACTACAGCCGAGACATTATATAGTCTATATATATTCTTGATATATAATAGTCTATATAAATCTCTTATTCGAGATTTTTTATAGACTCTAATCGAAACTTTTGATAGACTCTAGACCAGACTATATATAGAAGATAGTCGAGACAATGAATAAGCTTTTGGCGAAACAATATATAGACTACAGTCGATATCATTAATATACTATATATAGACTCCTTCGAAATTTTTTTAGACTTTAGCCGAGACTTGACAATGTAGGTTCTATATAGACTTAAGTCGAGAATATAGAATATATAGAGTCTCGTCGAAACTTTATGTTGATTCTACTCATGACTACATATAGACCTTAGTAGAGGTTAACCAACGACAACTCTGTTCAAAATAAGGTCGACAATATAGAATATGTAGCCCCGATACTATATATTATATATATATCGATACTTTAAACCATACAAAATCTCTAGTCCAGATTACATAACCACAATTTGAATTACTAACTAAATTCAAAACACAAACACACACTATTAAATTGCATCTTTATACCACACATACATATAGCCAACTGCTAATAATGCATTTTATTATCTCCACTTACACAGATACATACGTAATGTACACTGATAATATTTATTAAACATTTACACGTATTCGGCCTTAAAAGCAAATATACATTGATATACATATATGTATGTGTACATTTGTGGTATCATATTATTGTATGGGTGTATTATTAACTGTATATACATACATAAACACGCACACACACATACATACAAAATATCATGTGTTAGCAGTATATAATAAATGTTATATGCATGTGTATGTTCTTATCGATTGTATATAAGTGTGCATGTGTGTTTAACATTTTCATTTCCGTTTGCCATAAAATGATATGATAAATATAAAAAAGGGAATTATTATTTTGCTCTTGCTTTTATGTTGTATGAGTGAAATTTTATTTTACTTTACTTAAGGTGAAGTGAAATGGAAATAAAAGAGCATTTTACACATACATTTACGTTTTATTTTCTACAATTCAATGATTATAGTGTTTTCATTTTATATGATTTCTTTCGCCATTTATTGTCTTGGTGTTGGTTCTATTAAGATAAGAAAAGAGGCTTGTAAACTTTATTTGTTTGTCGTTGAAATATTTCTCTATATAAGTTTTGCTTTTTTTTATATCCTCCACCACCACTATGCGAGATAAGGGTATATTAATTTTGTCATTACGTGTGTAACGACAAGAAGAAATCATCTCAGACCCCATTTAGTATATATGTATTTTGCATCAAATCAAAATCTGAGCTTATTTAGCTATGTCTTTCTGTCTGTGTGTTGGATACTTTCTAATAGTTTTAAGCTTAAAAAGTCTCTAAAATAAATAAAAATTCTGTTGAAATTCAACACAATTATTTTTATAGCTCTTCCTAATACATATTATTAATTTTCTATAGCTCCCATATTACACTGTAGCTTTTATAGTGGCCTTTTCCATAATCGGCGTTTAAACTACTGAACGGATTAAATTTTCCGTTCAATATCTTTAACTCATTCTAATTTTGCATTATATAAGTGGTGGAGGGTATTTAAAATTCGGCACAGCCAAATGTGGCATTCTCACTTGTTTATTTTATTTTTATTTTTTTGTTCTAACAAATTTTTGTTCTATTTTCTAGTTAAAACTTTAATGTTTTTAATTTTGCTTCTTCTTTGAGGAAAAAGAGAGTTTGCAGAGTAAAGAAAAAGAATGGTTTTAAAAGAAACAAGAGAAAGCTGTAATAAAATATTGTTCTATGTTTTAGAGTCTGTAACAATGGCTGGAGATTTCGAGGAGTTTTTCTTTTTCCTACTGAAGAGCACAGTGGTTGAGATTTAACATATTATGAATCTCTCCCATAAATCAATGACTATTGAAAATACTGTAGTTTATAAAAGACTATAGCTTACAGTCAAATGGATTCTAAGGTATAGTCACGGTTTGACTTTAGTCAATAGTGTAAGCTACAGTCTAGACACCAGTCAATACTATAAAGTATAGTACACATTTGACTTTGGTCAGTGCTATAAACTGTAGTACAGACTATAATTTTATAAATACTAAAAATATTAACAAGCTCTTAGTCAATAGCATAAGTTGTAGTCTAGGCCCGACTAGACTCATATAGGTTATAAACTATAGCATCGACTACACTCAAGTCACTATTAATGTAAATTATAGTGTAGTCAATACTTCAACCTATAGTCTAGATTTGGTTCTAGTTAATACTGTAAGTTATATTCTAGTCTAGACTACATTCTTAAATTTTGTCAATAATATAAAGAATCGTGTTGGTTAGATTCTGGTCGACATTATAAGCAACATTTTTAAACTAAACTCTATTCAACAATAAAAGAGGGACTGTAATCGAGACTGTATATAAACTCTGTTCTAGACATTATGAAGGTTATGGTCGAGTCATATATAATAGACTCTAGTCGAGACGATATATATTATAGACTTTAGACGAGACCATATTCAGGTTATAGTCGGGACTATATATAGAGCGTATTCGAGACTATATATAGAAACTTGTCCAGACTATATAGATTTATGTCGAGAAAATACACTCCTTCTAGTCTTTACTATATATAGATTCTAGTCTAGAATAAATATAGACTCTTTTTAACATTATATATAAACTTTTGTCAAGAGTATATATAGATCATAGTCGAGAATATATATGTCAAGGCTATTTATATTATCAATTCGAGACTATATATAGACTCTAGTCTATGTATAGACTCTAGTCGAGACTATATATAGACTGTAGACGAGACTATATATAGACTGTAGACGAGACTATATATAGACTGTAGACGAGACTATATATAGACTGTAGACGAGACTATATATAGACTGTAGTCTAGACTATATATAGAGTCTAGTCGAGACAATATATAGACTCTAGTCGAGACTGTATATAGACTCTAGTCGAGACTATATATAGACTCTAGTCGAGACTATATATAGACTCTAGTCGAGACTATATATAGACTCTAGTCGAGACTATATATAGACTCTAGTCGAGACTATATATAGACTCTAGTCGAGACTATATATAGACTCTAGTCGAGACTATATATAGACTGTAGTCTACACTATATATAGACTCTATATAGACTCTAGTCGAGACTATATATAGACTGTAGTCTATACTATATATAGACTCTATATAGACTCTAGTCGAGACTATATATAGAATCTAGTCCAGACTATATATAGACTCTAGTCCAGACTATATATAGACTCTAGTCGAGACTATATATAGACTCTAGTCCAGACTATATATAGACTCTAGTCCAGACTATATATAGACTCTAGTCCAGACTATATATAGACTGCAGTCGAGACAATATATAGACTCTAGTCGAGACTATATATAGACTCTAGTCGAGACTATATATAGACTCTAGTCGAGACTATATATAGACTCTAGTCGAGACTATATATAGACTCTAGTCGAGACTATATATAGACTCTAGTCGAGACTATATATAGACTCTAGTCGAGACTATATATAGACTCTTGTCGAGACTATATATAGACTCAAGTCGAGACTATATAGACTTTAGTCGAGACCATTTATAGACTTTAGTCGAGGCTATATATGGACTCTAGTCTTAACTATGTAGATTCTGGTCTAGACAATACATGTCCTCCAGTCGAAACTATACACATACTCTAGTCGAGACTATGTATAGACTCTAGTCGAGAATATTTAGACTATAGATGGGAATATATATGTAGACTTTACTCGAGACTAGAAAACTGCTATAGTTCAGACTAAAATCCATTCAATACCATAAGCTATGATATAGATTAGATTAAGGAGTTCAGATATTTTTAGTCCACTGTATGTTGTTGTTTAATATTTGTTTTTGTAAATGGTAGTAGTGCAGGGATAAATGAGAGAAGAAGTGTAAAGAGAAATATCCTGATGTTAAAGCTATTTTTAACTACAAGGTTTAATAATAATATATATTGAAGAATATCTACAACTAGCAGGATAATAAAAACGCTTTTTCAGACATTTGTTTGGTAGAAAATTGTTTTGAATATAGTTTTCTTCTAAATATTTGGAAATTTTTTTAAGCTTTCGATTTTTACAAAAATTTATAGCAAAGTAAAATCAGTTTGGTAGGACGAACTGACTTTTAAAGTTCTGCTATAATTTTTTTCGATACGAAATTTCGAGCTCACACATAGAAAACTACATACCGGTTCCTTAAGTTCTTTATATATAGTTCCTTTGTTTATATATGCGACTTAACTTGTTACTATAGATTCCGGTTTTTTTTTTGCTGTCCTTTGTATTCTACTTCTGATTGCTTTCACTTACTTTATTTATTGTTTATACAAGAGCATCATTATTATTGTTCGTTAAAAATACAAAGAAAAAAAGGGAGGACAACAATTTTTTTCCTTTTGTTGGTTACAGTAGTTGAAATATTTAACAAGGATAACAAAACTGCATAACCAGTTGTCAATATCAAAGAGCAAGGAGCAAAACAACAACAGCAACAACATTATTATTTTGTAGAGAACAATTTCGAAGAGAATTTTAAGGGAAACCTCAAGCTCACACTTTAACATTTTATACATTTTGTCCTGTAAATCTAACCTTGAGGAGAAAAAGAGATGAACATGTTAAAGTAACAAAGAAAATTACTTCCAAAATTACCTTCAAATTGGGGACTTGATAATTGGGGTGAAAGAAAAAAACATTAGAAAATTGAATTTTTATTTAAAATAAATTGAAAATTTTATCAATAAATAAAATTGAAGGGCGACAATCAATTTTTATCGCAAACATACAAGGAAGATGGGAAAATTGAAATAATGACAGGCATTTTAGAAAATTAGGAGTTTTTAATCTGAAATTATTTTTTCCGGATTTTAATTTTTAATAAAAATATTTAAATTTGTGTAATGCTAAGAAGGAATCATCTCAGATCCCATAATGTATATATAATGTTGCATGAAATCAAAGACGATTTAGCTATGTCCACCTGTTTGTCTGTTGTTGTCACGCTCACATCCACAATAATTGACAGAGCTCAATGATATTGGGCCTGAGTGTTTGTTTTAGTCCTGAGAAGTCTTCTGTTTAAAATCATCAAAATTGGTTGGGTATATTAAAAGATATTGACCGATATCCGAGGCATCTTCTAAGTTTAAGTAAAATTTTTTCTTTAAAATTTGCACAATGTGGTGGAGGGTGTTGAAGATGCATCATAGCCGAATATGGCATTGTTGTTTTAAGATCGATTCGAGGTGCAACTGTATATCCAAACCGATTTTTGAATCATAATTTTGTTATTAAATTATTAGAGATATCTTAATAAAACTGCCTACTGTCATAGCTAAGGTTGAGGTTTTCGAGTTGATTTGAAGCAGTATAGACCTTTATCTGGTCAGGAGCATAGGTATTATAAGAGCCAGAAAAAATTTTGCATTGACACTCATATAGTTTCGAACTTCAATTTAAGATTATATGTTTCTTAAATTATTATTATTATTATTATTATTATTATTATTATTATTATTATTATTATTATTATTACAATACCAACGTATATGTCAGATTTATACCCTTGAAAGTGACATTTGGAAGGGGGCTTGTACATGACCAATGAGATGCAATGGGCCCAAAATCGTATAATTAAGCACAACGTTTTTTGAATATAATAAGTCTCTTATTATTGCCAAATTTCGTTAAAAAATCTATATATTAAGGATTTTTGTGAGCTTTAAACTTCATTTCGAAAGGATATTTGAATGTGAGGTACTTTGGACTGAACGTCAACGTCAATAGACCTCATGAAAAATTTCATCAAAATATCTGAAATATTGCGACTTTTAGAGTGTTTTTTTTAGGACACACAGACGGACGGATGGTATTCATCATTGCTGTTATCAGCAAACGCAGAATACTCCAACCACTTACGGTGGTGTAGGGTATAAATACTCTACAGGGAAATTGTATGAAAAATATCCAAATTTTACTAAAAGAAGCCTAATTAAGGTATGATATTTAGAAAAGCTATAAATTTCTGACACCAGCAACTGTCAACTTCGTGGTTTTAGGACTTAATTTTCTACATCTTTCTTTTATTAGTTGTCTAAAATTGGATAGGACTTGTGGACAGATTTTTATTCGGATCTCATATATAGACGTATTCTCATTTAGATTTCTGTGTTAAACAATAAAAAATTATAATATTTGCAACAAAAATCGGTCATCCTCTAACTGACAATGACTTCCCGCAGAACAAAATTGGGAATGTTTTTCTAAAACAAAAATAATAATGAATAAGCAAATAATGAATAATGAAATAATGAATATGACTCATGAGATAAATTTCAAAAGATTAGTTCGATCAGGCCCGTTTAGAGTTATGCTGATCTACTCAGAATCCCTTGCTGAGAAAAAATAACGAAAATCAAATCAATAATCATTTAGTGGAAAAAACTTCGACTTTATCTCTTTTTTCAAGACTCTGACACTAAAATCTCTATTTGAAGTTATATTTTATAAAATAAAATATAAATATAAAATTTTATCGTGGTTTTATCTCAAAAAATACTCCTATTTCCTGTGTACTTTAAATGTTGCCATATAGATGACGGAATAATATTACAATTTCCGTTTTGTAGAAAAATATTAAGGAAACCACAAACGCTTTTTCGCTTTAATATTTTCCTTAAGATTCATAGCATATTTTTAGGATATTTTTAATAATTAAAGCATACTTTTTAAAGTAGATGATTAATTAATTTTTCCCTTTTTTGCTTCACTGGTGATAACTAAATAAATTATTTATGTTTAATATGAGAGAAAAAAGCGTTTGATATTTTTTAAGCCTGAAGAATTTAATAGATTTTAAAGTTATTTTTATGGAGGGAGAATTGAAAAATCTTAATATTTGATATAATTAAGTTTAGTGAAACTAGATGTTATCTTTCCAAACTTTATTTATGAATCGTTAATATTTAATATGATTACAGCTCAGGTCTGCTGAACTGGAAAACTATAAAAGATAAATGAGGAGTGAGATCGAAAATAATACTTCATTCATGTTAATAAAAATGAAACCACTAAATTTATAGTTTTATTTTTTATCTTATTCTTATTCTAAATATTATTATTACAATTTAGAAAAAATATTTTTATAGTTTAAGTCACTTGAGATAATATTTTTGACCTTTTTCGGAAACTCTTCCATTAACGTTGTTGTAGTATGTACTTTCTGTCACTGTGAACAAGTAGTTCATCTCTGTCAACTCTTTTGGACACTGTTTTTGGTCTTTAATTCTCTTTTTAAAAAAGCCCAATATTATCCACTGGTCTTAGCTTTGAGCATTATTATTCTTGTAATACTTAAGGACTTGTTAACTATTGAGACAGGATTCCAAGTCAAAAAAAAAACATTATGATAATATATAAGTCTCATAAAAAGTCCTTGAAGAAAATTTCGGTGTTAAAAGATCTCGTTGTAATAAATGATTGATCAAATTCCCTCGAGCATTAGCATCATAAAATTTTCAGCCAAAAAAAATTAATAATCTTCATTGGCCATTTAAAATTAGTGAATATTCTTATATGTATTTTTACCTTCTCACTCCTTAATTTCGAGAAATAAGAAATTAATAACAATAATTATAATAAATTAATTATATGGCTGACAGATTGTTTTTTGTGTTCATAATTGAACTAATTGGATTTTCTTATTTATAATTTGCATAAATTTTCTTTTATTTAAAGCATACTTAAAGGCTTAAGTATTTTATTTATATAATTGTAAAATTTACTTTCAAATAAATTATTATGTCGGAAAAACAGCTTTATTTAAATTATGCTTTTGTTTATGAATTAAATTTATTAGTTTTATACAAAAAACATTATTTTATTATTTAAATGTAAATAAATACAGCATACTTAAGGGATTTTTCATTTGAAAAAAAAACAATTGCATACCTCCAGTTAAAACTTTAATATTATTTGTTTTTCTTGGTCTTAATTTTTCAAAATACCATAAAATCTCCTATTACATAGACCTTTTTTTCTGGAGCTTGTATAGGTGTGTGTTTTACAAACATATTTAGTTTTGGGTTTTTTCTATTATAACATGAGTATAAATTAAGGACATTAATATAGAAAAATAAGGGGGTTTGTTCATAATACTGTTAGAATGTTGTCTTGGATTATATTTTGCGGTTAACCATAAAAACCGGATACTAATAGGGTGTCAAATTATAATACTATTACAAAAAAAAAAAAAAGAAGTTAGAATGCTATATTTGGCTATGCCGAATCTTCAATGCCCTCCAAACCAAATGCGTGTGCTGTAACACATACAGTATATAAATATGCATTTTTGGCTATAACCTTTCTCCTTCTGAACCGATTTTGATAACTTTTTTAATGGTATTCAAGGTTAATTTTATGGCGTAATATCATTCTAATTTGTCGATTTATAATTGATAATTTTACGAAAGGTTTTTGCCTGAACTTAGAAGTTATCAGATATCGGTCTATATCTTTTAACATATTAAACCGATTTTGCTGGTTTTAAATAGGAATATTTTCAGGATAAATGTCATTGAGTGTACTAACAACCGACAGAAAGACGAACAATAATATATACATTATGGTGTCTGAGATGATTCCTTCTTAGCGTTACACACGGAATGACAAAGTTAATACACCCTCTTCTCCATTTGTGATGGTAGGGTGTATAAATAGAAGAAAATTTGTGTATGTAAGTATGTGTGTTTTAAATTTATGTAAAAAATGTAATGTGAAAATATATTTTAATTTTTTTATGTTGTCATAAGTTATTTTAACAAAGGAGCAGGACCAACATAAAAAAGGGATCCTTTAGTTTTTGGTTTAGTGAAAGTTTATTTCTTTTGTTCTCCTTTTCTCTCTTATTTGTTATGTATTTTAATAACAAAAAAAAGGATGTAGGAAAAATTTTAATATTGTAATTAATTTTCTTGCATTTTCAGTTATAATTATTGTGAGTTTTTATTTTCAGAACAAAAATTAGTTAATGAATATTTTTCATCATTATTTTTGTTATTTTCAGTATATACGAGAATAATGAAAACTTAAAAAAAGTTAAAGGTGAGTGTAATTAAGTTTCCTTAAAAATTTATTGTAAGATTAAAATGTTTATTATGGACACAAAACATCTGAATGAATTATTAAAACAAAAAATTACAAAAAATTGTTCATCTGATTAGATTAAATAAAATTTTTTCTCAAAGGTAGCAGAAAAGTGTAGCATAATAAGTTCAAAAGCAGGTCTTTAAATTTGATCTATTGAAGAAGCTATGGTCCGGCAAAAATTTGATTTTTTCAAAAATATATTTGAATTTTTCATACCCTCAAAATGCGTGTGAAACAAATTTGTTATGTTATGAATGTGTACGTTCATACACACTTACTTATAAAATCACAAACACATATTTAATATTAAAATTTTTATTGTATTTATAACCTCCACTTTCAAAAGTGGTGAGAAAAAAGAATCATCTCAGTCTTCATAATGTATATATATTCTTGTCTGTCTGTCTGTCTGTCTGTCTGTCTGTCCATCTGCCTATTGAAATGAAATTTTCTGAGAAGTTTCCTATTTAAAACTAGCAGACTCGGTTTCATTTATCAAAAGTTATAGACCGATATGATTCAACCACTAAGTTCAAGCCAAAAACTTTTGTAAAATTGTTAACTATTAATCGATAAATAAAAATTAAATTTTGTCATAATATTCAGTTATGTGAACTTCAAAAATTTCTAAATCGGTTCAGTAGGAAAAAGTTATATATTTAAAATTTTGTACGCTTTTAAAATAATTGAATGCCCGAGGTACCACACTTTGCTCTCCTATAACTCCCTTGAAGCTCCAATTGATCAGCTACACTCCTCTGCCTTTATTATGTTGAATTTCGTGTTAATCTGTCCAGCTGAACAAAAGTTATAGATTTTCTCTGCTTCACTTTCACTACTACGTTCAATCGGAATCTCTTTCGAAGCTCATAGTTTTAGACTCCTCTATTACTCTTATGTAAAAATTTTATGTAATTTCTTTTAGCCTATCGAAAGCTATAAGTTTGCTTCAAAATAATAATAATAATAATAATAATAACAATAATTATAATAATTTTAAGCCACCATTGTTTCGTCTAAAAGCTTGCAATCGATATACCCTTTCAAGCTGGTAATACTACATAACTCTGCTACCATTATACACAGTTTTATGTAAATGCTTTCGGCCCATCGGTGTATGATATCCCATCTTTTAGTTTAAGAGATCTTTTCAGAAAAGTAAAATTTCGAATATAATACTTTTTATTGTATTTTGAACTACTGAGTTCCACAGTATACCATTTTTAACAGTTAAAGAAAGCTTTGATGTTACCCTCTGAATATAGCGTCTCGGTTGTGGCTAAAATTCAATTATAAATCAAGACGGAAGAAAATTTGTCTTACAAGTGTATGGGAAATAACTAAATTTGACTCGAGTGAGACTAGTTTAGGTTGGAGCTATAAACTTCATTTGTTATTATTCGTATAAAATATTAAAAATTTAATCCATTTGACGTTGACATGACAATTATAGAATTAAAAAGATTCCCATTTTTCCATGCGGAAATAGACTTTTTTCACCTTATTATTTTATGGACCGTCCGGCAGGAAATACATTTTGTGTCTTTACCTTATAAATTTAGTTTTATATAAAGGACAATTAAAAAATCTTTTGCTTCAATTTTTCAATTATTTTTTGGCGCATTTTTGAAAAATCAACATACTTTTAATGGCGAACTGTGACCAGATGGCAATCTCTAACTGTGCGGGAATTTCATAACGATATCTCTCACGGTTTAGAAGTTTAAGATTTTTTTTTCGAAAAAATCAATTTACACTTTGTGCGCTGGATTATTATCATAAAAAAGTATTGTTTTTTCATTCAAATTTTCATCATTTCTGCCTAAATATTATTGATTTATCTGTCAATAACTTGTCAAACTTAAATCTAATTGACAGGCAACACCGCAGACAGCTTCCTCAAACTAAAAATAATATTTCTATTGATTTCGCAAAATAAATTGCAAAAAATAATAATATAGCAATTATTGTAAATATGTGAGTATGTATATATATACAGTCACTAATAAAACTATTGGCACAGCAAGCATTTTTTGTTTTATCTTAATTTTTCTGTCAATGACAACCAAATTTTAAAAGAAAAAAATCATTAATACTGAATAGAACCATAAGTAGTTTGACTAACACAAACACTTATATGCCGAGATGGGTCGAATAGTAGAACGAAGTAGTTTCATTATTAGAAGCGTAGTGAATCGTTTAAAAGCTGAGTCAAGTCTCCAAAGTTCGAATAGAATCGGACGATTTAAAGTTTTAACTTTCCGCAAAAGTAAACAATTTGCCTGAAAAATTAAACACAATCCTAAGAAAACATCTACCATAATTGCTGCAGAAGTCCCACAAGTATATAACAATGATATACATTACCCTTCTTAAAGATTTACATGGAGTTTTAAGTATATCGTTCGACTCAGAATCACTTTCTGAGTCAATTTAACGATGTGCGTCTGTCTGCCCGGTTGTCTATGTCTACAGTTCGGAATTTTTGAAATATCTCGATGAAATTTGATACATGTTATCGTTTTGGACTAAGAACAAAGTCTATTTAACTTAGCCATGTTCGGTACAATTTGTAAGTCTTATAATATTCTAAAACGTTGTGACAAAATATGTGAGGTCAGTCTATTAGTTCTCATAGGTCCCAAACAAACTCCCTTCCAAATATCACTTTTTAGGGCAAACATCACACATATACGTGGTATTGTTATCATAATTGGTGAAATTAATATAAATGTAAGCAAAAAACGATGTGAAATATTATACGAGGGTCAGTTCATAAGTCCTTGTAGCCCTCATTGGCACTTGCTGTGCCAATACTTTTGTTCAGAACTGTACATATAAACACACGTGTATTACTTATACTTTTCTCTTAATACAAAATTTATTTTCTCTTTTTACTACCCACCCCCTCCATCATTGATCCATATTTGTTCTTACCTTAACGAAATGATAGAATAATACAGCACCAACGGTCGATAAAGCAAACCATACAAAAACAGCAAATGTTGAAACAGTTGAGATATTCATGACATGTAAAGCATTGGAAATGATAATCGCAGCAGCATGACAGAAAAGGAATGGCATGAAAAGACGCTCCAAAATATCCCAAGGAATTTCAGCTGATTTTTGTGGTAAAACAGAAATTGAACCACGTCTCAAAGAGGCGCGTCTGGAGGCACGACGCTGTAAATAAACAAAAATAATAATTATTATTATTGAAATAAAAATAAAATTTATTATTTAAGATAAAAAAATCAGTAAATATTAAATAACTGAAGTGTAAATAATACAGAAATCTTATGTAAGAAATTATTAATGATTTAAACGAAGACGAGTGAGAAATTTGAGGAACTGAGAATGAAATGAAATTTAGCAAAAACAAGAACTGTTGAAGGTAAATTTAAATTACTTGAAATATTAATGATATAACAGTTATTTTTATTTATGTATATGTAATAACCGAAAACAAAAGTAATTGAAGGGTTGAGAGAAAAAGAAGCTATATATACCCTACACCACTACCATAGGTGGTTGGGTAATTATGCGTTTGTGTAGAAATTGTAACGCGCAGAAAAAATTTTGATAGCCCTCCAATCAGGATGGGTTTCTGAGTCTTCTTAACGATGTCTACCTTCCCGTCTGTCTGTTCGTCTAGCTTTTTGTCCATGAAAACTTTGTTAATAAATTGCAGATCGCAAATTTCATGATATTTTAATGAAATTTGCATGTGTCATTGTTTTGGTCCAAGGATGATGTCTATTAAAATTGATAATAAGGGGTCCATTATTTCGCTAAGCCCCCAAACAAATGTTCCTGTCGGAATGGGGATTTAAGTTCACAAAATTCTTCAATATAAAGCGATTTTTATGAAATTTGTTATTTTAAAACGATGTACCAAATAATACAATGATCGGTTCATTATATCTCATAGTTTTTGAAGGTCTTAAATCTCATATATACATTGAGATTGTAATGATAATTAGACAAATCAAGACAAATATTAAGAAAAAATCGATGTGCGAAATTTTAAGTGGGTCGGTCCGTAATTTCTTCGTGCTCCCATATAACATCCACAGAATAAATCGGTTTAGGACGCGCTTATCACACATGCATGTAAGCACCATTATAATATAATGCACTGTTAACCATAACTTTACAAAAATCTATATACGAGGGTGGTTTGTTAATTTTATATCGAGTCGAATTTGAAGGATTAGATTAAATTGAATATAAGCTACGGTATCTTTCGTATCTGTTTTTAAGGTTAAAATCCCATTTCGATAGGACATTTTTATGGGAGTTACCTGAAATTTTTGACAGAACGCAACCAGTTTCAATTGGCTTCAGTTATTTTAGTCCAAAATAAATGTATCCCTAAAATTGTGACCTTTTTAGTGTGCACAACGTTAACATAGGCAGCTTTACGGACAGATAGACAGTCAGATGGACGGACATCGTTAAAACTAAAAATTAGTTTCACTTCTAGACCGTGTTTGTGCTGGTGTTTCTTATACTTTCACTTTTGACGGATCAACTCAGAATTACATTGAGAGTCGAGACTGTCTTTTCATATAAAGTTATACAGTGTGTCATCACAATACACCTTAAGGTCACCGAGTGAAGGTGTGCATTTTTGATGTGACACCCTTCCCTACCTACACAGTTTGTTCCAGTCGGATTAACTTTTAAACCTTTAACGGTCATAAAATTTTAAATATAGCGGGATTTTAACGGATATCAACAGGAATAAGCTTTATAACAATTTAAAACGATTAAGAGTCGCTTAAATATTTCTCAATGTTCCACTCAACCCCCCTTTCGAATATCACTTCGAAATGCATAAATATCACATAGACATGGGTATTTTAATAAAATTTGGTCAAATTAAGATAAAAGTGAGAACCGGTGTGTGATAACCGTTCGGAAAAAATGTGTAAATTTATATGAACTCAAGGCAAGAGTCCTGCCACAAGCCCTTTTAAAATTTGGCAAATTTTTTAAAAAGATATAAAATTTTTTGTGGAGTTTTCAATTCACAAAACTGGAATCATCTTTTAAATGTCATTAGTATAAAGCTACATATGTAAGGGAAACACCCAAAAATTATTTCTTTCTGGGTGGCCCTCATACTTACAGGGTGTTCATTTTAGTGGAAAAAGTCAAAATTTTTAAAAGTGATTTACCAGGTTGGGTTTGTGGAAATTTATGTCTAAATGGGAATCTTTAACACGTTCCTATATGTATCATATTGAAATTCCAAAGAAGTCTGTTGCAAAAAGGAATAACAACATAATTCAGTTTTTTCCTCTTCATGGTGCAACTTTGAACATCAAAATGAAGTAACAAAGAGAACGAAAGTAGTTATTAAGCGACACATGTTGTACATCGTTTTGTAAGGTATATTATGTTAAGTGTATATATTTTCTTTTTCTACTTCTTCCTACTTTATTTTGAAATTCATAAAAATTGAGTTATGTTGTTTTTTCTTTTTGCCATAGAAATATCGTTATCATATTTTTCAAAAAATCGAAATGCTTTACACAATTTTTGAAATAAAATGACACTCCAGTTACATTTTCTTTAAAAAAATGCGAATTTTTATATTTAAGCGATTTTACTGATATCAAAGATAAGATTAGGTTATCTTAAGTAAAATTTAGCTATATTCTATATATCAAGCATAAAAATAGGTTAATAATTATTTAAACTTGAATATCTCTGAAACCATAAGAGATAACATACACATATCTATATATAAAATTTCGAAGTTATAGTCTGATGACAAAACTTAGTGCTTAGTGCTATTAACTACTTCATTGCCGCTAAGTGTATTGTAGGGGGACAATAAGGAGCTTAATGAAAATATTAGTGAAATTTTTCGAATTCGTTGTTACAGCAAAAGGTTAAAAGTTAGGAAACAATAAAATAACATTTTACAATACACTTGGTAATCTTAAAGTGGAAACAAACGCACGTTCTTTAGAGTCACTAAGAATCATTAAGAGGCGTTGAAAGGGGTGTGTTATCTGACTATTTCTTAAAAGAATATTATGTCTGCGTAGTTTAGTGCCATTAATATATATAAGTGATGTATATATTTGTATGGGTATTAAAGACTCGGCACAGCTGAATAAAACATTCCTATTTTGTTGTGTTTAATTTTGTCAACAAAAAGAATCCCTGGATATTTCAAAAAAAAAAAACAAGATAATTTATTACTAAAGCAAACAAAAAAAAAACATTTTAAATAACTTAAAGAATTATGTTGCAATTAAATTTTATAAAAAAAGAGGTATAAAAAATATATAAAATTTTTTTGATTTTTGGAATTTTACCAAAAAGATTTCAATTTGAATACAGAAATGAAATAGAACTGAAATATTCTAGAAAATTTAGAAAAACAATTTTTTTATGAAAAATTAGTTTTGTTCGTTCCCAAAAACCCACAGAGAAATGGAAAAAAATCAAAACAAAATTATTGTAACTTATAAATGACGCACAATAAATAAATTAATACATAAAATTAAAAAAAAAAAATCAACAAAATTTTCATCATCGTCACCATAAAGATTTTTATAGAGAAAACATGTCGATGAAAATTTGGGGGGAAAAATAAAAATAAATAAAAGCAAATAAAAATGATATATTCAGCTATACCGAATCTGTGATACCCTCCACCATAAATGCATGTAAAGTAAATATGGAAGATTTCGTACATACACACGTACACAAACGTATACAATATACAAAAGTTTTTCTTAAATAAAAATCATAAAATTAGTTTTATTTTGGGCTATAACTTTTTTCTACTGAACCGATTTTGAATTGATAATGAAGAACATATTGACTTTATGTTGTTTTTTGTAGAACTTTGATTTTACGATTTTGTTATATAAAATATGAAACTTATCAGGACTATAAAAAATACTCAGACAACAGACGGACGGACAAAACAGACGGACAGACATGCAGACGGGAATGGACAGAGCGACGAAGACGACTAGACATGCAAACATAGCTAAATCTATTCAGATTTTGATTTCACGTATTTATACATACATTTTGGAGTCTGAGATGATTTCTTCTTAGCGTTACACACGGAATGATAAAGTTAATATAACCTTTTCACCACTTGTGGTGGTGGTGGTGGATATAAAAATATCGATGAAAATTTTTGGGGGAAAATGAAAATAAATAAAAATAAAATTAGCCTAAATCAAATGTTTAAAAATAGACTTCATTTTTTTTGTTATAAATGAATAACAACATTAATTGCCGGCCGGCTATAAAGTTGTATATAATTATAATAACTGAAACTAAAATGACTAAAAGTTTAATTGCAAAAAAGAGGGGGAAAATGTTTAGTGAGACAAGGTTAAATAAAATTGAAAGAAAAATTCAATGCAAAATTTTATAACAAAAACGAGTAAAAATGCTATAATGAACCATGACGAATCTTCAGTGCCCTCCAGCACGATAAATTTTGAAATAATTGTAGTAAATTGACAAAAATTCCACTTGTTTCATTTATGTGCAAAATCTCATTATTTAGTTTCAGAATGATGCGATATTAAGAAATTTGTTTATAAAGGGGATACTCAACACCCCGTGTCCTATTTTCAAATTTATAGTCTAAAATAACGTGTTGTTAAATCACCGTTTATAATGAAATTATAAATAAATGCGATTTTAAATGTTACTTTAATAAAAGGGTGCACCTTCCCTTTGCCGTATCCAAAAAAAATTATAGTTCGTACCGTGTTCCATTAAAGATCCGACTTTCGAATTTTATTAATATTGAATAAGTCGTCAATTTTTTGTTACTAAACCGATTTTATTGATTTAAAAAATTTGGAAACTTTGTAGAACAATAACAAATACTTAGACGGACTGAGATCCATCAATTATTGTAGATATAAGTGTGCTAACAACAGACAGACAGACGGACATAGCTTAATCGATTCCGATTTTGATTTAATACAAGAATATATACTAATTAATAGCAAAATATTTAGGAACAAAAAAATAATCTGGTTATGTTTTATTGAATTTGGATTGTTATTGTGAGCGTGAGCATGTTTCCATCGTAACTGATGGATAAGGCTAAATCGGCCCAGATTTTTATGACACATTACATCTGATGACTTTGCTATATATTTTGTGTTCTTAAGGGAAGATAACTTGTTTTACAAAATACACGCTGTCTCTTAAGATACACTTGACGAAAAAGTGTATCGTGGAATACACATACGTTTTTATTGTCTTGCTATGTTACACCTGGTATACAGTGAGTTCGAATCCATTTTTATAATTCTGAAACTATTGAACTGTTAGAGATATATTAATGAAGTTTCAATCGTTTAAAGATAAGATGTTTTTAAGTAGACTTAGAGGAGCTTAGGCACCAATTTGGTCAAGACGTCGACGACGATTCTCCAATTTCCAAGGTGGCAAACTTTAGACGAGTGTATTTATGGGAAACAATTTGAAGATACCCCAGTTTTAATCATGTGAAATTTCATTAAAATATCTTGAACGATTTAAAACCACAGAATCATTAAAAAAATCGATTTGCTTATAATGTGGGTCATTGATTATGACTTTTACCAGATAAAAGTCTGAATTTCTTCAGATCAACTGCAAGATATATCAGCCTTAAGCATTAAAATTTCTGACTTTTAAAAGTAAATAATTTTAGAAAACGATCCGATTTTGATGGTTTTAAATAGAAAACTTCTCAGGATTATAAGAAATACTCAGGCCAAATTTCATTGCACTTTATGAAGTACTGTGGAGGTGAGCGTGACAACAACAAGCAGACAGATAGATGGACGGACATAGCTAAATCGACAAAGATTTTGAATTGATGCAAAAATTATATACATTATGGGACCTTCTTAGCGTTACATACGGAATGATTATGTCAATATATCCACTTTACCACTTGTGGTGGTGGAGATTATAAAAATAATTGTGAAAATTATTGTGAGTTTTTAATAGAAATTTCTGTTTTTATACACAATTTATTGATTTCAATGCCATTAATAATATTTATTTAATTTATTTTGATTTGTTTATAATAAATAGAAAATTTTAACCAAATAAAAGAAAACAATATTTAGTATTTTCTTAATTCATCCATTATTCAGCCAGAATTTTATAAAATTATTTTTTTGAATATTTTCGATTCCTAAATTGATTATGAAAACTATTTTAATTAATTTCATTTGCAAGAAATTTTCACAATTTAATTGGATAATTAGCTATTGAAAAAAAATTCAAAATCTTGCACTCAATACTAAATTTAAATGACCCTGACTAAATATAAAAGTAAATGACTAATGGATTTTTGTTAAAATAACTTTAACATATTAAATTTCTAAAAATGAAAATTAGTCACAGATAAAAATAACTAAAAAGTGAACTGATTTGACATTAGACAAGTGACATATACTTTCAATGAACAATGGGCCGGAAAATATAAAATAGAAGTTCGGTTAGTTGCACTTTAAAATGGAAGAAGTTAAAATAAATATTTTGGTGTAACTTTGTAAACATTACTTTTAAGATATGACTTTTAATAAAATAAATATTGATAAAGCTTTTAATACTAAATTTAAAATCAATGTTAGTACAGAACTGTAGAAAGATTCCCATTTTCATATTCCACATTACCCAAAATACCAATTCGGAAAAGCTTATTTCAACATTAAACTTTTTCAAAATTTTATTCACTATGACGTCATGGGAGTAATATTGGATAAAAAAACTATAAAGCTATCAATTTGAGTATAAAATGGACAAAAAGTTGTTAATACAGGACACTGAAAAGGTTTTCATTTTTATATTCCAATATACTCATAACTCTAATACGGGGAAAATTTGCTTAAAAAGATTACCTTCTTTTCAGTAATTTAGTCACTCTGTCATTATAAGGGTCCTGATCCATTCCAAATTTTTGAAGTACTTAGCACACATATTTAGGTATATAAACAAGGTATTTTTTCTTTAAAATTTAAACCCTATTTTTTTTAATAATTTTTTTGTTCAGTGTATTTTTGTCAATATTGTTTTATTTTAACCTTTTTTTGATCTTAATAAAAAAGCTTTTTCTATGAAATTTTAGCATTGGATAAAATTGTTTTTAATGAAGGACTTGAAATGGATTCCCATTTTTATAATCCTAAATACCCAAAATGCCAATAAGAAGAAAACTCAATTCAGAATTTGACTTTTTTCAGTCAATAAGTTACTTTGACTTTGCAAGAGATTCAATCCATTTCAATTTTTTTAATGCGTAGCACATATGTGTAGATATATAATCAAGGTTATTCACTTTAATTTTAGCTTTGTCACTTAAAGCTTTATTTATTTAATTTTTCAATAATCGAAAAATTGTCGATGTAATTTTGTCAATCTTTTTTTTACTTTAAATAAAATCACTATAAATAAAGTTGTTACTATAAAATTTACATACAATATGGACTAAGTAATAATAAATAGAGTTCTGGAAGACATTCCCATTTCTATAATCCAAAATTCCCGAAATACCAATTAGGGGAAAGTTGTTTCAAACAAAATTTTTGGAGTATATGGCACACATATGCAGGTATATAATTGAGGTACTTTTTCTTTTATTTCACCCTGAAGTAATTTTTCTTCTTAAAGACTGAAGAAAAAATATAATTTCATAATTCTGATCACAAATGCGTGTCAAGTTAATACATTAGGATGCGTATGTACATATATTATAGGACTAACTTGAACCAAATTTCTTATAAATCGCTTTGTGTTAAGGAGTTTTATGACCTTAAAACCCCATTTCGCTAATGGGATTACATGTACATGAAATATTGGATCGAATATGGCTTCGACCTTAAACCAAAATAATAACATGTACCAAATTTTATCGTTATGTTTCAAAAATTGCGACCTGTTGCCTGTTCACGGAAGGACAAACATTGTTAAATTGACTCAGAAAGAGATTTTGAGTCAGACCGTATACATAAAGGTGGGTGTAGCACCATTTTTTCTGTATCTCACAAACATCAGCATAAACGCATAATACCCAAAACACCTTCTGTGGTGAAGGGAATAATAAACGATTTTTATAAATTTAACACATGAATTGAAGATTTTGACTATAACGTTTTTTTTTGCTTAACCGATTTGGATAATTTTTGGAACTCCAGTGAAGTACATAAAGCTCAATATTTCCTCACATATCGGTGAATATCTTTTAATATATTAAACCGATTTTAATGTTTTTAAATAGGAAACAATATTAAATGTTTGTGACAGAATGACGGACAGGCGGATATAGCTAAATCGACTCAGATTTTAGTTTGATGTAAGAATATATTATTGGGCCTGAGATTATTCCTTCTTAGCGTAGCATACTGATTTTTAAAGTTTATATTGTGGTGGTGAAGGTTATATATGGTCATGCTGGTTTAATGGGTAATATTTAAATAGTCTCTTAAACTATAAGAGATATCACACACTAACAAATATGTTTTTATAGAGAATTATTAACATATATTATGTATTAAATTTATTTAAATCAAATCATAAAGGAAATATCAGCGAATTAAAAAAATAAACATGGTTTAAGATGAACGAGTTCGGACATACATCCTTAGTTCCCTGCATTGTACTTTTCCAAATCAATTGAAAAACATACAAAGAATGTCTCTATAAAGTTTATTAAACATATTCAGTAGTTCTAAAAATGTCAAACTATTTCCAAAAATATTGTTTTAAAACCACTTTGCGATATAATATATTATATTATATTATATTATAATTATATTATATTATATTATATTATATTATATATATTATTATATTATATTATATTATATTATATTATATTATATTATATTATATTATATTATATTATATTATATTATATTATATTATATTATATTATATTATATTATATATATTATATTATATTATATTATATTATATTATATTATATTATATTATATTATATTATATTATATTATATTATATTATATTTATGTTTTTTTTTAATTCTCTCCAATTTCACAAGTATATTCGAATTTCCATTACATTTTCTTAAATATCAAATTGTTAAAATGCCTTCAGTTTTTCCTACATAAATATCGTCAATTTTAGAAATAAATATTTCATTTTTACGTACATTGACCGACTTGGTTTTAAGCCAAAAAATGTATTATTTGTAATTAATTTGGCTGACGTTTATGTTTGTTATTGTTGTGGCTGTAGTTGTGACGTTTTGAGGTGGTTTTAACATGTAAATAATTCAAATTGTTCGGAAAATTTTGATATTAAAATATAAAAATTCAAATTCATAAATGTATGATTGTGTTTGTATGTATGTATGTATGTATGTATGTATGTATGTATGTATGTATGTATGTATGTATGTATGTATGTATGTATGCACATATTAATTTATATCAACTACTGAAATATTTTCAATATTACTAATCAGCACTGGTTCAGTTAAAAGAAAGCATTTTAACAAAAGCTTCCAACACATCCGGTAAGAAAGCAACTCAGTTAGCTCAGTGCTCTGACTCATTGATACGAAAAGTTAAAGCTAATCCAGTTTATAACATACAAGAGTCAAAAAGTTCCTAAGAAAAACGCTGCTAAAATGTAGGAGTCAAAAACAGAGCTCGGAATTCGAAGTCAAGTTTTCGAAAAAAAATATTCTTGCAGCTTGGATGTCCTTGCAGTTTTTTCTGGTCACACATTTTATGTTGCTGATGCTCGAGAGATATTTAGAAAAAGTTTTAGACCCAAAACCAGTCAAAATTTTCCAAAAAGTTCTTGGTATCGTAACCATTTGTTACAACGGGTTCTATGTATACCAAAATTCACAGTAAGGACTTCAGTTGGCATTCAGTCACAAAGGTTAACAAGCCCTGGAATAGTACAGTAACGACAACATGATATTTTTAATACGAGAGGCAAATCCTCCAAACTGCCCGGAACTAAGGACGGCAGAGAGATATTGGGCTCTTGTTAAAATAGAATTAAAGAGCACGAAAGGTCGTCCAAAAGTGTGGTAAATTTTGAACAGAGATTTTTTTTGAAAGACAATATTACAGTTGTGGAATATGTATTTTCTCATATATAAAATGTGTATGTTCCCAATTTGTTTACTCTTGATTGTAGTATTCTAGTTAAAATTCAATATACTTGTTTTAGACTTGATTTAAATACATGCTCCAATGAAAAGGAAACTTGAATTTAAGCCAAACATTACACTACTAGAGAAGTTTAATTCATTCCATGCATTAAAGTATAGATCAAGTCATAAGAAAAGTTGAAATAAACCTCTTATATGATAGAATTCAAGCCTTTAATAAAAATATTATTCAAGTATTCCAAAAATAAAATTCAAATGGGTAAATTTCATTAAAAGTTTTATAAATGTAAAATGTAGTTTAAAATGACAATAAAATATTTTAATACAATTTCAAAAATCACTTTAAAAATTCTTGACGATATTACTTGAATTATAGTTGAATTCAAACAAAATTTCAAGTACTCAAGTTTAAGTTTTGGGTGTTCAATTTTCTATCATAAAATTTTTCCATGCACATTTTTTGTAGTCTAAATAAGTTCCAATATTAGAAATAAATTGGGAAAAAAATGTTTTTGTAAACAATCCGTTGGTATAGTATTTTTTAACTATGGGGAAAATTTTTATAGCAGACAAAAGTCTTCGATATGAAATGGTGTTGACATTTTTCTTTTTTTCTCTATAATTTTAAAATAAATAATTATTTAAATTATTTTATAATTAGAAAAATATGAAAATAATAAAATATGAAAATTTGGATTATACTATAAACATATATACATTATATAGAAATAATTAGTGCAGTTAAAACAAAAACTATTTAAAAACTATTAAAAATATTTATAACCTTCTCCAACACAAGTGTTGATGAGGATATGTTAATTATGTCATTACGTGTGTAACACAAAGTATATATCATCCCATAATGAATATATATTCTTGCATCAAATCAAAATTTGAGTCCATTGTATGTCCCTCTGTCTATTGTTGCCACGCTCACATTCACAATAATTGACAAAACCCGATGAAATTTGGTCTGAGTATTTGAAATACTTCTGAGTAGTTTCCTATTTAAAACGAATATCTAATTTCAAGGGAAGAATTTTCGTAAAATTGTCAATTATAAATTCACCAAATAGAATCGAATTTTAGGTTATATATATACCATTCCAAAACTGATCAAAATCGATTCAGTAGAAAAAAAGTTATAGTCAAAACTATAACTAATTGTAAGACTCATTCGGTGTTATATTTAAGAAAAAAATTGTATATACGGTATACGGCTGTAAGTGTATGTGTGAGTGTGTATGTACAAAACATATTCACTTTATACACATTTGTGGTGGAGGGTATTAAAGATTCGGTATAGCTGAATATAACAATCTTACTTGTTAATTAATATGATTTTCTTATGACTATAAGTATGTGTTATAATTATGTGTGTTAGTGTGTGTAATATATTAATTAAAAATAAAATAATATAAAATAAGAATACTTACTAAATTATTATCAAACACTTGCATGTTGGCAGTGTTGTCGTAAATTTCGTTAAAATATCGCTGAAAATTCCTTAAGACAGGAAAAATAATTCAAATTACTAAAAATACGTTTAATTGATTAAAATAATTATAATTAATTAATGTAAATAACATTGACGTAAATAATAATACTCGAAACGCTTTTTTGCCCTGTGCGTCCATTCCCCTCCCCATGATTCTATTAAGCCTTTATATTTTTTGGTAGATCATTTCTTTAATAATGTAATTAGGTTCAAATTGGAAAACTCATCAAATAGCACTTTAGATGATGGATAATAATATTTGTCTAGGATTAGAGCTACCTTTGCTCCTTTCTCATCCCTTCTATCGTTATTTAATAGTAGTAATAGTCTGTTGTTGACGCAGTCGGTATAATTAAAAAAACTTAATGAAAATTTTCCTATGTTGTTGTCATGTTGTCCAAATCGGTTCATTAGAAAAAGCACTATAGACGGATATCTATGACAAGCTCCAAAACTGAAAATTTGAACAAGGTAATGACCAAATGGCTTATTAAATTTTCATGAATTCTAGCAAGCTGATAGTGCCTTTAATGGAAAGTGTAACACATTTTAACTTTTTTGGATGAACATGAAAATACTTAATACATATCTACTGCGGGAAATCCCACTATATTTGGAACATGTTTTATATTTTATAATAAACAATATTTTTAAAATTAATCACATTTCTCTGAATCTTTTGGGTAGGGCCGCAGATATAGTAGCTTCTTTACAAACGGAATTTTTACAAAAGCATATCTCTGAAACTGTGACAGGAAATTTAACGAATTTTGGGTGCATGAAGGGATCAATACAGCAGTATTTCTAAATTAATTGTAGTTTAGAGCATATTTAAAGATTCGGCATAGTTTATATTTTGCTCAATCTGATTTGGTGCTTAATTTTAAAATTCTCTCAAGCTGTTCTATATACTTAATTTTCAGTGTCCTAAGTCCTATTTCAACATGATTTAAAAAATCAGTTCTTTTATAAATTATTGTATCTAAATTTTGAAAGTCCGTTTCATTTCCCAAAACATTTGTATAACATTCGAAAGCAAGAAATTAGTTCCAAGAAGACATAAAGTGGAGATACGTAAAAAAGAGCCTTGCGCATTAAAAAGAAGGTTTCATCACTGCAAAATCAATATTTTCGAGCAACTATTATAACTCAGGATGAATCAGGATGAAAACTCAAGAATCAATGTTAAACCAAACAGCTAACTCAAGGGTCGGAGGTCAATTTCCATGAGAAGGTGTGTTTTTTATGAGCTCTTGAATGAAGGTTTATGGAGCTCAAAGCAATTGAAATTGATCAATTCGTTCAAAAAGCGAGGTCATAATCTCCCATCATGCCAACGATCAACCATAACTTGCAAGACTGGTCAAAAACTATTTGGATTTAGAATTTTTTTCACCTGCCTTATAGTAGTTCAGACATGTTGATATAATGTTCAATCGTGAAAACTGGTTAACATTTATTAGGGGAAAAGTGAATGCAAAGTTTTTTATAATGCGATTTATAGACTAGATCATGTACTTTCTGAGAAACATGTTTTTAGATCGCTACAGAGCACGTACATCATATAAATGTATTATAAGGATAAAAACCGATTCGGGATGTGGGCTTTTTATGGCAGATATAGAAAATATGGACTGATGTTTTTAAAATTCTCAGAACAAATTTATGGTATTATCGAATAACACTAACATTTTTAATAATTAGGAGTTTTTTTCACTTAAATCCTATTCTGAAATAGCAGTCTTATATAGGAGTTAAACCCTATCGGGGCGTGATATTAATGATATATAAAGCTATTTTGATAATTGTATGTATTATGAGATCATATCCAATCTAATATTAATCTTAAAAATTGGTGCTGATATAAAGAATCTGGATCGTTTTAAATATTTTTATGACCCGAGGAAATTAACTTTGGTACCGTTAGGTCCACAAACACGCCTACATTTCTATTATCACTATGTGAATTTTTTTAAAATTGCACTAGCCATTCGGAAGTTACAGATTTATTTCCATTTAATTTTTAATTTCAAACTCTGTGGATCATATTACTAATATGCAAAAGGAGGGGAACGTCAATCGGGCAATATAAGTGTTAATTTTTTAATCCCGAAGATTTAAAAAAGAGATTGATCTTAAAATAAGTGCAAAAATCTTTTAAATATATTTTTATACATTTCCATTAAAATGAACTAAAAATAGGTTTTGGAAGTCTGATCAAGTCCAATGTATTCATTAGTATTAGATTTTTATTTTTTTTAATTTTTTATTAATTTTTTATAATAAATTATTTATAAATATTTTTTTAACTTTATTTCAGTTTAAATTGTTTCTTAATATTTTTTAATTTTATTTTATGAATAAAAATTTTATTAAAATTATTCGCCAAGTTATTTTAAAAATATATATATTTTTTTCAATACATATATCCACATTAATATATTCCAAATATTATTTATAAATTTTCCGGGGGTTTCAAATATTATGTCATCGTTATCATTTTCATATGTTTTGTGGAGCATTTCCATTTATTTGAAATTCATTTTTTTGTATTTTTATATAATTCAATTTTTTTTTATTATTTAATTTTTGTTTAAAAATCACTTAATTTTTTTAAGAAATTAATTTTTTTTAATTTCTATTTTTTTAATTATTTTAAATTTTTTGTCATTATTTTTCACCTTTAAAAAAAATGTAAACACTTTTCAAAAACTCTTGTTTGCTTCAAAAAAAAATTATATCTATTTCTGTGGCCGATTTTTACGTTTTGAATCGCGTCGTTCGACTAAAGTGGCTAAAGATTTTGTTGAAGATGAGACCAGGCAAAAAAATACACACAAAAAGAGCACGACAACAACAAATCCCAAAGCAAATGAGTCTATAGAATGTTGCTTTTAAGATTTTAGATTGTGTGTGTGTTGTTGTTGTTATTGCTGCTCTTGCTATTAGCTATATAATATATGACAAAGATCAGTTTTTCAATCTAGATTTTTGTTGTAGTTCATATTTTTTATACTCTCCACCACCACAATTGCTGAAGAGGGAATGTTAACGTTGATATTCCGTTTGTAACGCTAAGAAGTAATAATCTCGGACACCATAATGTATATATATCTGAGTCGATTTAGCTTTGTTTGTCCATCTGAGTATTTATGAAAGTACTGAGAAAAAAAGATTAAAGATATAGACCGATGTCAAAGGCAATTTCTAAGTTCAAGCAAGTAACTTTCGTAAAATTGTCAAACATAAATCGAAAAATTAAAATGAAATTTTGCCATAATATAAAGTTATATGTACTTCATCACTATTTCATAATTTATAAAAATCGGTTCAGTAGAAAAAAAATTAAAGTAAAAAGTTCACTAATGATTGACTCATTAAATGTTCCGTGTTATATTAAAGAAAAATGTATGTGTAAGTGTGTATGTATAAATCATAACCTAACACTAATTTGAGGTATAGGGTATTGAAGATTCGACATAGCCTACTATAGCATATTGTTTAAATATAAAAGAAAACTGAAAATATAATATTTTTAAAAAGTTCAGCTGCTAACTGAAGTGCACGCATTGTGAAGTGAGAATGTAAAGACCTAAAGACACGTGTTGTATATAAATTTATTATAATTTCCTCCACTGTAAATGAGGACATATGGAAACTTCTAAGGAATTTCAAAGCCTAACTGTTGCTGACCTGCTCATATCCACAATTTCCATTAAATTTAGTTGATGAATGTCAAGTTTTAGTACGATTTTAAGCAAAGTTATTACGTTTTTATAACATTATTTGGTACCTATAAAAACCCTACACATACATAAAGATTGGCAATTTACAAAGAATCGGCCATTAGAGGTCTATTTTTTGAGAAAATTTCTTAAAGAACTTAAAATTCCGAATTTTTGTTTGATTTTTGCAAAATAAAATTAATATTTGAACTTTAAATAATATTTAAACCAAGAATGATATATAACGAACATTTTAATTTAATTTCCTTTAACTTGTCTTTGTGTTAGAAAATTAAAAAGGTTCCCAATTTTTCAAACGAAAATACCCGAAATTCCCATTTAAATAAAACGAGTTTAAAAAAATTTACTAATTTCACTTAAATGGCCACCCCGTCATTATAAGAGTCGTCGGACAGAAAATATCTGTTGGGCGTTTACCTTACATATGCAGCTGTAACAAGGAAATCGCTTTAAGTGAAATTTGAAAATTTTACAAAAACTTTTAAATTTTTTTAAAAGTCTTGTGGGCTGATCTTTAGTTCAAGAAGTAGGCAATTTGCTTTTGCTGCAAATTTTGGGTAAGATTTTGCTGAGAAACTCCTAATAAATTATAAAGTTTAGAACAAAAAACAGTTTTAATTTTAAATAAATATTGCCACCTTTTTGGGAAAAAAAATATGTGCAGAATTTTATAAAAAATTTGATAGAAAAAAATTTTAAAGCCCATATTGAGTTCGCAAAATTAATAAAAAAACAAGGCTAAAAAGTTAAGAATGACCGAATTTGCGATCCGTTCATTTTCTGTACATTCATGGACCTAAGGCCAACAACAGACAGATGAATGGTGGACAAAGATACAGATTTTAGTGTAATGCAAAACTATTTATACTTTAAGGGTTCTTGAATAATTCCTTTTGGTGTTACAAACGGAATGACAGAGTAAATATGCCCTGCTCACCACTTGTGGTTGTGCAAAATTATTTTCTCTCATATCATAAACGAAAAATCCGAGACTTTTCAAAGCCTCCCACTACTCCTATGACTATATTATGGTATTTTTTTCAGTCTGTCGATTTAAAATTAAAAATTCTATAAAATAACTTCGCATGAACTCAGAGTTTATCTCATATCCATACCATTTAATATACTGAACCGATTTTGGTTGGTTATAATTGGAAACTTCTCAGGTCAATTTTCATTGAGCTCTGTTAATTATTGTAGATGTGAGCGTGCCAACAGCAGATTGTCATAAAGGCAGACAGACAAACAGACGAACAAAAGTAAATCGACTCAAATTTTCATTTAATACAAGAAAATATATACATTATGGGGTCTGAGATGATTCTTTCTTAGCGTTACACATGGAATGACAAATTTAATATATTCTTCACTACTTGTGGTGGTGGAGGGTATAAAAGTACCAAAAAACCTGTTGTGGGATCACTTTCTCAATGCATGTCGGACACGTTAATTTATTTACCCTTTATTCCAAATACCTTCAGATTCTTCCTGTCTCTCTCCTTAATTTTTTAAAGTTATTTTGAAATACATATTTTTATTGTTTTTTTCTCTTTTAATGATTTGGGGACATTTTTTTCGAATATTTTGGAAATACAAAAAAGCAAATTTCGAAATCAGTTTTTTTTGTGTGTTAAAAGTTTTCTATGTTTCTACGTGCCAGTGACAGCTGCTTTTTTCCATTTTCACTTTCCACTTTTTATTTATTTTTTTTTCTAAAAAAAAACCCACACAATTTGTTGAATATTTTTTGGGGATAAATTATTTTTAGTTTTTCATTTTCTTCACTTAAAATAAAATATTTTCATGCTAAGAAACCTACTAAATGATTTAGGAATATTTAAAGTGACAAAAGTTTTTAAGCGTAAAATATTCAAATTAAAAAACTTCAAAATCTTCACGAGGAGACGAAATATTAATAAATTATTTTTGTTTTTGTGTTAAGAAAAAAAATTTGGAACTAATCAGTGTTGAATTATGTGGCAACACAAATTTAATGAGATTTCACCAACACCATTTCCATTTGGTTCACATGATATTAATTCTGAGACCGTTAATATTATGGGGCCTTATATGGGTCCTTATATGGGAAAGGGGCCTTATATGGGATCTCTAGTAAAATATATACCGATATTTGTCAAATAATAGATTTGGTCTATATTTAAAGGTTTAATAATCTCTATACAAAAACATCGATCGATATATAATATATATTCAACAGAATTTCAATAGAACTATTTATATTTAAGAATTTTATTAACTTAAACTTAAAACCGGATTTGTCAGTCAAATCCGACTTGTAAATACCCTTTATTTACACCCTAATATTACCAATGAAAAATTATGAAACCCCGGCATATTTTTACTTTCCGGATTTTTGCAAAAGAGTTTAATATTTATGCGACATTTATGCGTTTTAAAATGTTGGTGTTGTTAGAGCTTTAATTTCCATTATAGGACGACTTTCATAAAATGAAATATATGATATTTGGAAGTGGTGGTTGTATCGTAGCTATGAAAAATAATGGACGGATCCTCTTTTGCTTGGTTGTATAAGTGTATTACAAACGTAATTTATGTTCCTTTTCGACTATTTTGTTTTTAGAGCTAAAAATCCCATTCCGCGAGGACTTTTGTATATTTCAATAGGCTTTGTCCTAATACTTTGTGCTAAACTTCACTTAGATATCTACAAAACTGCGACCTGTACTTTGTAAATAAGCTTTACATGGACCACTAGCTGGATGACGGACTTGATTAAAGCGATACAATAAGTGGTTCTTAGTCAAACGGTAGTACTATTTGCTTTTCAGCCTGCCACAAATACCTACATCTATGGTGGTGTAGGGTATACAAATTTGGTCAAATTCTATTGAATTCAAAAAGTTATTCTAGGCGTGAGCATATTTTAAAAAGACATACAACCGGACATAGATATTATCACCCGAATTTTGATGTAGTGCAAGAATGTATATACTTTGTGAGCTTTTGAGATGATTCCTTCTTGATGGAACATACGGAACGACAAACTAAATATACCCTGTTTTAAAACATCAAATTTTAAAAATTATGAAATTTGATCTTAAATCAGAGAATCACACATTCGATGCAATTTTGTTTTATGAAATTGATTTCCAAATCACTAATGGAGCTGAGAATTGAATAAAGCATGAGTTTTCAAAAATTCAAAAGCCTTTTTTGATTTTATTAATAATTTCAAGAAATATTGTCCATCCCACAGTGTATTATAAGAAAATTGATATGTTAATAAATCAGTAATTTTTAATCTAATTTTGTATAAGGAGTGAGATCGAAAAATTCTTTGCATAAATATATGTTAATAAAAACAAAACCACTAAATTTGCAGTTTTGATTTTTTATTTAATTGAAGATTTTTTCTGTCACTTTGCTCGAACAGGTTGTCCATCTCCTTTTAATACACACACAGACTTTTGAACACATTTTTTGTGCTCTTAAATTATCTTTTGACAAGAGCCCAATATCACTCTAATGGCCTGAACTCTGGGTTTTTTGATGGATTTGCCTCTCTTGTTACAAATACTACATTTGAATTGGACACATTATGAAATCTTATGAATGTAAACTGCCTTTTTTAACATTTCTTGATGTAAAGTTCGTTATTTTTAGATCCCATTGTAATTGACTTCTTTTTGCTCCAATTGCATATTGCTTGCAGTACTAAGATCTTTTGGGAAGTTTTTGAGTCCCAAACTTTTCTTCAACATTCCTCGAGTATCAGCAACATAAAATTTTTGACTGGGATGTTGCGGAAAATCTGCTAGAACATACGTTTTTTCATCCATTATTTCCGTGATCTGCTTTTGGCCTTTGAATTTGTAGCATGTTTTTGAACCAGGATTAACTTTAACTTTTGATATTATGAAGTCTGAGCACTGAGATTAACGGGATATTTTCCTACAGGATGTTCAGGGAGCTCTTTTAAAAATGCTTTCTTTTTTTGGCTCTAGAAATATCATGTGGATTATTCCTTCTACCTGAACCTTATATATCTTTTTTATATAGGAGGAAGTTGGGTTTTGTTGAAAATATTTATTACTTTTAGTACGCACTGTTTTTAGTCCCTCATTTAAATTAAATTAACAATAAATTCATTTGCTTTACAAAGGTAACTTGATGAAAAAATCGAGTAATATATGGGTTAAAATTTTTAATGACAAACGTATGTTAAGAATTTTTCGACCTAAATCCTTATGTACATGGTTGTATATAGTCATATTGTCTATTCAAATTGGGTACCCTGTTGAAGGGCTTCCAAACTGTTCAAAATCGGACAAACCTTGTTACAGAACTATTTCCATTTCCTTTCCTCTTACGAAACACTGTTCATCCTTTTTGTTAATATTTTATTTATTTATAAAGGAATCCCAAATTATGACATTTTTCCTCACTTTCCTTCAACACTTATGAAATATGTATTAATAATACATTTACACACACATACATAGAATCAGAGTAAAAAACTGTATCATAAATATCATAAAAAATACAAAATAAAAATCTTAAAAATTATGCATGTAAAAAAATATTTATAAAATAAACTGGAAAAAGTAAAGAAAAAACAAAACAAGTTCAAATGTTTTAGTCGGTCAAGCCCGACTACTTAATACCTTACACATTACATTTTTAGTTATAAGTGGTTGTTACCAAAAATTAATGAACATCCCTCGAATAACGGTATGCTTTAGAGTGCAGTAAATTTTAATGGTGTTTACATTTATGCGGGGTTGGTGCATTCTAAAAGGATTTTTCTGTGGGCGTTAAATGGAAGCACATCTATTATTGCCTGATTTGACCAATACATATTACAATTCTAAGGTATATGTGAGATTTATGCCCTTCAAAGTGATATTTGGTAGGGGTCCTGTATGAGACCTCTGAGAAGGAATGGATCGACTCTCGCATAAATTGCTTATCGATTAAGAATACAAAAAGACTTAATTTTGTTTACCTTGACCTTAAAACCCCATTTCGGGGGTTATATTTGTATGGGAGCTACCTGAAATATTAGTTCGAATATGACCAATTTCTAATTTTTTTTCGTTCTTGAGCAAGAAAAATATTTACTTAATGTAGTCAATTTCATCAATACATATATATATCAAAATTGCGAACTGTAGAGTTTCACAGCGTTTACAACCAGCCAGACAGACAGACGGACGGATGGACAGCGTTAAGCTGATTCTGAAAGTGATTATGAATCGAACGGTAAACTTAAAAGTGTTTGTTTCTCTATGTTAAAAACATAAGCATAAACACAAAATACCCTAACCACCTACGTTGGTGTAGGGTATGAAAACAAATAGAAAAACATCATAAGAAAAAACCTAAAATTTTGTTGCCAAGAAAAACAAACTGAGAAAAATTAGAATGGAATGAATAACAAAAAATTCAGAAGCAAAAACATTCAGAGGCAAAAAATATGAATCCAGAAAAGTAAATAAATATCAACACAATTAACATGATTTTTATTCTATTTTATTTGATTTGAGAGATTTTTCTCCTCTTTAACATTTTGTTAATAAAGTCTTTTACTTAGTTCTTTAAGATCATTTTATTGGTTTTACTTTGGTTTCAATAATTTTTAAATTAGATAATACAAATACCTAGAACCTGGTCCATTATTTTTCTTACCAGTATTTCACACTCTCCATACAATCCAATCAAGTATAGCAACGTCTTGCTGTCACGGAAATTCGGCTTTTTTATTAATTTGACTGTTTTTACCAATCAACAGTGTAGTGAAAATGAATTTAAGTACATTTAGTTCAAAAACGTAGTATGCAGCTTTAAGGTCAACAATACGGCCTGTCCAAATCGAGCTGAAATGTTCTCGAATTAATTCAAAGTAGTATAGACTTTTAGATGGTTAGAAACGTAGTCGGTTACGTTCGAAAGTTGACCACCTCTGATTTGACGATTTTTTAAAATTGTAAGATTACGATTCCTGAGAAATGCCTCATATAAAAAATAAATTTACCAAATTTCAATAAAATTGGCTGTAATGGAAAAATCTTATATGCTTAAAACTATTTTCCAGGGAGGGGCCTTACATGGTAGCTAAATTGAATTATGAATCGTTACTGGTCTAATTCGTAAAATATGTATATTTAAGACAGTTAGATGTATAATATTGTCGAGTATCAATCTTAGTTAGGATCTTGCAAAGTTTGATTTTTGGCGTTTAGTGTCTATTGTTAATTTTGACCGATATGACACACTGATTTAAATGGAGTATCAACATTTTACATATTAAGGTCTATAAATATTTTTATACTGAACCAATTTTGATGATTTTTGAAATGACGATGAAGCATTTATCTAAGTGTTTTATGGATACATTATCTATTTATCTAACTTTTATCCAACTAAACCGATACTGACATATTTAAATATCAAACTAAAGAGGACTATAGCAAATATCCACTTTAAATTTCGATAGAGACAGTATAATGTTGTTGACAGCAACGAGATTTTGGAAAAAAAGGACGCAGCTAAAAGGGAATTTGCGAAATAAAAGTCGCAACGGGTTTCATTTACCAAAAAATGTTATATTTTTTGAAAGGTTTGAGTTTGCTTTGTTTTCCTTTAATGTTAAAATAATCTTGAATATTGAACAAAGTTTACACTATTTCGTAGAATTAACGTTAATAAGTTTTTATGATTCTAACGTTAAAAATTTTAATTTTTCTATCCACAATTTACATAAAATTTATTGTTGCACCACAGGTAACACTAGTTGATAATCGGACACATGGACGTACAAAGTTAAATCAACTCGGTTTGTGTTATAATGCATGAACAAATACATTATGGAGTCTAACATAATTCCTTTTTGGTAACAAGATTAATGTACCCTTTTTTGACAATTTATGATGGTGGAGGATATGAAAACATATTGTGACTTTACATCTGAGAGCTTTCGGAAGGAAATTTGTGAGTGTGTTACCTGTTCATGTGTTAAAAGTTTGTACCATCCATGCATTTCTACATACATTAGTTCTAAAAAGTAAATAGTGGAGGGTGTTAAAAATTCGAAATTACCAAATATAAGATAAATTATTATTCATTATAAAATCCTTCAACCACACAATTTGTTAACAATATTGTTTTGACTTGAAATTTGAAAATACTAAAAGATGAGATATTTTTATATGTAAAAAGTGTCGAATAATCTTTATCGATAAAATTATATAAATTGTATAAATTATAATTAATATTGAAATTAATTTTATTTGAGTGTAATTAAGTTAAGAACATGATAATTATTAATAAATCTGTTAACACACAATTGAATAAAACGGAATATGCGGGAATAATTATATGATTGAAGGGGTGTTAAAAATTGGAAATTAAAATTAAAAAAAACTATAATTTTGAAAATTAATTAGCCATTTTGCTACTGGAAATTTTGTACTCAAAATAAGCATTAGTTTAGATTTAGTTCTATCTGCTATAAGGCATTATAGTAACAAATGTAGCTAAATCGTTTTTGTTCTTCATTTGAAGGACTACAGAATCGCAAGGGGACAACAGTGGCTTTCCGAAGTTTGTCATCTTGGTTTTTTGTTGATTTATAGCAAAATCGTCAAAAAGTCATTACAAATCTCAATAAATGTGCTCTGTTTTCACAATTTCTTATACGCTGGTGCATATTTCTATAAACGCACATAAACATTTTTTAGGAATTATAAAAAATAAAACCAAAAACCATTTATTCTAAACTTAATTTTACTGTTTAACTACCATATTTTTGTTGTGCATTATCTTAAAAATATTGATTCCACTAACTTCTTAATAAGATCGGAATCACTTTTCTCCCAAAACTTATTTTATTTTTAGTTTTGAGTCTGTCTAAAGTCATTATGCATTCCTTTTGGGCATTTTTTGAATAAACATTTCAGCATTTAATCATTTCCCTTCTTTATTTTTGTATTTTTTGTTGTTCTCATATAAAAATAAAGCTTAAGTTTTTTAATGAGAGGCAACTTAACGGTACTTTCTTAGTCTCGTTGTTTACCTTATCCTTGCGATCAAATGTTCTTGGTGATATTTTATGTGGAATATTTCTAAATCGCTTTTTTTAAATGATCAAAACTGAAATATTTTAAAATTATATCTAAATTATAACATAACGAATGCATCATACCTCTGTAGAACTGACTGTCTTGCAGTCCGGACGGGGATTAATAGCCCAAAAAGTTTAAACAAATAATACCCAGAGATTTGAAAGAATTAAAACTAACAAGGAATAATGCTATACTCGGCTATGATGAATTTTCAATATCCTCCGCCACAAAATCGAGTGAAGTTAATACGTTAGGTACCGTAGATATACATATATACACACACATACACTTAAAAACCTATGCAATATATAATGATTTTTTAAATATAACACAGAAAAACTTAATGAGTCATAAAATTAGTTATAACTTTTTTTACTGAACCGATATTAATAATTTCACATAAATTAATTTAATGCAAAATTTCATTTAATTTTAATGACTTATAATAGACAAGTTCATCGCTAGAACTTAGAGATGCATCAGATATCGCTCTATGTCTTTTACAATACTGAACCGATATTTTAAATAGGAAACTTTTCTGGAATATAGTGAATACTTAAGCCAAATTACATAGAGCTCTGTTAAATTTTGTGGATGTGAGCGTGCCAAAGACAGACAGACAGACAGAAGGGCATAGATAAATAGATTGAGATTTTGATTTGATTCAGGAATATATCTGAGATGATTTCTTCTTTGCATTACACTCGGAATGACAAAGTTAGTATATCATCTTCACCAATTGTGGTGCTGGAGAGTATAAAAATACAATAAAAATGGGAGGAAATTTTTTTCCGATCTTTATAAGAAATTATGAATCAATAACAGGATCATACACCCATTATTAATAGAGATTGTTAAAAAAAATTTATATGCATTTATGGGTATATGCACTAGTGTATAACCAGAAAATTTTTGCGAGGATGGGTCAAAAATTGTGATATAGGGTATTACATATTCGGGCTTGGCCGTCTATAACATTGTTATTTGTTTTTATAAAGTTACCTTTGTTAAACATCACAGTTTTAATGTCTAATGTCAAACAGGTTGTTAATCTGATTAAAATGAGTGACCAGAAATAAGTGCGTACTATAATTATTAAATATTTCCAATAAAATCCAACATGGTACGCCAATGTTATTAAATAGTACCGGGAGAACTTGTGCGTTGATAGAAAACCTGTCTAAGGTTGCTGGAATGGTTCACATGATGTTTTTGAAACATTTTTAAAAGACCTCCCAACATAGCCCGTAGGGAAGCAGCTCGATTAGCTCAGAGTTCGAACTATTTGGTACGAAAAGTTGAAGAATAAAATTCCTGAATTGTACTGTGCTAAAAATGTTTGGAGTACGTAAACTGGAGGATAATTTTCTTAAAAATTATGTACTTGCTGCTTAATAGATGACAGGACGCATGTTCTGGCAATTTTTCAATGCAATCAAAATCTCCCACAAAGTTGTTGGTGTAACGCAATATGCTAATGCAGCAAAAGAAGCCAATTATTGCTTCCATACATAAGACTTTATCATATGTCCCCATATTTTTGCCCTGATTTTGCATCCTGTCATTAAGGCAAATAAGCCCTTGAATAGTAAAAGAATAATAATACGATATTTGTACCAAGAGAGGCTAAACCTCCAATTTGCCAGGTGCTAAGGCCAGTGGAAACATATTGGATTCTTCTTAAAAAAGTAATGTAGAGCACAAAAAAGGTGTACAAAAGTATGGTAGATTTTAAACTGAGATGGATGATGGATGATTAATGGAAGATTTTCCCGAAAAAGTTCAAAAATTCATTACTAGTGAACGAAACAATAAGAATGATTTCCTTTTGTAAATTATTTAATGATTTCCATTTATTGTTTCCATTCAAATTTGCGAGGGTGATTCTACAATTTCTCATGTTGGGTATTTCATAGTGCGACTTAACCAATACTCCTACTTGTTGTAATTTACTATTTATTTGTTGCTGTCATAAATATTCAAAAATTGTTTTTGAAAATCTTGTACAATTTTTCATACATGATTCCAATAAATATTATTTAATGGCGTTTTATATAGATTTCTCTCTCTCTTTTTTTGGCAAAATTATTTAATCGTTTTGAAATGGTCAATAAACGTCCTTGGAATTATTACTATTTTGTAATACATATGTGCATATGTATGTGTGCGTGTATTTATTTTATTGAAAATGCAAAAATATTTAAAATATGTAATTTGATTTATTTTACTTGCAGGCCGAGTCTCCCTCTCTCTCTCTCTCTCGCTGTCTTTGTCATAGATGTCCAGTCAATGCGTCTTAACCTGATTCTTTTTTTGTTCTTTTCAATACAAAAACATATTTTTACTTTCCTGCGTTTGTTAGAGAACTTCAGTCGGTTTGTCGGTGGTGTGTCCAATAAATTTCCTTCTTTTTCAAAAGCCATTAACCTCAATACTGATGTCAAAACTAAATAGAGAAATTACAAAAAAAAAGAAACTAAAATAAAAAATAAAAATAAAACATATATGTATGTATGTATGTATGTGTGTATTTTTTTAAATATAATAAAACTGCTGCTTTCTTTTAGGTCACCTACTCAGAAATAAAATGTTTGCTAGAGTATCAATAGTTTAGTTTTAAACATTTGTATTAAATAAAAAAATAAAATTTATAAGCAATAATCTCATTGTGTCGTGTTTAATTAATTATATAAATAACTTAACAGAATTTAACAAATTTATTAATTTATTTTTTATAATTTTTGTAAAAAGCATAAATCAAACAAGAATGAAAAAATTGGTAAAATTCGAATTTGTATTTCCCTACTTAATACACAAAGAGAGAGAGAAAACATTTTTTACCCACAACTCCAACTGAATTAGAATCTGAACAAGAACTGAACTAGAAATGAACTAGAACTGAACTAAAACTGAACGAGAACTAAACTAGAACTGAACTAGAACTGAACCAGAATTGAACTAGAAGTGAACCAGAACTGAACTAGAACTGAACTGGAATTGAACTAGAACTGAACTAGAATTGAACTAGATCTGAGCTAGAACTAAACTAGAAGTGAACCAGAACTGAACTAGAACTGAACTAGAATCTGAACTAAAACTGAATTAGAACTGAATTAGCACTGAACTAGAACTGAACTAGAATTTGAACTAAAACTGAATTAGAATCTGATCTAGAACTAAACTAGAACTGAACTAGAACTGAACTAGAACTGAACTAGAATCTGAACTAAAACTGAATTAGAATCTGATCTAGAACTAAACTAGAATTGAATTAGCACTGAACTAGAACTGAACTAGAATCTGAACTAAAACTGAATTAGAACTGAATTAGCACTGAACTAGAACTGAACTAGAATTTGAACTAAAACTGAATTAGAATCTGATCTAGAACTAAACTAGAACTAAACTAGAACTGAACTAGAACTGAACTAGAATCTGAACTAAAACTGAATTAGAATCTGATCTAGAACTAAACTAGAATTGAATTAGCACTGAACTAGAACTGAACTAGAATCTGAACTAAAACTGAATTAGAACTGAATTAGCACTGAACTAGAACTGAACTAGAATTTGAACTAAAACTGAATTAGAATCTGATCTAGAACTAAACTAGAACTGAACTAGAACTGAACTAGAACTGAACTAGAATCTGAACTAAAACTGAATTAGAATCTGATCTAGAACTAAACTAGAACTTAACTAGAACTGAACTAGAACTGAACTAGAACTGAACTAGAAATGAACTAGAACTGAACTAGAACTGAACTAGAACTGAACCAGAACTGAACTAGAAGTGAACCAGAACTGAACTAGAAGTGAACCGAACTGAACTAGAATTGAACTAGATCTGAGCTAGAACTGAATTAGATCTGAACTAGAACTGAACCAGAACTGAACCAGAACTGAACTAGAATCTGAACTAAAACTGTATTAGAATCTGATCTAGAACTGAACTAGAATCTGAACTAAAACTGAATTAGATTCTGATCTAGAACTGAACTAGAATTGAACTAAAACTGAACGAGAACTAAATTAGAATAAAACTAGAACTAAACTGGAACTGAATTGGAACTGAACTAGAACTGAACCAGAACTGAACTAGAACTGAACCAGAACTGAACTAGAACTGAACCGAACTGAACTAGAATTGAACTAGATCTGAGCTAGAACTGAACCAGAACTGAACCAGAACTGATCTAGAACTGAACTAGAACTGAACTAGAATCTGAACTAAAACTGAATTAGATTCTGATCTAGAACTGAACTAGAACTGAACTAGAACTGAACTAGAATTGAACTAAAACTGAACGAGAACTTAATTAGAATAGAACTAGAACTAAACTGGAACTGAATTGGAACTGAACTAGAACTGAACCAGAACTGAACTAGAACTGGACTAGAACTGAGCTAGATCTGAACTAAAACTGAATTAGAATCTTATTTATAACTGAAATAGAACTGAACTAGAACTGAAGTAGAATTGAAGTAGAACTGAAATAGAAATTGAACTAAAATTGAATAAAAATAAACTAAAATCTGAACTACAATTCGAAATATAATTTGAATTAGAATATAAACTAGAATCGGAAATAAAATTTGAGCTAAATTCTGAACCAGATTATGAACAAGAATCTCAACTGGAATGTGAACTGAAACCTGTACTTATTTCTGAACTAGAATTTCAACTAGAATCTTAAGCAGAATATGAACTGAAACCTGAATTAGGATCTGAACCAGAACTGGACTAAAAAAATTAAAAATAGAAAAATACGTTTTGGCATCACTGTGCAACGTATTCAAAACCGCCAAAAAATTATACTTTTACGTTTTTGTGTTTTTTTTTTTTTTTGAATAAAATGAAAATTATGTTTTCTTTTGTTGTTTCGGTTTCTTTTGTGTTTCTACATAAACATCATATGTATATGTATGCATGTAAGTATGTGTGTACATTCCCACATACATCAACATATTAATCTTTTTGTTTATTTTATGTCGAAACAAAATTTGGTTTCATTAAATTATTTTATTATTTATTTTTTTTTTGTTAATGTTTCATTGTTATTTTACATTTGCATTTGTTGTTGTTGTTTCCTGTTTTCGTAAGATACATAAATAAGCGAAAGACAAAAAAGCGAAACAATAGAATTAAAATTTTAATTCAGATCCAAAAGGAAAGCTAAAATTAACTTTTAAGGTTTAATAAGAATGAAAATTCGGTATAAATCATATTTCTGTTCATAAGTATTTTAAAATAATACAGTGATTGACAAAAGTATGACATTTCATAAAAAAATAATAAAAATATGGACCGATTAGAGAAAATCTCTCCACTCTCCTTAGCTCGGGGCAGTTTGTAGTATTTACCTCTCTTGAACTAAATATCACATTATTTTTCTTGTACCGCTTAAGACCTTGTTTACCGTTGTGGCACGATGCCAAGTCAGGCCAAAAATAAAAAAGCGATTCTGCCCCATTATGGATGAGATTTTCATTGTGTTTAAAAAATTTTTCAATTTACTGTCTGAAACATTCAACAAGAATTTACACGTGCATTTTTATTTTGATGTAAATAATTGTTATTATTAAATAAAAAAATGTTTGTTATCAAAATATTTATCAAAAAAATTAATAATAACAAGAAGTATTATCATAAATATTATGTACTAACTTTTACCCGTTGCGCTTTGTTGCACAAACATTCTCCTTAGTCCAAGACATCGAAATAAATTTCACAAATCACAACGTGTATTAAAAAAATTTTATGCAATGTACATTCTGCCAAATGATCCTGCCCCTGTCTGTTCTTAAATTTAATTGAATATTTACGTTCATGGGAGCTACCTTTTCCCTTGATCATAACCGTCTTTTATTTTGTCCAGTAATCAAATTTTAGAACTTTCGCTGATATTGTTTAGATATTCGATAATTATTATTTCCTTTGTCTGGGAGTATCCTTATTCCCGGTCCTATTGGTTTTAATATTCTAAATAATCATTACGTGCTTTGTATGGGGGGATCTCTCCCCCTGGTCTATCCGTTCTTATTTTGGCCAGTGAAAAAGATCCTTGGAAAAGTAATTGGAAGCAATTTGAATAGTCCCGCTTCTACAGTTCTTTAGATAGTCGATAATATTTGCTTTGTAATGAAGTACCTTTCCTCTTGATCCGACCTTTGGGGTCGAATTTAGGAACTTTTGATGTTATAGTTCTTTAGATATTTTATAATCAACATTTCCTTTGTATGGGGGACGCCTTTCCCCATGATTCTATCCGTCCTTCAATCTGGCCAGTAAAACAGTAACTTGAAAAATTTATTGGGACAAAATTTGAAAACTCTCGGTATAGTGCTATTTTAGATATTCGATTATCAATATTTTTTTTTTGTATGGTGGACACCTCTCCTCCTGATTCTATCCGCCCACTATTTTGTCTTGTAAAGTGTTTCCTTAAAAAAGTAATTGGAACCAAATTTGAAAATTCTCTATAAAGTGGTTCTTTAGATATTCGATAATCAATATTTGCTTTGTATGTGGGGTACCTCTCCCCTGGTACTATCGAAATTTTTATAGCCTATGTTACTTTCGGGTATATAGGGTTCATCTTGTGAAAATATCAGCAAAATTGGTACAGTAGTTAAGCTGTCTATAAGTAACAAACAAACAAACATACACACAAAAACAGATTCATTTGTGTATATATTGATATGTATCATATATCATAAATATTATATATGTAGAAAACATAAATCCCTTTTCTGAAAAATTAATCCTATTAAACTTCACTAAATTGAAATAATTATTTCGTTTATAGAACAGCGAAAAGCTGATGAATTAACACACAAAATTAGTTGTATTATTCTTGATTTTGTTATGGTTCAAATATACACTGATGTATATTCCTCTAAACGCATTTACTTTTTATACCTTCTACCGCCACAAGTGGTAATGCGGGTGTATTATTTTTGTCATTCTCTATGTAACGCCAGAAAGGAATTATCTCAGACTCTATAAGGTATATATATTCTTGTATCAAATCAAAATTTAAGCCCATTAAGCTATGTCCGTCTGTCTGTCGGTTGGAAATATTCTCTCGTATAGAATAGATGTCCAAATTTAATGAAATTTTGCCTACATGGTTTGTGATTGTCCGAAGCTGTTATCGTGCATTGACAACCGATAACTGAGACAACCTCAATTTCGAAAAAGATTTTTTTAATTCAAACAAAAATTTAACTATAATATAGAGTGGTATATTCTTAATCGCCGTACAAAAAATCAGGTTCAAATATGTAAAATTTTGATTCATCACAAAATGTGTGTCATATGGGTCGAAATTTTTAAGATGATTTTCTAAAATTTTCAAAAAAAAAAAAAAAACAAAAAAAAAACCCAAAGAAACTAAATTTTGTTAGGGTCTTTATTTGACCTTGCTCCCTTATAAGGTCCCATCCCGGAAAATGTTTTATAACTTATAAAATTCTTAAATATAAATCAGTTCCATTAAAATTTGGCACAATTAATTTGATAACTGTCTTGAATATATTTTATTAATTTTATTAATATCGGCCTTTATTTTGTTGTAGCTCCCATATAATCCCCTTTCCAGAAAACAGGTTTGAGCTTATAAAACTATTAAATAAACCACAATTCTATTGAAATACGACACAATAATTTTTCTAATTGTATTTTATATATATTAATAGTTTGGCCAATCTCGTTCAATATTTTGCTGTAGCTCCTTTATATGCTCCTTTCCCGGAAAACAGATTTGAATTTATAAAACTGCCTATTAACATTGATGATGATGGGTCCATTATTTGACCTAGCACCCATATAAATGTTACTCCTGGAATAGGGATTTAATATTAAATATAAAGCGATTTACAGAAATTGGCCTTATGATATTCTAAAATGATGTACGTTTATAGCAATATGCACCAATGTACATTTAATCTAGAGTCTCAAATGATTTTTATTAATATTAAAGAATGCTAAACTCAATATACCTTTATTCACCATTTATGATAGCGAAGGATATAAAAAAAGGAACACAAGGAATAAAATTTTAATCCTACAAAAATTCAAATATTTTTACAATAACATTTTGCAAATGACACATCGCTGCTGACATACATAAATATTTATTGTTCATATTTGCCATAAATAATGTACTTTGCAGGGACATAAATATTGTTACAAAAATAAAGAAATATTATCAAGGATTCTAAACCATATATAGGAGTTACATTATATTCTTTGATTTAACTAAAATCTGACACACTGCATGCAGTGTTTCCAAACCATTACAAATATCTTTTAAAAATTTTAAACTGTTGGATCTGAGTTGTTTTAGAGTTGATTTGGTCAGGGACTTGGAAATGTATGGAAAATGGCTCAATTTTACTAAAACAAACTTTGTTAAGGTTGAAATTTCAGACAAGCTAAAAACTTCTCACTCAAGTATTTGGTATCTCTGAAGAACTTGAAGATTCTCATTTTTTAAAAATTATATGTGAATTTAAAAATTTATAAAAAAAAATTCCCATTTTGGATGAACTTGTCTGCAAAATAGAGAATTAAAAAGATTCCCACTTTTCTATTTGAAAATACCCAAAATATCAATAGCGTATAGAGCATGGTTCAAATTTTAATTTTTTCACTGACCACCCTGTCTTTATTAGGGTCAGTGGGCAGAAATCTGTCCTTTGGTGGTTATCTTACAAACGTAGCTATCATAGGGCTTGTGAACCTAGTTGACACACATTTACAATAAAATCTTTTACAAAATAATAAAAAAGTTGTAATATTTAGAACAAGAAGAACTATTTTGTAAGTGAATAAATGTTACCAACTTTTTGGAAAAAAATCACAAAAAAGAGATGAAACATATATTTCGAATTCATATCTCATATCTCTGAAACAGTATGAGATAACTTGGACACATAAGCATTTTTTCCAAATACAAAATTTCTTTTACCTCATTTCATATTATCAAAAGCCTTTTCTTGCTTTAAAGTTTTATTTTCGGTAAACAAAATCCTCTTTCAAAGTCTCTCGATTTCACTTTATCCAATTTCCTTGATTTGAATATGTTCCAATCGTTCCGAACCTATACTTGTTGTGCGGTAATCGACAACTTCCAGCAGCCGTTTTTTTCTAATAAAAAAAGTTGACAGATGAATGCAACTGATTTTAGTTGAAATTGGACTAAGATTTTGCCTGGCTCCTATACAAATTCCCCTTGAAATAAAAATGTTACTTATGTAACAAGTACGATAAAATTTATCATGGGTCTGCTCGAGTTATACGATTTTGGATATCAATATGTTAAGTCTTATAGAAATTCGTAAAGCCGATCAAAAGTTATAGATTTATTTTCGAAACATCGATTCCGTCCCACTGTCTATTTAATTTATTTATACGTTAAATAAAGAAATCAAAAGAACCCTTAAAATTTCAGAATGTGTCCTTGAGAAGTTTAAGGAGTAGAACAAATTACCCTCTTGTTAATTCTATTCAGTTGGTACCTGTCATCCTACCCATAACTCATTTTATCCCAAAATCGGAATTTGTCTGTATTTGAAGATAATTCCGTAACTTTTAAGCCGTTAGAGATATCTTAAGACATTTGATTTAATCTGGAGGAACACAAGCCTCCCAGTCTGGGGTGTTGTCAGTAACCGTCTAAAGTTGATTACTCCGGGTAAGTAGATTTTTTAAAAATTTTATTGTTTTATGTATAAATCCTAACGAAAATGCGTCTTAACTAAATCCGAATACCAATTAGCCCTATTCAAATTTTATAAATTTTGGAAAAACTTGTTAAATGTTTTTGTTTAGTTCTTAATTCGCAAAGCTTATTATCTTTTAATTGCCTTGATATATAGCTATAGATATAAGATCAAAACATAAAAATTATTTTTTGCCGGACGACCCTGGTGATCAGTTATGTGAAAAAAATCAAAATTTAAAACATTATTCATACGGATTGAGATTTTGGGTATTTCCGCATGGAGAAGTGGGAATTCCCCTAATCACATATAACTTTATATACATCGCATAAACATTTTTAATTAAATATGATTCTTATTAAAAAAAATAGAAATTTTAAGTTTTTAATAAACTTTGTCTTTAGACAGTTACTGACTACGTCCCTGACCATAAAGGAGCTTGTGTTCTTTTAGATCAAATCAAAAACACCTTATCTCTGATTATGTTAAATTTTATTAAGAAATCTCTAATGATTCAAAAGTTACAGAATTATTTCCAAAAAATCGAATTGGACACAATGTGCGTCCGGCAGTTCATCCGTCTGGGTGTACTATCGGTATGGAGATTCATTACATTTATAGCACATATTTAAAATAATAACAGTATTTATGTCCCTTTTAAGTATATTGGAATGTATGTTGTATTCATTTTTATACACGCACATATATTTTCATTCATTTCCATACGATCGTATTTCTTTTATAGACAAAACAAATTTTATTATCGTTAAAAGCGTTATAAAATAAATAAAAACAAGTAAAAAGCTTTATTCGGCAATGCCGAATTTTTAATACCCTTTAGCATAAATGTGTGTTAAGTAAATATGTTTTAGGTTTCGTTCAAAAACACTCACACATACATACACAGATGGTTTTAATATATAAAAATATTTCTTAAATATAACACGGAACACTTAATGACTTATAAAATAAGTTATATTTTTGACAATAACTCTTTTTCCACTGAAGCGATTTTGATAATGGAATTGTAATGAAGCACATATAGTTTCATATTATGAAAAAATTTCATTCTAATTTGTCGATAATTTTATCAAAGATCTTTGCTTGAATTTAGAGGTTTCCTCAGATATCGGTCTATATATTCTAATATATTGAACCGATTTTGTTGGTTTTAAATACAAAACATTTCAGGACTCTAGCAAATACTCAGGCTAAATTTCATTAAGCTCTGTGCATTATGAAAAAAGTGAGCATGCTAACAACAGACAGACGGACATATCTTAATTGACTTAGAATTTGATTTCTTGCAAGAATATTTATACACATTATGTGGTCTGAAATGATACCTTCTTAGCGTTACACACGGAAGGACAAAGTTAATGCACCCCTTTCGCCACTTATGATGGTGAAGGGTATAAAAAAACACTTTTGAATTTCGAATACACACTTATAGCCTGAAGAGAGATACACAGAGAGAGAGAAACTATTGCATATGAATTGTGTTTTCATATCTATGTAAATGTTTTGTATGTGTGGGTGTAGTAGTCCCAATTTTTGTTCATACGAATGAAATAAAATTATACAAACAAAACATGTGTCATGTGTTTTGATATTTTTTAACACAACTTTTGTATTGTAAAAGAAATATGAAGAAAAAATTTATAAACAGGATAATGTCAAATAAAGGTAACAAAATGTATAAGTGTGTGTGTATTTTTATGTGTAAAAAAATTGATTGAAATATAATAACAGCGCAAATAGTTTTAGTTCATTTAAGTTATAGTTCTCAGTTTGTTTTTATTATTTTTTTTCAATTTTAATATTAGATCAAGATATCTCACAACATATTGAAGTACACTAGATCCTCGTTTATCGTCGTTAATGGGGTACGAAAAAACGTGTCGCAAATTGAATAACCTCTTCTATATGAATGGGCTGAAATTTAATTTATTGAGGAAAATAACCAGATTCTTGTCTATAGCACCACTTGTATAACTAAGAATAGGGAGTTCTCTTTATTTCGTTTTGAAACGACGTAAAACGGGACGATGCAAGTTTGGACTTTAGTGTACATACACACTAACACATATATACGAATACATACCTTTACATTATTTCTTTTTCAATCAATTTAAAATTCTTTTTTTTATGTAGTTCAATAAATGTCAAAAGTTACTGGAGTTTATGAGTGTGTATGTGTGTAAGTGTTGAAAATTATTTTTAAATATTTCTACAATTACGATTTATATGAAATGGGAATTAAATGTTTTTGACAGGTGTTAACATTTACAATAAAAATTATTAATATTCACTATAACGTACAATAGCCAATGGTCTGGATAAGAAAACTAAGCTTTAATATCGGGTCAGATATCCTTTTAAATTGACTTTAAAGATTTAAGAAATAAATTAGACTAGAGGAAGCCTATTTTAGGTTGGATTTTTGACCAAGTTATAAATTTTATGAACATGTAATTGATATCTATAAAAACTCTAAATCTAGAAGATTTAAAATTTTTGAAGGAAACAAAAGACGAATTGGATGATTTGATGTTAAAAATGTTGAAAACTTAAAAATTTCAATTTCCCCAAAAGTTCCTAGTATGGCAGGCAATATGCAATTACCTCAAAAAAGGCAATTAAGTGGTACAAGAACAATACTTTGGTATTTGTACCAAGAGAGACAAGTCCTTCAAACTGGCCTTTAGAAAGATATTCTGCTCTCCTTAAAAGAGAATTGAAAAGCACAAAAATTATGTCCTAAAGTGTGGTATATTTTAAATGTAGATGGACTACCTATTCGAGCAATGTGACAGAAAGCACAATAAAAACGTTAAACGTCTCTTGCCTCAATTCATATCTAAATTTTTGGTGAATTTTTAAAGATCAACATATCCAAGTGGTTACCGTCTTAGCCGTTACCAGATAGCCTTTGCATTCATCTATCTCAACTTAGAAAAACCTTATTTCAGATTATGTGAAATTTCTTCAAGATATTTTTAATGGATGACAAGTTACATAACTATTTTGGGCACAGTATGAAGTGGTGATGACGGTATAATTATTTTGTCATTCTGAGTGTAACGCCAAGAGGGAATCATCTAATGCCCTATTATGTATATATGTATATATTCTTGCATTAAATCAAAATCTGAGTCGATTTAGCTTTGTTTGTCTGTTCGCCTATCTGTCTTTCTGACTAATTGTCCGTCGTTCTGTCAGTCTGTTGAAAACATTCCACTGCCGAGAATAATTATCCGAAATCAATGAAGCTTATTATAGACCCGATATCTGAAAAAATCTCAAAATTCCGAAGAAGAAAAAAAGTAAAGGCTAAAATATGAAAATTTTGATACACCTCGAAATCAGTGTTTCGTATGGGTCGCAGTATTGAATATTGTTATCGGAAATTTGCACATAAATTTAGTTTAATAGAAAAATAAATATTAAAAAACTAGATTTCTCCAATATAAGGTCCCTTCTTGAAATATGATTTTAAGCTTAAAAAGCTTTTAAATCTAGACCAATTATATAGAAATCTGGCACTTTAATTTCTGTATTTGTCTTATCATATATGAACCAATTTTATTGAAAATTGTCGTAGAATGTAAATTTCTAAAATTCTTCAATATATTATTAATATGATGAATATTAGTCCATATTATGCTATAGTTTCAATTTAAGACTCCTTCCTTAAAATGCTTGTAAAACTTCGTTATTTGAATAATAACCGAATATAGCATTTTTACTTGTTCTGCCCCACCATGCAATAAAATGTGTATGTATTATTTTGTTATTTATATTTATTACAACAATACAAAAAATTCACATTTAATAATTTTTATTATCTTTTAACTTAATGCCATTTATAGGCAACATGGACCAGGAGTAAATAACAGGAAGCCACTATAATATTACCCAACATTACGAAGAAACCAATTTTAAAATAACCTAAAAATGTTAAACGATAACCGTGACGTGATGCCAACCCAGCACAAGCAATATTCGAAAAATTTGCCATTAATGAACCATTATCTCCTAAGCAACAACCCAATGCCAAAGACCATACCAAAGGCATAATGGGTAACTTTAGATCTTGATTTAAAGACAAAGTGCCAATAATGCGTAACATCATATCAGCAACTGCCACGCTATCAAAAAAGGTACTTAAAATGGCGGAAATCCAAATGACCGCTAATATGGCCACCACTAGACGTTGCTGATCGCTAACTTGTATAATGCAATGTTGCAGTAATAAACCAATACTCTCTAATAGACCCAAACTACTTAAGACTTGCATAACTATGGAAAAAGTCATAAAGAAGAGCATGGTAGACCAATCTAGACGCGTTAGAATACCTTCTATATCCTCATAAGAGGTTAAAGATAAAGCCAATAAGGCACTGAGTAAAGCAATCCAACCTTTAGAGATTTTAACCATAATAGGCGAATAACTCAATAAAGAGAGTATGAAAGTAATAAATAAGGACAGTAAACAAATTGTAATCAGAGATAGTTTTCTGATGGGGAAATTATCTTTCAAATGCTGGACTTTATCAGCAAATCCCTCCGGTTTTTGTGGCATTTTACCCAGACGTTTTAAGCGTTTACGCAGACTTTTCACGCGACGATTAACCATTTGACGGGCCAAACTATCATCCCAAGTATAATCGCCCATTGACATTGAGGCTCTATGCCAAATTTTTATCAAATGTTTAAGTCTTCCAACCTCAGAAGGTTCAAAATTACGCATTTTTTCCGAGTTATGAAATTGTAATCTTAAATGTATATATGATTGCAACAAACACAAAATTGTGGCCGGCAACATGTGGCAAGAAAATTCAGAAAATCCTATATGTTTAGAGGGTAGAAAGTCAGAATTGGCAATTAAATTATTGCTTAAGGTACTAATGGGTGTTAGAGTGGCCCCTACATTTATGACTATCAGTAAACAGCTTAACACTGGAGTACAATTCAAATTCATAATTTCACATAATCGCAAACAAATCGGAGCCAAAAATAACACGAGCAAAATTTCATCGAACAGATTTGAAAGCAAACAGGAAAATAATAGAATACAGTGTAACATGGGCCATATATGGCCATGACAAAACTCATAGCCAAGAGCAGCTAAATGATCTTGTAAGCCCGATTCTGCCAGTAGTTCCATTAAAATGGAAACACCAAAAAATAGCATTATTGCATCAATATTAGACCATTCAATGAATATAACCAGGAGGGAGGGTCTTAAATGGACTGCTGCTATTAAACCCACCGCCAAAGAACAACATATTACGCCCGCCACAGCCCGATGCACCAGTTCAAATATGATTGCTATATACATAAGACACAGTAAAATTAAGCCCAAAATTAAACCGGTTTTCTTAGAGATCATGGTAAAACCATATGACATTTGCAGGGGTATCGAGTAATTTACATTGCTTAAGAACTGTAACTGGTATTTTCCCCCATTTAGAAGTATGTTTTCTATAATTTTTTCCACCATTTCCACTTTTAAGTCCTGATCGGTAATTTGTAATTGTAACACCGATTTTTTACTTTTCACTGTATTATCCTGCTCCAGCTCTTGTAACTCTAAGGTTAAAAATGAGCTTTCATATTGACTTGATTTCAGTTCAGTAAATTTAAAAGTATTTTTGCTAAATGCTCCATAAAGTCTCAAGTATAAACTCGAATCGGAACCCTGTTTATTAATGGCAACTTTAAGACCTTCTTTTCCCGCTGGCACTGCTATATTTATAATTTCATATTGAGTTTCCTTATTAACCATTAGGAAATAGGTGAATATCAGCCAACATATTAACATCACAATTTGTTGTCCATAATTTAGAAAACGTTCAAAAATTTTCTGTTTTAATGATTTTTTTATGCCAAAAGCTTCCTCTTCGGGTTTGTCACTTAATGAAAGACTTTCTTCGGAAATTGTGACGTCCATAGGTTACTGAAGTTTCCTGTCTTTAAAAGGATGATAATGTAGTTAATTTCCCTGATTTTTTATGTATTTTGATCTTACATTGAAATCTTTTTAGGAATTTCCACACATTCTGAATAATTTTTATGATTTTGTCTTTTTAGTAAAATTTATTATGTCAATTTTTTTTTAAATTAAATCAGAGCGAATTCGTTTAAAGGGTGATTCAAAAAAGTTGTAGTATATTTTGGCAACGCTTGGAATTGACAAAAGGTTTTAGATCTTTAGATAATTTCAGCTTATATATAACCCGACAGAAAAGTAAGTATAAAATAGTTAAAATCGGGTGAGTATTGAGATCCTGAAGAATTAAGGGAATTGTGGACCGATCTTTGCAAAAATTGGTATGGGTTTCCTGGTTGCCTAATTCTTATACAAACATTTTCCTAAGATTAATGCACTTTAAGGTTACTTTGGGAAGGGCACCTTTATGACGATATCGCGATAACTATGCAACGAATTTTATTTATCAGAATCGCTTTTTGAATCGATGTTTGTTCGGCTGGCAGTCAATGTAGACATTTTGAACAGTATTTTAGAGTTATTTCAATGAAATTTGGCATATATTATTATTTTGGTCTAAGCACGAATCCTGAAGTTGACCATATTCGTTCCAATATTTCAGATATTTCCCATACAAATGTTCCACGGGGTTTAAATTTACAAATGTCCTAAATATAAAACGATTTAAACGAAATTTGGCACTAGTAAGTCTTATAATATTCTAAATCAATGTGAAAACCAAATTATACGAGGGTTATTCAGTTAGTTTTCCTAACTACCATTTTTAGTGTTAGATAATCGGACTTGACCAAACATACATTCTTATTTGTTTTGACTCCTTTTAAGCTGTCGATTGACTAATTCGATAGATAGAGGGCGCTGTTATTAAAAATTTATATGTCGTGCAGGGCACTAAATATTCGTTTAACCTGAATATCCGAACTTTACTTCATTACAGTAGAGAAATTTACTTAATTTTTAATCTTGTAATTCTTATGAATTTTATTGTTAAAATTCATTTAAATATAAATTCATGTTAAATGTTATAAATATTTTATGAACAATAAAACTGAATACAAAATTATTTATGAAATGAAATAAAAATAAATTAAATTACAAAATTTTATACACAAAAAAGAAATTATTTATGGAAACTTTGTTTTATTAGCAAAAATCTGAGCATAAACTCTGTGTAGGCAGCAGTTTAAAATAATTTAAACTGATGTTGGGTATACAAGTTAATGATGTAAATTTTCTGAACCTGTTAAAAAATGAACAATTGGAAGTTTTTTTCAGTTTTACAAAACTTTTTCATCCACAGTGTTTCGAAAATAATTTTTTTTTGAAATTTTATGCGGTCAGAGCTGAGTTGTTTGTTAGAGTTTAGTCAGCGCCCTTCAATTTGGTCATCTCGGGTATGTTGTTGTCCTAAAAATCGCTAAAAATTCATATCCATAAACAAGTAAGAATGTTATATTCGGCTTTGCTGAATCTTCAATATCCTTCAGCACAAATGCGTGTGAAATTCGTATATATCAGTTATATTTTTGGCTATAACTTTCAACTGAATCGATTTTGCTAATTTTTGAAATGGTTATAACTAAATATTATTGAAAAGTTTCTCTTCATTCAGACCCCATAATCAGATTTTGATTTGATTATGGGGTCTGAAATGATTTCTACTTAATGTTGCACACGAAATGACAAAATTAATAGACCCTCTTCCACTATTGTGGTGGTGGATTATATAAAAGTATGTGTCGCGTGTGGGTAATCTCTTATATTTTTAGAGATATTTAAGTCAAAATAATTTGTAACTCATTTTTAGTTATTAAATTTAATGGGTTCTTAAATTAATGGGTCCCGTTATAAATTTAGAACACATTTAGAAATCAAAAGGTCAACATTCCCTGAAATTTCAGACTGAATGTTTCAAATATTTTATTAAAATTCATTTTTTGCTACATTTTTAAATCGAATAAGAAATAAAAATTTAGCACTCGTTTAAATATCCTCAATTTACGTCCCTCTAAATCCAACCATGAAGTCCCGAACTTCCAAAGTTTTAATGCCACATTTCTCTGTTATCATTACAATTTCAGATTTATTTCATTAAAAATTGTCGATTTATAATTGATTTTTCATGAAAGTTTTTTGCTTTAAATTAGAGGTTGTGTCAGATATCGGTCTATACTCCGATTTAATGGTTTTAAGTAGAAAACTTCTCACTAAATATTATAATTCTTAATAAAATAAATGTACGTTTATAGGAATATTCACCAGTGTATAATACTTGAGAATCAAATTTCGAATTACCATGTCATACATACATACATACATACATACATACATAATTTCTTTGCAACTGTATTAGTAAAATTGTTATTATAAGTGTAAACGAAACAAGCAACAAGTATTATATTTCCTTCATCTGTTAAAGAATACATACAAACATATAGTACATATGTGTAAGTATTTGTATTAAATTTATAGTTATTTACTATTTTCCAGCTCACACTCTCACACAGAACATATAATGTTTTATATTTTTTGCGATTAATTATTAATTTTAATTAAAATTTATGACACCTGTTGCAAATAAAAATCTACTATTTTATAGACTGAAAACAAGTGAAAATTGTGTTTTGGGAAAGTCGAATTTAAAATACCCTTCGCCACATTCACATGCTAAGTAAAACAAGATAATTTTATTTTCCCTTCTAAATCAATTCATTGGACATTTTTCCCAATTCTCTTGGATGGTTAAGTGAAAATTTTCGCTTAGCAAGGATCGAACAAATGCTCCAGTAACATATCGGGTGAAAATAAGAAATTAATTCATGTTCATTGAAATCTTCTCCAGTTTTTGCTGTCAGTGCATAACGATGCAGTTAGTATACTATCATTAACGTTCTTTTTAATAAATATAGTAATCACTTGCACAAAGCCTGTCCACACAATTTCATTAATACCATGTTGAAAATTTATTCATAAATTTTAAAGGATATGAAATAACGTTTAAAGTAAATAATATATTTTGTATTTTATTTCCTTTAAAATAACTATAAATAGATACAAGGAATAAGGAGTGAGTGTATGAAGGTTAAAACTTTATAGTTTAATTTGATTTAGTTCTACTTCCGATTCTAGTTAATATTATAGTTCAGATTCGAGTTCATATTATAATTCAGATTCTAGTTTAGATGTTAGTTCAGTTCTAGTTCAGTTCCAGTTCAGTTCTGGTTCAATTCTAGTGAAATTTTAATTCAGTTTTAATTCAAATTCTAGTTCAGTTCTAATTCAGTTCTAATTCAGACTCTAGTTCAGATTCTAGTTCAGTTCTATTTCAGATTTTAGTTCAGTTCTAGTTCGGTTCTAGTTCAGTTCTAAATCAGATCTAGTTCAGTTCTAGTTTGAATTAGAACTGAATTAGAATCTAGTTCAGTTCCTGTTCAGTTCTAATTTAGTTCTAGTTCAGTTCCATTTCAGTTCTAAATCTAATCTAGTTCAGTTCTAGTTCAAATTCTAGTTCGGTTCTAGTTCAGATTCTCGTACAGATTCTAGTTATGTTCCATTTCAGATTTTATTTCAGATTCTAGTTCAGTTCTTCCTGGATTAGATTCTAGTTCAGATCCAATAACGATTTATACAAATTCCTATTCAGATTCCAGTTCAGATACTATTTCAGATTTTAGTTAGGAAACATGTTAAAATTCTAGTTCAAATTCTGGTTCAGATTGTATCGAAGATTATAGTTAGATAATTCAAATTGTATTTAAGATTGTAGTTTAGGTTTAAGTTTAGATTCAAGTTCAGATTCTACTTCTTATTCCAGTACAGATTTCAATTCATGATATAGTTTAGGTTGTAGTTCAACTTAACTCTATCGATTTCAGATTATATTTCAAATTCTAAATCAAATTCTTCCTTTGATTGTAGCTCTGATAATTGTTCAGATTGTAGGACTGTTTCTTTTATAGATTTTATTTTAGATTCAAGTTTGATTTCTACTTCTAGATAAAGTTTAAGTTCAGATATTAGTTAATATATCAGTCAACATATTAGTTCATATCAAAGTTTAGTTTGTGGTAAAATATCGAGAATATTGTAACCTTTAGAGGAAGCAATTTCCATTTTTTTTCATGGTCCCTTTAAAAATAAAACACAGTTTGTTTTTTTTTATTTTTTTTTATACTGACTGAGGCATTTTATTTATTTTTTTGTTTTTATTTATTTTTACATATATAATTTCATAAATATTTTATTTGTTAAATTTTAGATATTATTTTTTTTTTAAATTTTTGTATATTAATATTTATGACATACTGTTATGTTTTCAACTATTAATACTCGAACCACACTTTTTTTCTCATTTTGGGATTTTTTTTCTTTAATTTTTTATATTTATTACATTTTTGTTTTATTTTTCTTATAATTTTAGTAATAAATACATTTTATTAATGTAAATTTTCTTAAATAACTTTCAATGTGTGTGTGTTTTTACTAAAACAAATACATTTTCTTTCATTTTCATATTTATCTCCTTTTCAGCATTATCCTATAATGTTTGGGGAATTTTTAACAGAATTTGAGGATTTTAATATATTTTTGAGGTTTAAGATAAAAAATATATATTTTTAATAAAAATTTTTTAAAAATAAATTTATTTTCAATTATTTTTTGGATTTTAATAAAATTTGATTTAAGGAAAGAGAAAAAAAGTTAGGTATCAAGTGTTTTAATTTTGATTTAGTATTTACAGTTTTAAAAATTAAATTATTTACATTAAAAAATAAATTAATTTTTTTAGGATTTTTTTAATAATTATTTTTTTATAATTTACATAAGAAATAATTGCAGACTTTTTGTATTTCAGACAAATTCTTTATACTTAACTTGTTATCAGTACGAAATAAACATTTAATATATTTTTTTATTTTAATATTTTTTAAAGTTATTTTTTATTATTTTTTAAATTTTTAATTTCAATATTAATGTATTTTTAATTAAAAAAAAAACAGAATTTTATAAAATTAAAATTTATTTTTATTTAAACTTTTATAAGAAAATCTCTCCTTAAAATTGTTTTATTAATAAAGATTTTTTATTAATTAATTACTCTTTTTATAATAATAATTTTTATTGTAAATTAAATAAATTTTGTGCGATTTTTTATATATAAAAAGTGCAAAATTTGTTTTTAAATCTAATTTTTTAATAAGGATATATATTTTTTAATATTAAAAGGCGGTGCAAGGAATCACATCAATTATGGACTAAAAAAGTGCAACTACATTTTATTTTTTGTTTCTTTTTTTATTAAAAACATATAAAAAATAATATATAAAAACATACAAAAATAAAATTTATTTAATGAATAAAAATTTTTGGAATAATTAATTATAACCCTTAAATTTTTCAAAAAACGCCTTAATTTTATTCTTTACGTTACAAAGTGTTGAAGCTTCAGGTAAAGCGAAAATATTCAAAAACAACTTTTTTAGTTGCAACTCATTAAACTAATTTAAGGTCCATCACATACTACTCATTTAAAATTTTTTACTTAAAGCATTCTTAAATATAAATGTCTGTCCAACTGTCAGTCTTAAATTTTAATTAAAATTAATTAAAAAAATTTATTTTACTTTCAAGAAATATTGTATGTCCGCTTTAAGTTGCATAGGTTGTGAATGATACAATGCTCTAGATTTTGGTGCTCTATATTCTATTGTTTAGGAAAAATTTATTCTTTTATATACTTAATTTTTTTTTAAATCTTCTGTGCTACCTAAATTTGGTTACTTTGAACCAATATTTAAATGATTGTCGTCAATCGAGCGTCCGTCCTTCTGTCCATCTGTTTTCAATTGCATGATTATAAATGATTAAATCAATTGACTATTCGATAAATTCAATAGTGTTAATTTTTAAAATTATTCGAATAAATATTTTTTCCATTGTACGCACGGATGGGTGGTCATATATTTATAGGCATGTGAATGAAGCTAGAAATCTCAATGTGACTATATATAATAATTATTTTGTATATAAGTTTTTTTTCTTTTGAAAATGTTATAAATTTGTGTTTATCTATTTTTTAAATTTAAATCTCAAAAATTTATAATAATATAAAACAAAGGTGTATACTTAATATGCATAAATGAAATATTAAGTATTCGCATTGAGACTACAAGTTAAACATTTTAGGCTTTAATTAAAATATATTAGAATTCCGAAAAAAACATTTGTTATTGTTATGTTAATTTTGAATCAAAATTTTAAAAATTTATATTCATATAAAAAATAACGTATTATTAATATTTAAACATTTGATATTAAGTATACGTTAGATAAAACCAAGAGAATAAATTTATTTATAGTAATTGTTTACATAACCAATAAGGATTTAGGAATTTTTTATAAAATTGTTTGTTTAGATTATTTCATAAACGTATACTTAATATTGAAATCGAACTTAATAAGTATACGCCTTCTGGCAAATTTTTACATAAAAAAGTTAGTTTTGACATCTTTTAATAACTTTAAAACTATTTATACTATTCAAATAACATTAAACATGACAATAGAGAATAACTCAGACTTTTAAAAATTAATTTTATTTTAATGAAGTTCCTCATCAAATATGACTAAGAGGGCGAAAGGAGGTTATAGGGTTTAAAAAAAAATTCGAAGATATAAATATTTGTTTAAAGAAATTTTAATATTGTCATTATGGTATTAAAAACAATAACTAACTTTTCCATAATTAGAAGTTAATAAAAATGTAAAAAGCGTATACTTAATATTAAATTTTAGATTAATAAGTATACGCCTCACAGAAATTTGCAAATAATTTTAAAACTAATGGAAGGATTGAAAAAAGATCTAACATAAAACTAAAATAATTTTTCTATGAGAAAATCGTTACACTCCAAAGAAACCCCTATTAAAGTGGTTGTCAGAGGAATGGAAATCTGTATTATGGTGTTCGAGAATTGTACGAAGTTTTAATTAATAATTTGTAAGAAAATTTAATATTGTTAAGAAATATATTTAGAAATCTCTTTTGTAAGAAGGATATTTTAATATGAATAAATGAAGTAGACGTATACTTAATATTTAATTGGAGTGCAATAAGTATACGTCTTTTTTAAATAAAAATAGTCATTTTTGAAATATTTTAATTACTTTGGAACTAATCCAAATGAATTTTGACTTTTTTTAGAAAATAATTTAATTTAAATTAAACTTCTAACCAACTAAGTCTAAGAATGCAGTAAAGCTGAGTAAGATTCATTTCATTAATGTTTTAATATTTTCAAAATAACTAAAACATCCACCATAATAAATACATTTTCATAGAACTTGAACATTAACATATATAGAATGCCTATGAACGTATACTTAATATTAAATTCTTTGTCAATAAGTATACGCCTTATAGTATTTTTAAAATAAGTAAAAATTATTTTCGAAATAACTTTAAAAGAAAATAAATGATTTGTTGATGATTGTTATTAATAAATAAGTCTTTAGGCTTTTGGAATAATTATTTTATTCTTATGAAAGTCTTAAACAAAATGAGTGGGAGGTCTGGAAAATTGAGTTATTGATTGAATGATTTAATTAAAGTTTTTTTTTTAATTATTTTTCAAGACATAAATAACCTTTAAATGTATGAGTAAAACCGACATAATTACTGATGTTTTATGGAACTTGAAGTGGCTGCGAACGTATGCTGAATATTGCATTAGAGCTTAATAAGTATACGCCTCATAAGGAAAAGTTGTTTTTGAAATATTTGAATAAATTTTTAATAAATTAAAAGATTAAAACAAAAACTTCTAGTATTAATAAATAACACTTCAAGATTTAAGAAAGTAGTGTCATTTGATAAGAATGCTTAAACAAGTAAGTTTTTCAGGCGTTTGAATTTAAGGGTTACACTTTTATTTTATAACATAAATAAAAAACCAGAAATATATTTTGAATTTAAACAAATTGAAATCTAAAAAATATTATTTAAATATTTTATTTCCAAGTAAACAGATTAAAAACTCATAAGTTTCCTGTTTATGATAATATTTTTTTAATTTTGTAAAGATTTTTAAGGCTTTTGTTTAGTTAAATTTTATTAATTATTTCTTCCTGTATATTTTTCTTCAATACAAGAGAAAACAATTTTTGTTTTTGTATTTTAAGGCTTTCTTTTATCTTTTTATACCCTCCACCACCACCACACATAAGTCATTTCCTGTTTAAAACCAGCTATATCGGTTCATAAGCAAAAAAGTTAATGATCTTGATCTGAGACAACTGCAAAATTCTGAAATAGAACTTTTCTAACTTTTCAAGAAAGCTTACTGGATTTCAACAAGAATTTGACTGTAACATACAGTTGTGCTTTATTATCGTACAAAAATAGCTCATAAAAATCGGATGTATAGAAAAAATATGGGCTAAAATATACAAAATTTTTATACACTTCAAAATCTGTTAATCTTATAGGTCGCAATTTTGAAGATAATATTCTGAAATACGCCATATATATGTATTTTGATGCAATAATGAACTCGTACGAACAAGATTGTGCTGAAATCATTATTTGACCCATCTCCAATTTAAGCCCCTTTTTCCGGAATAGGTTTTATAGCTTCTTTAATATGAAGCTATTCTATTGAAATTTGACAGAATTCAACTGTCTGGAGTATATGTTATTAATTTGATAAATATCGGTTGATATATTGCTATAGCTCCTTTATAAGGACCCTTTCCGGAAAAGCTTATAAAACTCTTTAAAGAAGTCCGATTCTATTGAATTTCGGCGTAATTATTTGTCTCATTATATATAATAAATATTTATAGCTTGGCCAATATCGGTCCACATAATGCTATAGTTCTCATATAAGACCTCTTTCCAAGGAAAAGTTTTGTTCTTATAAAACTAGTCAATAAAGGCCAATTCTATTGAATTTTGCCTCAAATATTTACCTTATTATCTTTGATCAATATCGGCCATATTTTACCTTTAGCTCCCATATTGGTCCCTCTCAGGGAGAATGAGTTTCAACATATTAAACTAGTATTATATATCATATTATATTTGCTTTAGTCTTGTTCCCATTTAGGGCCTCTTACAAGGTTTTAAATTTTATACAATTTTATTGAAATTTGGTACAATTGTATTTTGAAGTTGTCTTTAATATATAAATCACGTTTGAAAATTATTTATCTGGTTACTTCCTTCCTTATTTCTGGAATATTGTTGAAGGCGTAAAAGGAAATATGGTACAAGTCCATTGAGAATCAGTCATATATATAACTGTTTTCAATATTTGTAATTCATGCTTATTGCGTAATATAAGTGGTGGAGGGTATTTTAGATTCGGCATAGCCGAATATAGCATTATAACGTGTTAATAATTCACTTTCCTTAATAAAATATTGAGGTTTAACATTCTGAATTTTATTATTTCAGAAAAGAGAATTAATATTATTTTTGAAATAACTAAAGAAAAGCTATTTTAAGTTTAATATTTGATTTAGAGGACGGATTATGTTAGAAAAATCGGAAAAAGAAAAAAATTTGCAAAAAATTTAATTATTGAAAAATTTATTCAAATTAAAAATAAAAATATTGAATTTCATTTTATTACTTTGTTTAGGTACTTGTGACTATTTTTTATATATTTAGTTAATATTTTTTTATTTATTTATTTTTGTTTTAAATTTTTAAACAGAAAAAGCGCATTTTATAAGGAGCTTTTTTCAATTTTATTTTTATTAAAAAAAATTAATAAAGACATTTTACTTATATTTAAAATATATTACTTAAATTTATTTTTAAAATTTAATAAAACGTGCTTGGTGTATAAATTGTTTATAATAAATTTTGCCAAAAAAATTGTGCTTAATTTTTTATTTCAATATTTTTTGTTTTTTTGCTATTAAAAATAAAAGTTTTTGTTTTTGTATATAAAATTAAGTGCAATTGTGGTGTAATATCACATTAATATAGTGCAGTGCTAAGGTGCATTTTTGTTTAATATCATTTTTTTTATTTTTTATTTTTGGGGTAAAACATCAATTTCAAAACTAATACTAATTAATTAAAATATTAATTATATTTAATTTTATTATTTATAATTATTTTTTTTTGAGAAGAATAAAAAAATAATAAATATTTTTAATTAAAAAATGAGTTGCTTAATTTTGTAATTATTTTTTTAATCTTAAAACAAAAAATTTCAAAACATTTTTGAAATTTTATTTACTAATTTTTTTAAATTTGCAAAAAAAATGTTTAAAAAGCTTTTTCTAAAACTTTTAAAGCTTTCTGAAAGTTGAAAACGTTCTGAAAGCTTTCTGGAAGTTTTTTTAAGCCTTTCAAAGATTTTTGAAAGCTTTTTTTTAAATTTTGAAAGGATTTAGAGCTAGGAAGCTCTTTAAACGGATTTATTTTTTGATTTCATGTAAATTATGTCAATGTAAAAAAGTTTTTTTTACATTTTCTTTACAAAATTTTTAATTTCAAAAATAATTTTAAAAAATGAAAGCTTTTGAAAGTTCTTAAAATTTTCTGAAAGCTTTTGAAAATTTTCTAAAAGCTTTTGTAAGCATTTTTGAAAAAAACTTGAAAAAAACTCTACTTCATATATTTTTTAGTTTCATATATATTTTTTTAAAAGTTTCTTTTTCAATTATTTTTAATTTCTTATAAGTAATTTTTTCTCAAAAACCTCTTTTTAAAGATCTTCTTTTAGTAGCTTTTTTAATACTTATTATATGCATTTGAAATATTTGTTTGGATTTTTTTTAAATTTCTTTACGAATTAGTTTTCTAAAAAATGCTTAGTTGGAAAGCTTTTTCTTTTATATTAAAAAAGTTTTTCAAATAATTAAAAAAGAAATTAACTTAAAAACTGACTGCTTTATTTTCATTTGTTCTTTAAAATATTTCAAATAAAAAGCTTTGTACAGTTTTTCAATAAAAATATAGTTTTAAAAATATTATAGACAAAATCGTCCTTTGAAATTTTTACAAATGGAAGTTTTTTATAAATACGTAATTTAAAATTTTTTATTTACAAAAAATCTATAAAAAGCTTTTCAGATAAAAATAAACTTTCCAAATTTTGTAATTTTTTTCGGAATTAGAATTAATCATATACATTTTTATCTGAAAGTTTTCTATTTTCAGAAAAGATATTTCCATTTGAAAATATTAAAAAAAAAGCTTTTAAAAAAAATCCTGCTGTAAAATCTTTTCTTATCTAAATATCTCAATTAGCTTCGGTAAAAGCTGTTTTTTTAAGATTTAAAATATTTTCAATTAAGAATGGCTTTTTAATTTAGAAAGACTTTTAAAGAAAAAAATTGCTATAAAACACACTTAAAAATGTTTCATTAAAAAAAACTTTGGAAAGCTTTTTACTAGTTTTTTAATAGCTGTTCTCTAAAAAGCTGTATTAAAAAACCTTCTGTAAAGGTTTTTCCCATTGAAATACCTCCTTTTAAACAGTTTTTGTTAAAGGAAATCTTTTTTTCAAAAAAGCTTCGAAAATTTTTTATTGGAACTTTTTGTAAATGCTTTTTTAAATAATATTTACTTAAATTAAGCAACCCATTTTTATTTATTTAATAAATTAAATATCTTAAGCAATTTAATTAAAAAAAATAAAAATAATTATTTATTATAAATTTAAAATTTAAATTGATAATAATTTTTTTTGTCTTTTTCTTTTTAATCATAAATTTGCATAAAAGTTAAAATATATTTATTTATATATTTTTTAATTTTTATTTCAAGTGCAAAAAAAATTGACTTTTAAATTGCTTTTCTAATGTGTATGTGTGAGTGTGTGTATCTGTGCATGTATGTGTGATGTTTATATAATAGTGGGCTACCACAAGCAAATATACGTGTTTAGGTGTAAAAATTATAATATTTTTAACAGTAAAAAAATTAAAATATTATAGAAAAATATTTCCATACAAGTGAAATATTAAAAAAATAAAATTTTAAATTAAAAAAAGTTATTTTCATTATTTGTTTAACAATTTGACTCTTGGGGGCTTCAATATTAATATTATATTATCTGTCTCAGATTAAAATATAACTTAAATTAATTACTAAGTGTTATTTTTATAAATTTTTGAAAAGTTGTGCATACTTTTAGGAAATTCTAACAAATCATCTCAGACACAATTGTGTATAAACATAATTGTGTCTGAGATTCTTGCATCATATCAAAATCTGAGTCGAATTAGGCAATTCCGTCTGTCTGTCTCTCTGTTGTTGGCACGCCCACAATAATTGAGAGAGCCCAATGAATTTTGACCTGAGTATCTATTACAGTTACTGACCCAAAGCTTCTTTATTTAAATGTTTTAATAATAAATTCTAAATCTTCTTAAATATTTTTTAAAGTTAAAAAATAATAAAAAACCTAAAAAATTTAATTTTCCTTATGTTATTAAGAACCATTAAAAAGCTTTCGATAAAAGCTTTTTGAGATGACAGCTTTTTAGTAAAATGCTTCTTAGTATTAAAGGATTTTAAATTTGTTGATAGCTTTAAATATTTTTAAACAAAAACTTTTTTCAAGCGTTTAATAAAAATTCTAAAAATAAAAGCTCTTTAAGTTTTTTCATAAGTATCTTTTAATATCAAAACTTTTCACTCTTCAACTCTTTTTAGCTTTCTACTATAAAATATTTTAAGTTTTAGCAAAAAGCTTTTTTGCTTTTTTTCATTTAAAAAAAAATATGTTTCCCATGAAAACTTAAAAAACTTAAAAAAATATTGTTCAAATTCATTAAAAATTTTCTAAATTAGAATTGTTAAGCTTTTATTAAAATTTTTTTTAAATATTTATAAAAAAGAAAAGCTTTTTTCAATTTTCTATAAAAGTAATTTAAGATTTTTTCTTTCCAAAAAAAAAAAAATAATAAAAAAAAAATAAAAATAAAAAAACTATAAAAAACTTGTAAGTCTCGATATACTAAGCTTTTTAAGCTTTGAACAGAAAATGTATTCTTCAAACTTTTGGTATAAGTTACTTTTTTTTGGAGCTTTGATAAAAGACTTTTGAAAGTTTTTCAAGAAAATTGTTTGTTATGTTCAAGCTATTTAAAATATTACATAATAAATATTGTAGACTTTTCATAAAAATACTTTTTAAAAATAAAGCTCTTTTTGAAGTATATGTACACGTTCCTTATTGTTTAGCTTTCAATGAAAACCTTTTTAGAGTTTTTAAAATAAAATAATTGAAATACCTTCAATCATTTTAAATTATTTCATCACAAACTTTATAAGTTTTAAGCTTTTAATAAGTATATTTTTTTAACTTTCACTAAAAAGTTCTGCGAGCTTTCAACAACGTTCTTTTCATTTTTCATCAAAATTCGTCAGCTTTCTTTTAAATCTTTCTTTAAACTGTTTCTTGCTTTTAATATAAAGCTTTTTTGAAGCTCATTATGTAAAAGTTTTTCAATTTCCAACAATAAAATTTGTGAAACTTTGGAATTAAACTTTTCGGCACTCAAGAAATGATGTTGTTTTACTAAATTAAAAATGATTAGAAAAAGCTCTTAGAAAAATGTTTTTTAAAGTTTTCAATTTAAGTTACTTGAAAGTTACTCAACTCAGTTACTCTTATTGAAACTTTATTTTTTTTTTTTTTTTAATTTCAATAAGAGTTTTGAAGCTTTCAAGCTCTTTTCCAAAGCTTTTAAAAATACTTTTTGAAACATACAGAATTGTTGTTGGTTATTTTAATTCTATAAAATCTAATAATTTTTTCAAAAGTTTTAAAACTCTTTGAGATTTTTTAAGACATGTCCTTTTTCTAAACATTTTGATAACTTTTTTTCAAAAGCTTTATCATAAAAGCAGTTATTTGTGAGATATATTTTCAAAGATGTTTAGTTTTTTTCAAAAAGAAGCTCAAAGCTTGTTATAGCTTTTCATGAAATAAAGTGTAGAGTTAGAAACACGAATTGAAAAAGCTTTCGAACAAAAGCTTATTTTACTTATTCTTAATAAACCTCTTTTTTATTTTCTATATTTAAGTGATTTAATTTCTAATCCTCCTGCAAAATCTGACATCTCTCCTTTGACTCGTTTAAAATGGTTAATGGGTTTGTTATAATGCAGATTTTTATCTATTTGGATAACACTCTGCTACAGCGAAAAAACAATTAGTTCAATAGCTGGTTTAATAAATAAAGACCTCATTCATAGAATTTTCAATGTATTCCCAATATCGTATTAAAAAGCGATTTTTAAATACGAATGAATTAAAAACAGTTATCTCGCCAAAAGCTTGAGTTATTTGTATCCTTTAAACGTCATATGAAAGAGCAGAAATTGAGCTTTTGAAAAAAGTTTAAACATGTTAATGTTAGTTGTTAAGCTTTTCTACTTATTCTTTGAGATTTAAGTCGGTTTTTGAGTAAGACTTTTTTAGAAATAATATTTTTTAGATAAGGTTTGTTGTAATCAGTTCAAAATTATCGAAGTCGATTTGTTGCTAATTTTTTTATTTAAAAAATATATTTTTTATTAATCATTATCTAATTCCTTATTTTTTAGGAAGAAATTGAGTCATCGTTTATTGAAACCAGTTAAAAACTTTTTAAATTTTAAATTAAAAAAAATCTAGTCTAAAACTATTGTTAAAGTGAAAAGTTTGAATTCGAAATTTTGAAAAAATCAGATAGATTTTATAATTTTTTGTTATCAATTTCAATAAGCGAAAACTTATTGAAAAATAATTAAAAATTTTTTTATCTAATAAAGTTTTGGACAGGAAGTAGCTGAAATTTCTATAAATATAAAGTGAATAAAGATAATGTTTGTCTAAACACTTTTTCTAAATTTATTATAGATATATTTTTTATTTAGTTTTTCTAAAAAGCGTAATTTAAGCTCTTTTAAATGACGTTTAAAGCCTTCAAATCGGTAAAGTTTTATGGGAGTTATAATTTTTTAACTCGTTTATAATCAAAAACCCCTTTTTGTGGTTTAAATTTCCATGTTTTGAGTTTTTTTTTTAAATTCTAAGGATGAGATTATTATCTATTAAACTTGGTTTAACTCTGGTTTAAGTATTTTAAATCTTGTTGTTTTGTGTAGCTTAGAGTTATTTTAAGTAATTGATTATTTTCCTTAAAATGAAATATGAAAATGGTAATAAACTTTTTATTTTTTATTAAAAAAATAATAATTAAATATTAATTGAACTTAAAATAACTAAAAAAATATAAACCGTCTTTTTCTATTTTTTAATAAAAATAACATTAAATTATATCAGTGGCTCTGGATGTTGTTTTTAACAGTTAAAAAAAAGCAAAAAATGTTTTAAACTTTATAAGATTAAAAAAATAATAAAAACAAGTAAAAAGTTATAGTCGGTTAAGTCCGATTCAATACCCTACACAATATGGTTAACTGAATCACCCTTGTATAAAGGCAAGAGTGTTGTATATTATATGGATACTAACAGCCATGTCGTATTAATGCATTCTCACAAGGATTACTCCTTTGGACTTTATATGGGAGCTATAAGAAATTATGGACCCACTTTCGTAAAATTTGCCATTTGTCTTGATTTTACAAATTATTTTTACAAAACCAAAGTATATGTGAGTTTTAAGCCCTTTAAGATGATATTTGGGATAGAAGATGGGACCTATGATGAATAATGAATCGATCCCTGTATAATGTGACACATCGTTTTAGAATGTCTTAAAATTAATTTAATTTCATTTAAATCGCTTTATATTCAGGATTCCGGGAGGAAGATTTTAATAGGAATTGTCCTTGGGCCAAACTAATGACATATTTTAAGTTTTATTAAGACATCTTTAAAACTTCGGCCTGCCGGCCAGACGGACGGACATCGTTAAGTCGACTAAGAAAGTGATACTGAGTCGAACAGTATATTATTAGAAGAAGAGTAAGTACAATTATTTCTGCCCCTTAACATTTTAGCACAAACGCATAATATTCCAAACACCTATGGTGGTGTATGGTATAACAACTACCTACGCTGGTGTAGGGTATAAAAATACGTTATAAAGTTAAATTATAAAATTAAAACAAAAAATATGTTATTTTATTAAATACAACATCACCTGACATAATTGAAGGCTATTTTTTAAAGACAGTAGCCCAAAATTTGTTATGGAGAAAAAAGCTTATTTAAGCTATTTTCATATTTCTGCCTCCAGTTAGGAAAATAAACAATAACTGTTCTTCTCAATATATTTTTTAATTGTTATTGGTCTTAATGACTACAAAATTGTGTTTTATTTTTATTTTTAATTATAATTATCATTATAATTTCCTTTAAGCTTAAAACTAACAAAAAAAGCTTTTTCTAGTGTTCCTGGGCATATCCTTCTTTTTACAAAAAATTATAATAAAAAATAAATGTATTTTAAATGTTATATTTTTTTCATTTTTTAATAATTTTTAAATATTTATGTATTTTTTTCTTATTGTTTTTATTTAAATTGTTATTAATTTTAATTATTTTCACACTAATAAAATGTTGCTAAAACACTGAAACTAACATTTAGATAATTGTTTTATAATTTAAATATAAATTTAATTTGTTTTTATTAATATTACCAAAAATATATATATTTTATATTATTTATTTTGCTACAATAAACATGAGCTTTTTTTGTTGACTCATTTAAAAGCTTTCAGGTGCGACAAAAATTTCATATTTAAAATAATACAAAAAATGTTTTTTTTAATTCCCTAAACCTACTAAAAATCTAATAAATCTATAAATATCTCTGGTGACAACAAAACAAGTTTTATTTCCCAAAAGCTTTCATTAAAAAGCTTTGTTTTAAATATGTTTTATAAATAAATTTGTTTAATTTTTTTTCTGTAATAATTATAAATTGTTTCTGTTTTTATCTTATAAACTACAAATTATCTTATAGCTTTTAAAGCTTACAAAATGTTAACGAGTCAATAAAAACCATCCTAAAGCTTTGATGTTCTAAACAGAATTTGTCGTATAATATCACTCAATATAGAAGAAAAAAGATAGTTTATTAAAAATTTGTAAAATATATTAAAAAAGCTAAAAGCTGTTTAGCTTTTTTTACTTTACATGACGCTTTTAAATCTTAACAGTTTTAGATACTACATAATATAAACTATTAAAAGGCAAGTAATGAGTAGAGCTTTATTTAATAATTAACTATAACAGATATTAGATTTAAAAAGCTTTTTTTATAATATTATAGAAATTTGACTTTGCCAACTCAATTAAAATTTAAAGCTTTTTTATATTATAATAAAGTTTTTTTTTATTATAATATAAAAAACTTAATTATAATATTTTTACCAATTTTTACCCTTTTTGCGAAAAACTTTAATTTCACTTTAATTTTTTAAAGAATTTTTTCTGAAATTAAAATTTATAAATATTTTCTCCGATATTTTTAAACGTTGAGAAAAACTTTCAAATTTAATATTTTAATGTTTTTTGAGATTTTTTTAAAGCTTTTTTAGAAATACTTTCCAAATTGAATATCCTTGAGCTTTTTCTAACTTTTTAGGCCATATTCAAAAGTTTTTAATACGTTTTCATAAGTCTGAAATCCTTTCTTAATATTTTATTACATTTTTGTATCAGCTTTTGTAGCACTTATTTAACATCTCCCAAAGCTTTTTCAGGTCAGCTCAAATTTACGCAAACTTTGAATAGCTTTTTATAGTTTTTTCAAAAAGTTTTTCTTAAATCACCTTTAAATTATTTTCTTCTTAAAAGCTTTTCCAAAAGGCTTTGTAAAGTTTTAAACGGTTTTCAATAAAAGCTTTTCTATTTAAATTTTTTATTTTACTTTTCTATTACCTATTTAGAGTCCTCTAAAAGTCTTTTAAACCCTCTCAAAGATAATTAATGTTTTAAAGCTCTTTAAATTTTAAAGCTTCTTAATTTTTTGAGACTGAATATTTTAGGCTTTTTCTTAAATTCAAAAATATTCATGAATTATTTTCCATACAAGATTCTTTTATTTTTTTAAATCTATCAAAAATAAGATTTATTAAATTGATTTTTTAAGTCTTTTCTATCTAAAGCTTTTTAGTTATTGTGTCGTAAACTTTAAATAAGCTTTTAAATTTTTTCAAGTTAAACATTTAAAAAAATTTTAAAAGGTTCTTAAACAGTTCTTTTAACTTATAATTTTTAAGCTTTTCTGAAAACTTGAAGAATCTTTCTAAACTTTCAATACAGTAAGAGCTTTTATTTTTAAATAATCTTTTTTTTAATACTTGAAAAAATATTTCGTTTGAATGTCCTTAATCTTTTTAATGTCTTAATCTCGAACTGCTATAAGACGATTTTGAATCTTACTAATTTAAATTAATTTCTTGTTTTTGAGTTCAAAATTTTTGAAAATAACTTCTAAACAAGTTTTTTAATATTATCTAAAGCTTTTTTTTAAGTCAAATATTTAATAAAATTGCTAAATTAGTATTCCAAAGCTGTTCCTTATATATTTAAAAAAAGCTTCGATAGAACATAATATTGAAAATGAGCTTTGCAATTAATATAAATTTAAATTTAGATCAACGTATATTATAAAGGAGACATAATGGAATTCCCTAAGTAATCTCTTTTCAAAAGCTCCCCTAGAGTCTTGTTAAATTTTTTAATTAAATTCCTTTAATTTTTCAAATATTTAATTAATTTCAGTGTAATTCGTATTTAATTAATTATTTTTGGCACATTTAACGTAACATTCAAGATTAAATATTAAAATATAAAAATATTTATTTTAAATAAAAAAAAAATATATATGTACGAAAGAGATAGGAGAGATTTTCTACTTAACACAAATGATACGTTGGAAATTTTGAAAAGATAACGAAAAACATATATTTTGTATAAATGATGTCTGGTTGTCTGTAGGAAAACCCAATAAACAATTTAAAAGAAATTGGAAATGTCAAGCAAACAAAAAATGCCAATTATAAAGGCAAAGTTCCTTAGAAAATATTTGGAAATATTTGGATCTGAAATAATTGGCATCGTTAATAAAACATTTAAAGATTTCGTAAACTTTAAAAATAATAAGCAACATTTTTCAGAAAATGTAGAGGAACATGTTTAAAAAAATGATTAGAAACATTTATATATACAAACTATCAGAAATGTTTATAAACATTAACTTTATATGTTTTACAGTTATTTTCTAACAGAACTAGAACTGAACTAGAGCTGCAGTAGAATTGAACTAGAACTGAACTAGAGCTGAACTTGAACTGAACTAGAACTGAACTAGAACTAAACTAGGACAGAACTAGAACTGAACTAGAACTGAACTAGAGCTGAACTTGAACTGAACTAGAACTAAACTAGAACTAAACTAGGACAGAACTAGAACTGAACTGGAACTGAATTTGAACTGAACTAGAACTAAACTAGAACTGAACTTAAACTGAACTCCAACAATGCATATACATTACAGTAGAAAACTTTTCCTATTAGTTTACAGATTTAAGGATTTTAATGTAATAAATAATAAAAAGTTTTATCTTCGAATGTTTATAAACATTTTTTTGACAAAATATTACCAACATGTTGCCATATTGGAAACATTTGCTTTTTTTAAACAGTTTTTAATGCACTTAAAAAATGTTTGACAAATTATTTTTGTTTCTAAAAAGTAACTAACAAATGTTTCTGAACATGTAGCCAAATGTTTTAAGTGCTTTAAATGCTCCTATATTGTACATCTACAAAATTAGTCTTGTTAAACAACATGTTGCCAAAAATTTTTTATCAACATGTTGCACTACATTTCATTTCCATTAAATTGTTTATTAAGTTTATTAAATATTTTTTCTTTAGTCTTATTATTTTTGTTAAATAAAAACAAGTGTTTGAGTTATTTTTTTTTCTTGTTGTTTTTTATGTATAAATTGTATAATATGTTTTATTTTTGTTTTTGTATTTATAATCAACTATTAAAAACTAATCATACTCATAATTATATATAAATAGATTTAAACTGAAGTCTTATAAAATAAATCGAAAATTTTTAACACACAAAAATAATTGAAAGAATATATTTTTAAATAAAATTATAAAAAAAAAATAGAAAAAAAATTATTTTTGTAATACTTGGATTTTTGTTTAGAATTAAAAGATTTTACAATTATATTTACAAAAAAAATTGTTGTAGAAAAAAAAAAGAAAAATTGTAGTCGGTCAAGCCCGACTATTTAATACTCTACACCACATTGTTGGTTATAAGTGGTAGCTACCAAAAAAGATATTTTTTAATGTATTCTTAAGAGTGCTGTGTATTATATTAGTACTAATTTACATGTAGGATTAGTGGGATCTAAACCGATTTCTTTTATAGGCGTTATATATGGAAGCTAGAAGAAATTTTGGACTGACCCATGTAAATTTTCACACATCGATTTTTAGCTATATTTGTCATGACCAATTCTTATTACAATATTTGTGAGATTTGAGCCTTTTAAGGGTCCTATGAGAAATAGTGAACAAATCCTTGTATAATTTGGCAGATTCTTCTGAAATATCATACGACTAATTTGTGCCAACTTTTATTAAAATTTATTCTGGAAGGAACATGGTTGCTAGGTGAAATATTCGATCCATTATCACCAAATTACGATAGGCATCGCTATTGGGTCAAAATAATACATGCAAAATTTTATTAAAATATCTTTAAAACTGCCGCCTTCATTTTGTTCAAAAAGTTTACATTAACAGCCAGCCAGACGGACGGACATCATTAAATCGAATCAGAATACTTAAAAGTTCAATTTTTGCATAAGCAACCACTTGTGGTGGTGTAGGGTATAAATTTATGTAAAACAAATGTTTAATTATTTTGGATAAAAAAATTATTTGAAAAACAGAAAGTTTAAATGAAAAAGCTTTAAGAGCTTTTGAAAAAAAAAATCATTTATTTAGTATGTTAGATTTATTTTTTATTAGTGTATCATTGTATGTGTTTCATTTCATTTTCTGTTTATATGTAACTATGTATGTATATGTATGTAAATGTATGGTTTTGTTTTAATTATTATTAATTTTATTTTTTGTTCAATAATTTTTTCAAATGTCTTTTATTATTTTTTTTCTTATGTTTATCAACATTTTACTATAGTAACATATAACAATAATATTTTTATTAATTATCATTTTAATTTAACATTAACATTGAATTATTTGTTGGATTTTAAATTATTATTCCCTTAAATTTCTTTTATAATTTGTTATTAATTTTTAGTTAAGCTTAAATTAAAATAAAATTTTTTATACAAAAATTACACACAGAAAAAAATTGCAATGTAAAATTAATTGAAACAGCTTTCATTCAACATTTCTTCAGTTATAATTTTGCTTCACAACAAAACACTTTAAATGCAACATTGAATCAGTTTGATACCATGTCGATTTGTTATTGTAAATCAATTTAGATTTCATGTTGAAATAAAATTAACATGTTATATAATGTTAGTTTTAAATTGTTGCTAAATTAGAATAACATTTTCGTAATATAGTTTTTTTACTAATATTTCTTTAGATATTCAGTAACTAAAATTGACTTTGTATGTGAAGTATCTCTCCTCTGATCGTCAAGTTAAACAGTTCCTTGAAAAACTATCGCTATAACAGTTCTTTAGATATTTGACAATTAATATTTACTTTGTATGGGGGGTACCTCTCCCCGGATTCTAGCAAAATTTTTATATAGACTGTATTGCTTTAGGATATATTTTGAAATTTCATTACTATTTTTTATATATCGAAATTAAAAGAAATAAATGGAAAAACTTATGAACTCAATCAAATATCACAAGTTCAACATCGTAAAAATTAACATTATTCGAAGTTAATTTTACATCGTTTTTTTTCTGTGTAAGCAAAATGAAACAAATAAAAAATAAAACATATTTAAAAGAAGAAAAATAAAAATATCAAATCAATTTATATACAAGTTTTTTTATTTACAATATTTTTTTTTGTTTTAAATAAATTTTATGGGAAAATGAATAATAAACGATCTTCGTTTTTGCATTAATTTTCTAACTTTATCCTTTAATCCTTTTTAGTTAATAAATTTAATTGCTTTTTTCTTAACTTTTAATTTTTATGCCTTAATTTATGTTTTAAACTACTTTGCCTCCTTAATTTTTCCTATTTTATTGAATATTTTCTGTAATTTAATTTTAAAACTCTTTAATATTTTTATTTAGTTTTCTTTTTTTTTTGAGAATTTCTTAGATTTTTTCTATAAAAATATGACCACAAAAAATAGAGAGTTTATTTTCATTTTTCTATTTTAAAAATTCTTACTTGTCTGCCATTTTTATTATTCTATTTTCTGTCTTTTTTTCCTTTTTTAATTAATTTACAAATTTATTTTTCTGTCAGTTTAATTTTTAAGAATTATTTTTTATAAATATTTTATTATTTTTTAAATATGGTAGAGGTGGGTTATTTCTCTGTTTTTTCTTCTGTTAAATATATTTTATAATAATTTCTTAACATATTTGCATTAAAAACGAAGATCGTTAGAAAATTTTAAAATTAGAATTTTTCGGGGAAAAAATATTTTTAATTAGAAAAATAAACTCTTCAAAATAAATTCAATTTTTTTATAAAAACATTTTTCGATTTTCTGCAAACATTTTTTTTAATATTTATTTATGGGAAAAAGAAAGTTGGTTAACACGTTTAAAAAAATATCGTATATTGCTTTATAAGTAAATTAGTAAATTTTATAAAATTATATTTTTTAAAATAAAAAAATAATAAAAATAATTTCTATTACTTTATTAAAATAAATCCTAGGCTTTCTTCTTTTCAGATTTGAAAACTGGTTGAAATTGCTTCATAAATAAGGCAGTCACAAAAAAATCCTAAAACCATTTTTATTTTCAAAATTTTATAATTTTATAAAAATAAATTTTAAAGTAAATTTCACAGTATTTCTTTCAAAAATTATAAAAGTCTTCTTTTACCAAAATAATTTATGAACTCTTCTTTTTTCATAATTGAAAAAATTGTTGAAATCGCTTCAGAAATAGGACAGTTATAAGGAATTTACGAAAACTATATTTTACCAAAATATTTACAGTAAATAACAGAGAAAGAAATTTTATTAACATATCAAATTGTTAAATAATTAACATGTTAAGCTTGGCTTAATGTTAATGTATTTATTCTGTTTACATTTTTAACTGTAAATGAAACACAGAGTTAGAATTTTTTAAAAGAGAGTTGAGAGTTAAACACCAAGGATATGGAATCAGTATTCGCTCTGCTCATCTACATGAGAGAGCAACAGTGGTTTATAGTGTACGTGAGAAGTAAATAGAATTTGTAGTTTAACCTCGTCAGTCAGGATATCTGTGTTTTGGGCATCTCTGCTTCAAGAAATTACTCTATGTTTCAATGAGAGAGAAAAAAGTGAGAGACAGAGAGTTTTGTTCATTTTGTCTCTTAATACACCATTGAATAAATTACTCTCTATTATTTAATACATTAATACAGAGATGTCCCTTTCGAGTCGGGACATCTCTGTATTAAATAATTGCCCGCTCCGCTCAATTTGATGAGAGAGCAGCAGTTGTTTATAGTGAATGTGTTAAGTAGGAAGAATTTATAGTCAGAAAAGAGTTAAGAATGTTTTCAACATAAATTTTTTACCATTTACCTTGTGTTATATGTGAATTTGTAGGTGTGGTAGAACTCTTAAGGACAAAAGGTGGTTAACAATATATTTCTAAAAAAGGTGAAAGACCTCGCTTTAATTCCATGTACAACTTTAGAACATTTGAACAACTCTTAGTGAACGCTGTTCTACATTTGTAATAAATTTTAAATTAATTGGTGTAGAACCCTTAAGGATCAAAGGGGGTTAACGATATTTTTTCATGATAAGAAAGGTTAAAGAGTCCCCTATAACTCTGTATATAATTTTAGATTTAATAGAACCGATTCATTTAGCACTTTAATCCATTAAAACTTTTTTTTCAATTTTTAAACAAACTTAAATTTCAATTTTATAGAACTTATTTATTATCGGAAGAAAGCTAACGTTATTTCCTTTAAAACTATATATAGTTTTATATATGCTTGGAACCACTTTTTCAACATGTCTTCATTTCGAGTGTGAAAATTTCAAAAATTTTCTATCTCTTACAATGTATTTTAAACAAACTTGAATTTTAATGGCAAAGCACTTTTGAAGGTCAAAAGCTTTTGGATAACTTTAACTATCGAAAGAAAGGTTTAGGTGTTCTCTTAAATTTTTTATATAATTTTGTATATGTGTGGAACTATTTTTTAACACTTTTCCAATTTGAATGATAATACATTTTAGAAATTTTAATTCAGTTTATTTCAAAAAAACTTAAAGTTTAATTGTATAGAACTTTTAAGAGACAAAAAAGCTGAAATAACTTTTACCATCGAAAGAAAGCTTAAGAAGTTCTCTTTAATTAATATACAATTTTGTATATGTTTGGAACTAAATGTTTAACACTTTTTCCATTTATATGACACTACCTTAAAGATTTTTTAAATCAGTTTATTCAAATAAACTTAAAGTTTAATTTTAAAAGAACTTTTAAGAGACGAAAGAGCTTAAATAAATTTTACCTCCGAGAGAAAGCTTTCAGTGTTGTCTTTAATTTAATATATAATTTTGTGCATATTTGGAACATAATGTTTAACACATTTTAAATTTTAATTCAAATTTTTTCAAAATATTGAAATTTTATATCATTTCGCTCTAACGACTGGATGTGAACATTTTTAAATTTTTCGTTAAATTTACTTTTGAAAAGTTTATTTATTATTTTTAATAATTCAATAAAATAAAATTTAAATTTTATATATTTTTTTTTGAAAATTTCCAAAAATAAAAATTTTAAATAAAAACAGAACCACAACCGTTTTTTTGTTTTTGTTTTAATTTCCTTAATTCTTCTTAATTTCATTAAGCCTCATTTGAATTCAAAATATCTGTATATATTTTCTAAAAATCTATTTTCATTTAATAAATTCAATATTTTTTTAATAAAATTTAGCAAAAGAATGATTGTTTTTTTTTTGTAAAGTTTGTTTGGATTGTTTTTTAAGATTTTTTGCCGTTATTTCAAATATATATTTTCTTAATGAACTTTTTTAATTACCTTAAGCTTTTAATTGAATTAATTAAAAATTTAATTATATTTTCTGGTTTTTAATAATATATTTTTTAATTGCTTTAATTAACGGTTGTTTTTTTATTATTTAAGAAATTTAAAAGAAACATAAATTTAGGAAAAAATTTTAAAAATTATTTTAAATTAATTAATTAATATTTTCTGTTAAATATTTTAATTCATTGTAATACTTTTTTTCATTGTTTTTTTTATTATAATACATAAATTTAATTAATATTTCTATATATAATTTTTAATACATTTAAATATGTTAGTTTATGCGTTTAGTTTTTGTTTTATTAAATTTTTAATATATTTTGACAGTTCTTTTCTTTTTAATCATAATTTTTTATTATTATTTTGTTTTTGTTTTTAAAATTTAAAATAAATTTACTTATCTACAAATAGCTGCCGTATCCATGAGAATTGTTTCATAAAAGAAATTAAAGAAAAAATGAGAACAATAAACAAAAGAAAAACTAAAATAAAAGAAATATGGGATAAGACCTGGAAAGAAATATTTAAAGAAACAACAAAAAGTTATAGAAAAATCGGGAAATAAAAATTAAAAAAATAAAATTAATATTATCCGGAAAAAAGCTTTTTAGCTTTTATATAAAAGTTTTTAATAGGAAATAGGCAATACTAGGGTTTCTCTACAAGAAAACGTTGACGGAATTTTTCCGGGAAATTTATATTGGGGATTTTTGGAATGTAAAGAAGGTATATCATCTGTGAAATCAATGAAATTTAGCCAGACTGTTTTTTATTGCTCTAAACGGTCTTCTATTAAAATCTCCAATAGAAATATAATTATAGGGTGATATCTAAGACCTAAGTCAATCGTATTATACATCATACTAAAATTCACCATCATCTAAATCGGATTTATAAAATATCAGTGTGTTACACAGATTTCAATTTGAAAGAGGAATTTATATTGTCTCCGCGTGTAACTCCAGAAAGAATCATCTATGAAATCTCTTAAGGTTTAAATGCTCATAAAATAACTTAATTGCTTAAACTCTTTTAATAAGATCCGAATATAATGTATTTTACTCAGAATTTCATAAATATCGAATCCTATTTGATATTCGATAGAGTTGAATATATGACTCCAAGTTGCTTTAACTATAATTTAAATTTTTTTGCTTTAGAAAACTATTAAAACACTAATTTATCGAATATATGATATTCTTATTTATTCCCGAAAATTCCCGGGAACGGGAGACTTTTCCTTACATTCCCAAAAAACAAAAGAAAAATATCCGGAAGAAGAGAAACTCATGAATTTGTTTACATGGTTTCAATAAAAAGCTTTAGTATGAAAATAAACTTTTAATAAATACATTTTTGTCGAAAAGCATTTAAATCATATTTTCTATAATTCAAATTCAAATTTTAATATAAGAATAAAATATATTTTAAAGAAAAGCTTTTAATAAAGAAATGAAATTAAAATTTTTAAGAAGCTTTAGTTTTTGTTTAAAAAAAGTTTTTAAGCCTTTTTTATAAAACATTATTGAAATACTTATCATTTTAAATGTAAAACAGCTTTAAGTTTATTTAAAAAGCTTTATTTACAAAGATTTAATTTTTTTCTTGAAAAATTGTTTTGAAAAACTTTTAAGAAAATCATTTTGAAAAAAAGTATAATTTCAATCATAGAGAAAGAGCTTTTAAAAAAGTTTTAGAAATATTGAAATTCGAAAAATTTATGAAAATTTTGTATAAAACTTAAAAGCTTCATTAGTTTAAATTTTTAAAGCTTCTTATGGAAGCTTTATAAAGCTATTTATTTAAAGTTCAAAAATGTTTCCAAATAATTTTCAATTAACTTGAGAAATTTCTTTTTTTATAGTTTTTAAAAATTTTGTACTTTTGTAAAGCTTTTTATGAGAGATTTGTAAAGCTTTTTTGATAGCTTTATAAAGCTCTCTTTTTAGTGTGTAAAAATGGTTTTTGGTATAATCTTAAATTTATGTTTGGACTTTTTAATTTGTAGCAACATTTTAACATTTGAAAAGCTTTTTATTAAAACAATATAAAGCTTTGAATGTCTAATGGAAGCTTTTGAAAAATTATTTGTTATCATAATTATTGTGTTTGGAAAGCTTTTTACGAAATTAACATAAAAATAATAATTAAAAATAATGGGAATAAGAACAAGTAAGAATGCTATATTTGGCTATGCCGAATTTTTAATACCCTCCACCAAAAAGTTGTGTGAAGTAAATAAGTTATACTTCATATATACACACTCACACATTCACTCTTGACGTTTATAATATAAAGACGTTTTATATTATATAACACTGGAACCCTTAATGAGTGTCATTAAATTAGTTATATTTTTGGCTATAACTTCTTATTCTACTGAACCGATTTTGTTCATTTTGGGAATGGTAATGAGGCACAATACATAAATTAATATTATGGTCAATTTCTCGATTTCTAATATACAGAACCGATTTTGCTGATTTTAAACAGGAAACTTCTTAGGACTACAACAAGGACTAAGGCTAAATTTCATTGAGCTTTGTGAATTATTGTGGATGTGAGCGTGCCAACAACAGACAAAAAGACAGACAGAGGGAGAGAGAGAGAGAGAGAGCGAGATAAACAGATGGAAGAATATTTATTTATAATGTGTATGAAGATGACTTCTTAGCGTTACACACGGAATGACAAAGTTAACATGCCTTTTTCACCACTTATGGTAGTGGAGGGTAAAAAAGGAAAAAAAAACGATTAAAAAGGGAGAAAAATAAAGAAACAAAATTAATATTTTTTAAACAAATATTTATTTACATAATAAAAAAATTATAAAACAAATTGTTCTAAAGGAAATTTTGTTTATGAAACAAAAAAATATATTTATAAATTTATATTATTTTTTAACATAAAAACTAATTAAAAATAAATTAAAATTATATAATAATTAAAAATAATTTGATTAAATTAAATATAAATTGTTTGTTTGTATTAGTCTTATCTTGTTTTATTTTATTTTAATTGTTTTTGTTCAAATTTTTTCATTGTTATTGTTGTAATAATAATTTATTTAAATACATTTGTTAATTAATTGTTTAATTTAATAATAATTTGTTTTTTTTATTTTAATATATATTTATACAATTAATAAGTAATTCATAAAACCCTAATAAATAATATATTTTTTTAATTATTTATATATTTTTTCATTCTTTGATAATTATTTATTTTTAATATTTATAATATTTTTTTCTTTTGTTTAATTTTTGGTTTATAATAATATCAGTTGTTGTTTTTTTTTTATACAAATACACACGGATAAGTTTTTTTGAACATATACATACATTTTTTGTTTTTTTTTTTAATAAAATTTTTAAATTTTGTTTTAAATATATTTTTTTTTGCCTTTCAAATTTTAAATTTTAATTTTTTTCTTTTAAGATAAAATATTTTGTTTAAATTAGAATTTTTTATTTAAAGAGAAATTATTATTTAAAAAAATCTTATTGTTGTTGTTAGAGACCATAAAAACCATTAAATGAATTTTCGTTTTGAACAGGAAACGGTTGGGGGGAGGAGCTTATTTTTGGTTTTGCTTTTAAGTAAAACTTTAGCTTGAGAATTTATTTAAGATTTGTAACACTTTTTTCAGATTTTGATTTAATTTTTTCTTAATTTCTTTTTTGTAAATATAATAATTAATAAATTGTTTTTTTTTCATTTTAATAATTAATAATCATAATAATATATTTATAATCATAATAATAAATGTATATTTTTAATATGCATAATAGTGTTTTTATTTTAATTTTTAATTCATTTAATATTTTCTTAAATATTTAATTGAATTATTTCCTTTTTATACATACATACTCCTCTTGTTTAAATACATGTACTTAATTGTTTGTGTGTGTGTGTGTTTCATTTTTGCTCTTTATCAATATTATAGTTGAAAATTTTGAAATAAGCTTGTTTTACCTGATTTGAAGAAATTTAAAAATTTTTTTTTTATCCTTTTTTCGCATCCAGAGTATGTATTGCTTATTGCCCAGTATCAGGTTCTTCTTTTGTCTCAGTTAGTTAATTTTTTTTTTTGGATTTTGTTTTCTTAGTTTTCTCTTTTTATAGTTTTTGTTGTTTTTGTTTAAATATATAATGATTGGCGGAGGATTTTTCTTTTAATAACTGTTTTTTTTTTTCATTTGTGTTACTCTTAATAAACCTAGCGACCTCGGGCCCATCGCAGTAACGCATCCGCCAGCACATCAAGATGGGCTTTCGTCTAGAATATGAATAGAAATATAAAATAAATATTTAATAAAATATAATTAAAATAGAACATATATTTGGAGAATCAACATCAATTTTTTATTTTTATTATTATATGCTTTATACAAAATCATCGGACTATACTTTTTAAGCGATGTCTGTTCGTCTGTACGTCTTCTTGGCTTTCGCTATTGGAATTTGTTATGTATAATTCTATAGTCTCTGGTATATATAATCTTTTTAATGTGAAGAAGATCAGTGCAGCATTTCAGGTATCTCTCATAGTAAGCTCAAAGACAATATTGTTTATACGGTATCTGTCCGTCCGTCTGGCATCCATCTTTGTGACACTGATTAACTCCACAGATTTTAGTTCTAATGATGCTAATGAAATTTAGTTTATACGATCAAAATGGCTAAAAAGTCAATCTGTGAAAATTGTGATTAATACCTTCTATATAAAACCTATGGGCTAACTCGCTTAACGTTATATATCAAAACTTTTCTATAAAATTTTTAGACTATATCGGCTTAACAATGTCTTGTTAATATTGATTTTTTTAGTATTAATATTGATTTCTTACTCATTTCATAGTTATTAAATGATTAATGGAACTTACCGTTTTATAGAACATACACGATCTTCTATCCTCATCTTCACCCTCGGGACAATCAATGAAACCATCACACAGTACATGATCATCTATGCAACGATATCGTCCCTGTACATCAGGTGTCGGACAGGCAAAACGTTCCATGCCATCCATAGCAGTAGGACATTCTAAAAATATAAAAAAGAAAATTTTTAAGTTAAAAATCTATTAAAATTTTAAATTATAAAGAAAAAAAAATAACTCTTAAATACAACCACATATGTACTTATCACACAAACACACTAACAAAATGAAATTAATCAAATTGATAACATTTGCTTGTATATGTAAATATTTATAATTTTCATACATGGTTAAACAACTACATATAAAGGCTAACGCCTTAAAGCGTGCTACAAATAAACCACAATTGTAGCATGTTTTCGAGCAAATGGTAAAAATTTGTTTTCACAATAATTACCATAATTAAGCAATTTTTTAACAAAAAAAGGTTATATGTTCAGGCTCAGAATCACTTTCAGAGTCAATTTAACAATGTCCGTCCGTCAGTCTGGCTGTCCATGAAATTTTGTGAAGAAAATTCAAGTCGTATTTTAAAGATATATTGATAAAACTTGTCAAGTGGCATAATTTTGGCGATGAAATTGGTGATGGTAGATCCATTATTTTACCCTGCCCCATTACTCCTGGAATAGGCTTATAAGGTCATAAAATCCTGAATATAAAGCGATTTTACCGAAATTTGGCACAAATTTGTTTAATAATATTTAAGAATAATTTCTCATAATTACCATAACCAACAGGATGGTGTAGGGTAATAAATAGTCGGACTTGACCGACTATAACTTTCTTAAGTACATTATTTTAATATCTCTAATAGATATTTAATAATTATAGATATTTCCATCTCATACCATCCAAGAATCTCAGATAATTTTGTAGTTCATTAATTACATTTGTTCCAAGAATTTGTCAGACAAAATTGATTTACAATATAAATTAAAACAAATACAATAATTAAAATAAATATGACATTAATAAAACTGATTGTATAATATAATTTCATTATAAACTCTATAATTACGGAAATTTACAAAAAGAAGAAAAGACAAAAGATTTATAAAACTTTGTAATTATTCAAGTTTCATTAGAACTTCTTTTAATTAAAAAACTTTGTTAATGAAAACAATAACATTTACATCAAATGAAATATATAAATAAATATGAATTGATATATATTACATAACTGTGATAGAACTGAACTAGATTTCATCCAGTAACAGAACTAAAATTGAAACAGGATTCTTAACTAGAATCTAATCTAGAAGTTGAATTATAATTTAACTAGAATCTGAAGCAGAACGCGAACTTATATCTTAAATAGAATCTGACCTAGAATCTGAATTGGAATCTGAATCTGCTAGAAACTGAACTAGAATTTGAAATAGATTCTAGAATCTAAAAAATTGAGGTAGAGTCTAAACAAGAATCTTAAAACTGGATATTAAACAAAAATCTGAACTAGAATCTGGATCAGACCCGTACAAGAATCTGAACCAGAACAGAAATAGAATTAACCACAACTGAACTAGAACTTACCTAGAAGTGAACAAGAATCTGAAGCATTATCTGAATTGAAATCTAAACTAGAATTTGAACTAGAATCTGAATTAAAATCTAAACAAGAACCCGAATTGAAATCTGAACTATCACTAAAATAGAATTGAACTGGAATTGAATTAGAATTTCAACTAGAAGTAGAAACTGTAGTACAATCTGAATTGGAACTGTGCTAGAATCTATGTTTGAATCTGAATTAAAATTTGAACTAGAATCTTAACTAGAATCTCAACTTTAACCTGAATTGGAAACTGAACAAGAAGTTGATCTAAAATCTGAACTAGAATCTAAGTGAATCTGAAATTGCATCTGAAATAGAATCTAAATTAGAATCCCAATCAGACCCGAACTAGAATGTGAACTATAACTGAACTAGTACTGACCAAGAATAGAACTATAAACTGAACAATATGAAATATAATCTGAACTAGAATCTGATCTAGAATATGAACTAGTATCCCACCTAGAATCTGAGCTCTATCTGAACTAAAATCAGAACATTAAAAGTGTATTAGAATCTGAACTAAATTCTGAACTAGCATGTGAACAAAAATCTAAACTAGAATCAGGACTAGAATTTGAACCAGAATCTTTACCAGAATTTGAAACAGAATTAAACTGGAATCTTAACTATAATCTGAAATAGAAATCAAATTGGAATCTGTATTAGTATAGGAATTGAAACTATACTATAATAGGGGATAGAAACTGAACTAGAATCTCAACAAAAACCTCAACTATAACTGAACTTGAATCTGAACTAGAGTCTGAACTAGAATCCAATTTGGTATCTACATTGGAATTGTTTATGGTGAGCTAAAATCTGAAAAATATATGAATTGTAACTGAACTAGAATCGTACTAGAATTTAAATCTTGTTAGAATCTAAATTGGAACTGTGCTATAATACGAGCTATAATCTGAACAAGAAATGAACAAATAATAAAATTGAAAGAAAATCCTAACATTTTACAGGTTAAAAAAATAAAAAATTTTTTTTTATAATTTTTTCCTTTAATTTGATGTTGTTATTTTTCCCATAAACTTTATAAATAGTTTTATGTCGCTTTATGCATCTGTGTGCTTTATTTCTGTATTCACATTTTCATTGAACACCAACACCACCTTCATAAACATTTGGCTGCTACTAACTTTGGTTTAACTTTTAAGCTTTTGCTGCTGTGAAAATATTTTATTTTATTTAGTTTATAGCAAAATATATGTTTGTATCAAAGTGTTTTATTTAGGTATGTGTGTATTGATTCACTCCCGAGTTTGTTTTCTATTTTAGAATAAAATGTGTCGCTGCTATTTTCTAAAAATAAATTTTTTTTGTATGTTTGTGAAATAGAATTCACATAAAAATAAATCACATTTAAAGGACATAAAGGCGCCTTTGGTTTTTAATATTATAGTTTATTTATATCTGTAAACATTAGTATTATTTATATAATAAAATTTATTTAAATTTCTGGAAATTTTAAAAAGATATTCTAAAACTATTAAATTGTCAATTTCGAACAATTAAAATATTTTCTAAATTTAAACCTTTTTTATCGATATTTTACTATTTTTATTGAGAAAAAAAACAATAATATATGTGTTTCAAAGTTCATTGACTCCTGTTTTAAAATATATATTTTTCCCATTTTTTTCTACTGATTTTTTTTTTTGGTTTACATTTTGTTTTTATAATTCACACACCCACATAGTTTTCCTAAAAGTATACTTCTCTCTTCATTTCTTCTTTATTATTTTTATTGTACGTGTAACAAATACGTTCTTTTATATGTATATGTTTTCGTAATGACATCTATATGGTATTTTCATGCATGCATATGCATGCATTTTATATATTATTTTTATTGCATGTTTTTACATTTTATGGTTGTCCATTTGATAATGGCTCTTTTTATTATTTTGTATTTTTTTAGTGTGTGGGTTTTCTATATGATTGCACACATATACATTCACACTTAAGAGCGTTTAGAATCTATGAATGAATTTTTAATATTCTTTACACTTTAGTTTGTGTGCATACATGTGTACATTTAGTGGTCAATGTTTTAAGAATTTAAAGGATAAAGAATTATATATGTTTTATTTTCAAATATTAGGAATGGAAAAGCTATTGAACCGAAATTAAAAGTATAAGAATTCGAGATCATTTTATATTCTTAGTTCAGATTCTAGTTAAGATTCTAGTTTAGATTCTAGTTTAGATTCTAATTAAAATGCTAGTTTAGTTCTAGGTTAGTTTTTCAGTTCTAGTTTAGTTCTAGTTTAGTTCTATTTCAGTTTTAGTTCAGTTTTGGTTTGGTTCTAGTTCAGTTCTATTTCGATTTTAGTTCAATTCTAGTTTAGTTCTAGTTGAGTTTTCTTAAGTTCTAGTTCAGTTCTAGTTCAGTTCTAGTTCAGTTCTAGTTCAGTTCTAGTTCAGTTCTATTTCAGTTCTATTTCAGTTCTAATTCAGTTCTAGTTCAGTTCTAGTTCCGTTCTAGTTTAGTTCAAGTTCGATACTAGTTCATTTCTAGTTCTAGGTGAGTTCTATGTCAGTTTTAGTTCAGTTCCAGTTCAGTTCTAGTTCGCTTTCAGTTCAGTTCTAGTTCTAATTCACTTCTAGCTCAATTCTAATTCTGTTCTAGGTCATTTCTGGTTCAGTTTCAGTTGCCGATACATCTTCTTTTTCAGCTCTTTTTTTCTTAATAAAATGTATATATTTTTGTTAGATTTTATTATAAAGATATACATAAGCATGTGTATGTATATACTTTTTATATAGTTTGTATTACATTTGCTTATGTTGCATTCATCAAAAACTAAACGCCGCCAATAGCTCCCAACGCCCACTGTTTTATGTCTCGTCAATTTGGCGCCTAAAATGCTGCCAGTATTTTTGTGCATAATACAGAAAACTGACAAAAACTACACTCTTTTATTTTATAGTTTTGCCACTATTTCTTATGGCGGTTTGAAAGGGTGTTTTCTATCTTTTTTTTTTGTAGTTTAAAGTTGCAAAAGATTGTATAAATTTTTGTTTCTTTCTAACTATTTCAGTAAATGACATTTGCTATTTCAGTCTTTGGCGTTTTTATTATATCTTTCCTACAACCTAAGTTTTGCCATTTTTTTTTCGTTAAAGAAAAAATCTATTTCATTTAGTGAATGATCATCATCAACATCCAGCAGCAAAGAAGGCAAATAACAGCTATTGATGCAATTGCTTGCTCTTTTTATAGAAGTGATGGTGATTGTGTTAGTAGTTGTGTTCATATTAAAACTAACATTATTGCAGGAGTTATTTGCTGGTGAAAGAATATTGTATGTATGCGAAAGAGAGTGTGTACATGTGTTATATGCTTGGAGTATTATTATTGTTGTTGTTTTTACGACTTGCAGTCGTATTGATGTATTTTTTAAGCAATAAATTTTTTATTATTTTTTTTGCTGCTGTGTGTGTATGTTTAGTTTTTATATAATATTTTAGTAATCAGGAAGATATAAATAATTCTTGTTGCTTTTAATTTGGCTTTGATTTTTGCAATTTCAAAATTTTTATTGCTTTCTTTTGCTTTTATATCCAAAAGAGTATTGTGGAATTTTAAGAAAATCACTTTAAGGTAAAAATAATAAAAAGTTTAGATTTATGAACTTAAGGAAATACTGAACTTAAAGTTGAACTTAAATATAAACAAGAATCGGCACTAGTATCTGAACTGGAATCTGAACTAGAATTTGAACAAGAATTGAACTTAAGTATGAACTAGAATCTGGAATAAATTCTTAGCTAGAATTTTAACGAGAATCTGAGCTAGAATTGAATTAGAACTGAATTAGAACTGAACTAGAACTGAACTTGAAGTGAACTAGAACCGATTAGCACTGAACTTGAACTGAACTTGAACTGAACTTGAACTGAACTTGAACTTAACTTGAACTTAACTTGAACTGAACTTGATCTGAACTAGAACTGAGCTAGAACTGAACTGCAACTGTAGTAGAACTGAACTAGAATCTGAACTAGAATTTGAACTAGAATCTGAACTAGAATTTGAACTAATGAAATCTAAACTAGAACTGAAATATTTCTTTTTTATTTGTCATACTAAGATGCTTTAAAGTTACAGTACTTCTTTTTATAATCATGTTTAAGTATGATTTCTTTTATTTTCTTAAACATTTAAAAACAGGAAAAAAAAACTCTGAAGTTCGAGAGAGCAGAAACAATTTATTACAACCTTTATTATCTACATCAGTATTAAAGTGTCATTAAAAATAAAATAAATTGTATTAATATCAATTTGCAACAAACAAAGAAAAAATTGAACAAATTGAAACAATCAAAAGTAAAAGACTAAAATAAAATAAATCTCTACAATTTTCATGCATTTAACGAACAAAAAACAGCAATATGCCATAAAATAATACAATTTAACACTTATTTGATTTCATTGTACGAGTATTTCAATAAAAACCTTCTTCTTGTTTTGCTGTTACCACCTTTCACTGATGATATACTCCTGGTTATGTAATATTAACAATTTAACAGACAAACCAACGGAATGATAGAACAACAACAAAAAAATTAAAGCAAAAATAAGACTGACTCTCACACAAACAGTTGGACAGAGAGACAATCAGTGAGAAAAATAAAATGAAACATCAAAATCATGTTAGAGACAGTAGAAATAATTCTAACTTACAGACAGATGGATAGACGTATGGACAGACTGTTATACACTTATATTTACACAGACACACAAATACAACTGTAGTGATGTGTATAAAGTTGGAGTTCCAGAAAAGTTAGTCAGTTGTCTATCTGTGTTCTTTTTTTTCTTCCATGTTTTGTTGTTTTGCCACATAATACAAAGTTGAGTTGGTTGCTTGATTTGGCTGGGTATTTAGTTAAGTGTCAAGTTTCTTGTTAAGTATTGAAAGGTGGTTCATTTTTATTTTATTTCTGAATTTCTTTTTTTTCTTTTTTTTGCTTTATAATGAGAATACTTCCTAATTGTAGAGAAAAGGTAAAGTTAGTTATATATATTTGGATGTAACAAATGTTATTAGTTGGGTTTTAAAAAAACTGTAAACAATTTTGGACTTTAAAAAAGGGGGGAGCACGATTTATTTCCTTTCACCTTGTAGGTAACAGGTGAAAATTTCTTGTTATTATTTTTAGGGTATTTAATATTCCATATAGTTGAGTATATCATTTCCTGTAAATCTGTTTTACAATTTCTTTATAAAACTGTTAAGTGAACATTTAGGGCATTTCAAATCCATTCAATTCAATTTTAAACTGAACATATTTATATCTATTTATTTATTTTAATTTTTTTCTGTTAAGACTAATGCTGTTACGGTATTTAGTTGGATGAGCATAAAACAAAGTTGTATAACATAATATTTTGTAAAATAAAGTATTTAACAGATCACAACATTTATGCATGACAAAATATGCAGGTCTAAATTGAAATAAATAAAATAAAAATAAAAAATAAATGTTGGCTTATCTACAAAGCTTTTGAATTGTAGGTTGTCCAATAATTAGTACTTTTTTGTTAAATTTCAATTTTGCTTGAAATTTCTCTCAATAAAGTTGTATTTTCAAATTTAAGCCCTCCACCACCATAAATGCTATCATTGCGTATGTAACACCAAGAAGGTTAATACAAGGACTCATGAAGTATATATTTTGCATCGCATTGAAAGTCGAATTATATATGTCCGTCTGTTTGTCTGTTTTTGGCATGCTCTTGACAAAATAAAATAAATGTTGACTCCTTTACAAAGCTTTTGAATTGTAGGTTGCCCAAAATTAGAACTTTTTGTAAAATTCCAATTTCGCTAGAGATTTCTCTCAATAAAGCGTATAAAGTTTTATACCCTCTGCCACCACGAATGGTGAAGCTGACTTTGTCATTCCATATGTAATAACACGTACGAATTATCAAAGACTTCAAGACCTCATGACGTATATATTTTGCATCACATTAAAATTAGGGTCAAAATATTTATGTCTATCTGTCCTTCTATCTGTATATCTGTCTGATTTTGGCACGATCAGATTTTATTAATGGTCGTAGGTGAATGAAAAAGTTTATAATTGTCTTTGTGTAGGACATTTAAAACCAGAAAAATCGTTACCTACAAATTGTTTTACCGATATCGCTGTGCTAAAAACGGTCCAAATCAGACCAGCAGAAAAAATCATAAATATAATACATTTCATATGTTATATGTCTGTTGTCTGAACCATTAGAGATATCTTATGAAGGAAAGATATTTGCGATATGATATTCACAAATATAGACTTCTATCTGGTCGGCGCGTAGTCTGGAACCCTTCCAAATTAACCACTTCAGGTATATTGATTTTTGAAAAATTCGCCAAAATGCACTTATGAATTGAGACAAAAAGAAAATACATATAAATGGTCCTTATAAAATCCCTATAAAATTACACTTACAAATGTGGGTTATCCGATATAATCAAATACAAAACATGTTAAATTTTTAACCCTGTTTCCTTTTAGATTTTGCTAGGTTAGCGTGTTTAAATTAGGATCCACTTTTTTCAAAAACATGTGTCAGATTCCTCATAACATTTTAAAACCCCGGAAATAACCATATAGATATATGATACCGTTATAAAGTTATATTAATCCGAAGTTGGAAGGAACATGTATGACTTTTTAAGGATTTTTTCCAAAAAAGTAGGTACCTTTAATCATTGTTTTGTTGAACTTAAATATTTTATAAAAAAATAATAATCTAATGCTGGAGGTGAAGCTCTGCTCACAAGCTTAATCCACATTTTCTTTAATCTTTATCATTAAATTTTTTTATCGTTTAAATCATTAGTGATGAACTTTCAAACTTTTTCGGAAGCACTTAACGTTTTTATTCTCCCACTTCGCACGAACAGATACCACATCCCCCTTTAGAATCTGCTATAATCTCGGACACCTTTCTTCTGCTCTTCAATTCTCTTTTAAAAATCGCCCAATATCTCAACGTTGGTCTTACCACAGAGCAGTTTGAAATATTTTCCTTTCATGGTAAAAATGACACATTATTCTTTTCTTAACACTTAAGGGCTTGTTTACCCTAGCGACAGGATGCCAAGTCAAGCCAAATAGTAAGTGCACAGATTATGAAGACTTATCAATGGAAGCAGCCTTTTTGCATACATTCGCTGATTTAAATATCATTATTTATAGAGTCCTGCATATAGTTTGCCATAAGAAAATTTTGACTGCTTTTGGGTTTTAAAGGCGCAAAAAAATTTGTCAAAACTTACGTTTCGTTATCAATTATGCAGCACCTTAATTTCCGTGCTCTCTTTATGACCAATTTTAAGCAGCCTAGAACTATTCGTCTTATATCTGTTTTGAAAATTAAATTTGTTATGCCCATAAAATAAATGTAACCAAATTTTTCTTTCTGTTCACCCTAACAAAACGCTATAATGTACTTAGTCTTTGCTACAATAGCTAAATTAGCATAATAAAGGAAATAAGAAAATTTTCAAAACTCTTAACTAAAGCAGAGGTTTTTAATTTAAATTATACAATTGTTTAGGTGTATGAATACTTAACGTCGCTTTAGGTTTAAACATTTATTTATAATAATTCCCCAAAAAACAGAAAGCGGAAATAAAAACCATTTAAATTTCATTTCGTTTCATCAAACAACTCTCCTGTTAGTCGAAACGGGCGATTGATATTAAAGGAAAATACCAACATAAAATATAGAAAGTTGTTTATAATTCAGTTTTTGTTTTATTAATGTTTTTTTTTCTTTTCTTTGTTTTTGGTGTAATTTAAATATTTAATAAACATTAACATAAAACCAAAAATTCTCATTTATAAACTGAGAGCATATTTTAAAATTTAATGGAAATAATTGAAGCATAATGTCTGGCTGATAAAATATAAAAACAAATACTAACAAAACAAATAAAGCTGCAGTTGGTCAAGTCCAACTATTTAATACCCTACTCCTAGTTGGTTATTAATAAAAATTATCAAAAAATAATGAGAAACCGTCGTATAAATATATTTTCTAATTTGTGCTTAAGAGTACAGTAAGATTTCTGCGCTTTAAAAGAACTTTATCTGAGGGAGAAATTCTTATCATAATACCAGTATATGTGAGATTTAAGCCTTTCAGAATGATATTTTTTAAAATGCTTGTATGGGACTTATGTGAAATAATGGACCGATCCTCGTGTAATTTGAAATAACATTTTAATATGTTATTAGACTTATTTTAACTAATTTTCGTAAAAATCGCTTTATTTTCAAGACTTCTAAGACCTTAAAACCCCATTCCGGTTGGAACATATGTATGGAGGCAGGGTTGAAATAAATGAACCATCATCACCATGACACATGCCAAATTTTATTAAGATCTCTTTACAATTGCGACCTGCATTTTCTTTACAAAGTTTACATGGACAGCCAGCCAGACGGGCGGATATCATTAAATCGACATGGAAAGTGCTTCAGTGTCGAGTGGTATACTTAAAAATGGTAGTAGCAATATTTTTTCTGTACAAACGCTTAATACCCAAACCATCTAAAATGGTGTAGGGTATAAAATATATGGATGTTCAAGGGAGGAATAGAGGGATATATAAAGACCATAAGGAATAATTTATTATGTTAAATGCTTATTTTTTAAAGAACTTTTTCTGATGTCGATTATTTTGTTTTTTTTTTTTTTTTAACTGTTAAAAAGTTTAAAACATTTTTTAAATTAAAAAAACATTTATTTACATTATTTCACAATTTCTTGCTTAATTTAATAGTTTAATGTCCAAAATGAGTCAAATGTAAAGAAAACACCTAAAACCTAAAATAAATCATTTCAAATTAAACAATATTTCAAAAAAGTACAACGACTCAGAAAAGTTGTTAAAAATTAAAACAACGTTTAAATCTACACCATATTCCGCACAGTAAACGGTAGCTACAATTATACGGAATCTTTCCACGATGGTCCCAAAACGTTCATAAAGTTAATTCCGATTTACTTCGTTTTTATTATTTTTTTAAAATCTTAAAATTTAACTTAAAAAGTTCTCTTATAGTTGATGAGATATTAAGAGCAGTGTGAAATAGATTTGCTAAACAAAGCTTTTGTATTATAGTGGACTTAGTTTGAGTGCAAATAAGAATCTTAAGTATAACCTGGTTCCTTATCTTTATAAAAATCGCCTTTATACTGTGCAGTTTTTTCTAACGAAAAGTGCTCTTAGTAAGATCAGCTATTGTCAGAAAAATTCTCTTAAAAAGAAAAAGAGCGATAATTTAACTATATTAACATAGAAAGAATTCTTAAAGAAAATTCTTTAAATAAGAGATATTTGTGCTAAGAAATTTTCCCAATAACAGCAACTTTTTCCAAAGGAAAATTCCCTTAATAATTTTTCTTATAGGAAAAATTCCTTTGAAAGAAAATTCCCATAATTAAAAAATTGACTTAAAAAGAGAAAAAGTTTTTCAAGGAAATTTTCTTGCTAATAGGAGACATTTTCCTAAAAAAGAGTTCTCTTAATAACATGTATTATTTAAAGAAAACTTCTCTTATTAAGAGACATTTTTTCTAAAGACAGATTCTCTTAATACGAAACATTTTTTTAAGAGAGTTCACAATAATACATGAAAAGACGGAAGGACAACATTTAATGAAAGGGATTCTGAAAAGTAAGTACAAAATTATATAAGAGATTTTCGTCCAGTTAGTTGTGAAAAAAGTTTTGTTAGTGAGAGTGAAGTTAAGGAACCGTCAAAAAAGGATTTAACATAATTATGTCTTCAAGGTTGCTAGAGGGTTTTTCTGATTCGACCTAACTAGATTAAGTATTCTTAATGGTTTACATGTGTATAACCTACGTATTTATTTTAGACTTCAGGGTCAATGTTCGCAAATAAAATTATTTTATAAAAATATATATTTTTTAGAAACCTGGAATCACCTGCTGTTTAAATATGATTTCTATTTATTTGTGTTAGTGCGTTTGTTAGTATGAGGGTTGACCACAAAAACTATAAAAATATATGTATATATTTTTATAGATATTTGTTTAGTTTTCAGTTTTGTGATTTTATAAAAAAAAGTCATAAAAACAAACTGGAGTTTAACCAAAGGTCAGACAAAATACATAAACATTTAACAAGGGATTACACACAGCAACAGCTTTTTTACAAATGAAAAAATCTGGAATAATTCAGGACAACTTTTTTGAACAAAGCTTTAATAAAGAGACCAATCATAAATAGTCTCTAACGTCTTCACCTTTGGCCCAAAAAATTTCTATAAACAAAATTTATTTATATTTTTTAAAAATTTACACATTTCAATGTTTTATTTAAGGAAAGTCTGCCGGCATCATTAAATCAACACGAAAAGTTTACGCTGGTTTTTAAACTAACTACAATGATACCCTATCCGAGGCTGGGTAGGGTATCATTCATAAAATTTGTTTTTAATTTCTATAGAAAATAGAAAATAAAATTAATAAAACATTTAAGGACACTTAATTAACCTTTAATTATTTTGTCTACACTTTAAATAAAATACCTGGAAAGCGAAATATAAAATAGAGCCAGAGAGAAAGGGGCCAGTAAGTACCATTTAATACCACGTATAAGTGATATTAATAGTTAAATGTCAAGGTGGCGTATGATTGTTATTAAATGATTAGCACTAAAAAATAATTATATATTTAGAATAAAGTAATGTTGAAAATAATATAAAGGAATAACTTTAACAAATAAATATGTATTCCATCAAGCCCGACTATGTACCCTACACCACAGTTTTGGTTGAAAATTACAGCTATAAAAAATTTATGAACGATTCTTGAATAATTTGCTTTTCTAATTTATGATTGAGTGTGAAGTACATTGCGTTGGATAATGATTTTTTTCTGTAGGGTTATATCGAAGCTAAAAGAAATCATGGAACGATTTCATATAATTTAAAACATCGATTTTAGATTACATTTATCTTAATTTAACCCGTGTTATTACAATACCTACATATATGGGAGATTTATGCTCTTCGAAGTGATATTTGAAAGGGGCTAGTATGGGGCCTATGGTATGACAAATCGATATTTATGATATTTATGACTTTTATGACCTTAAAACCCATTCCGGGAAAACATTTGTATGGAGGCTATCTAAAATATTGGAGCGAATATAACGAATAGGATTCGTTTTTAGGCAGAAAAGCCATGTCAAATTTCCTAAAGATATCTGAAAAATTGCGACTTGTAGAGTATTCAGTCCTTCCGACAGACGGACATCTTTACATCGACTCAGAAAGTGATTCTGAATGTTATACTTAAAAATGTGTGTTGTTCAATTTCTTCTTTATATTTCAAACATCAACACTTACGCTTAATACCCCAAAAAACTACGGTGGAGTAGGATATAATAAAAATCCGTCATTATAATTAACAAGACAAGACAAATTAATATTTCAGTAATTAAAACATCTTTCCAATGAAATATTCTTAACAACAAACAGTTTAATATTTGACAGAAATTATCATAATTAAAATCTATCAAATATTCTCAGAAAAAGAAACAACGAATCACTTGTATATATCACCGTATACTTGAATATTCGTTTAACATATATTTTCAATTATTTCCCAACACTTGTATACAATAGTTAACAGTAATTTTCAACCCACACATCCATTAACATTAACCAGCTACAATTTCTTTTGCATACAATGAAACTAGAGAGAGAGAGAGAAAAAACATTATTTGATTTCCTTGAAAAAGATATTTACAAAAACGTAACAAGTCCAACAATCACACTGACCCCCACCACATGTGTTTTTGCCAACTTTAACCAATGTTGACAATATTTTTGATTGCATGTAACTAAACTAACATGAGTCCAAAGTACTTGCTACAAAAAAATTATTTCACCGCTGTTGTTTAGGGATCTAGTAACCTTTTGAAAACAATTTCAATTAACATTTCACTAATAATCAAGTTCTAAGAATTTTTAATAACTCACCCATATATTTCCCTTTAAATTGTTTTAGATTTTAAACAAAATATTTAAGATAAAAATATAATAAAAAAAAATACCGTAAAGAATTTTGAAAAAAATGTATAGAAAATTATTGACTTTTTCTAAAATTTTGTCACCTGACCCTTTTTTGCCCTGTTTTTTCTTTTAATTAAAACTAATGACAACATTATTAACATTTTTATGTCGTTATATGTAAAATAATTAAATCCTTCAAAAGTAACAAAATTGCAGTTGTTCTTTATAACCTCAAATATCAAGTAAAAATATAAGGTTGCATGTATTTAAAACATTAACTAAAAATAATTAAAAACAATGTCAACAAATAGTAAATTATTAGGAAAATAAGCGAAAATCTAAATCATTAAAAGAAATTTAATGAGAGTCATTTGCTCTAAAATTTACTTAACAGCAGACATTAATCTTAAAGAAAATTTCTCTTAAAATGATAAGTGAGATCGAAAAATTCCTAACATACTTACAGTTATAAATTTATTTACAAGCAATATAAAAGCACCATAATATTTTTGGTCTCTTAATTTTTAGCAGCTTTCATTGAACGTTGCTCAATAAAAAATAATATTTGGATAAACGTGTTAAGAATTTTTCGATTTCATTTCTAACATAGTTTTTAAGGAAAAATTTTTTGCAAAAGAAAAATACTTCTCCAAAGAATAATTATCTTGAAAAAAGATTTTTTTCTAAAGATAATTGTTTTTAATAAAATACATGTTTCCTAAATAAAAATTCTCTTAACAGGAGACATTTTCTCTCAAGAAGAATTTATTTAATAAGGGATATTTTTCTAAACAAAAATGCTCTTAATTTATGACATTTTTTCTTAATACAAATTCTCTTTGTGAGACCCACTTTTTATGAAGAAAACTTGTTTTTATAGAAACATTTTGAATGAAGATAGGATTTCTTCATAGAGACATTTTTTTGAAGAAAAATTATTTTTATAAAATATGTTTTTTTCTAAAAAATTACATAAGAAACATTTTTTTGCAAAATATGTTTTTTTAAGAAAAAATTCTGTTAATAAATTCACTTTTTAAAGAAATATTTTGAAGAAGAAACTCACTTTTCAAAAAAGAAAAAAGTTTTCTTAATAAACGATTATGTTAATGAAAAAAGTTCTTTTAAGAAAAAAATTGTTTCTAAGTAGAAATTCTCTAAATTAAATACATTTTCTTAATAAGAGATATTTTTTCTAAAGTGAAATTCTCTAAATAAAAGAAATTTTGTCCTAGTGAAAATTTTCTAAGTAAAACCCTCTTTTCTAAAGCATCTCTTCAAAAGAGACATTTTTTTAAAGACACATTCATTTATAAAAAAGATATTTGTTCTAAACAGATATTTTCTCAATAAGAGTTTTTTTCTGAAAAAAAAATCTTTTAATTTGAGACATTTTTTCTCTATAAAAATTCTCTTAATAAGTGTCATAGCTTTTCAATACAATCTTTTAATAAGAGACAATTTTTCTAAAACAAATCTCTTTCTCTTAATAGTTAATTCTTCAACAAAAATTATTTTGACAAATGACATTTTTTAAAGAAAGAAATTCCTCATAAAACATATTTTTCTAAACAAGATTTTATTTGAATTTAATTGAATAAAATACATTTTTACAAATAAAAATTTTGTCCAAAAAAATTCCTTCATAAGACTAATTTCTTTCGGGAAAAACATCTTCATAAGATACAATTTTCTTAATAAAAATTATCTTAATTAGAGACAAACATTAAAAAAACTCTTAATAAGAGTAATTTTTTCTAAAAAATTAATTAGAGATATTTTCTTAAAGAAAAATTCTATAAATTTGCTAGAGAAAATTTTTTCTAAACAAGAGATGATATTTCTAGAGATATGATGTCTTAAAAATAATATTCTCCTAAATAAACACGTTTTTAGACATTTAGAATCTAATATAAAATTTTTCTCTCTCTCCCAGAATTAACCATTTTTATATACCTAGAAATTTTATCACACATTTATTAAATGTTTAAAAAAAACCAGCCCCTAAAACTAGGCTAATATATAACATTTTTATGTATAAAATATTTTGGTCGTTAGTTCAAGTGTTTAAACATTTTGCACAAAATTCACAATGTGCACATGAACAATAAACAATCTGTATAATAAGCCGAAAAATGCTACAAAGTAAAGCGTTTAAATTAAGATTAAAATGCAGTCATTTTGCCTTAAGGTATGCTACAAATTATTTAATTGTGTTAATTTTAGTATAATTCAGTTGATTTTTTATCATCTTTCCACTCTTTCCCTCTCTCCGCCTGTCACTCTCTAGCTTTTTAAATGCCTAGTGGTTTTGCTTTATTGTTCTTTTATAATGAAGTGCACAGAATAAACAAAATAATAATCATAACCCAGCAAACAATGTACTAAATGAAAATAAAATTTTTCTTGTAAATTTATTTAGCTTTCCTATAAAATGTTTGCTGGTCTATGTCAAAACTTCACTACCAACTAAATTTTCTTTATGTCTATCATATTTTTAATATCTCTATGTTTGTATTTGTATTAGTGCTAGTTTGTTCATTTACACGTAACTTGAAGGTTTTGTTTGTTCATGTGTATATTTATGAATGTATGCGCTTATATACATATACACTACCACCTTTTCTCTCCCACTCTCTTTGCTTAGTTTTTTCCTATTTTGTTTTTTTGCCAACTCTAGTGTAAATGTGTTTGTGTTAATATTCTGTATGCGGTTAGTGTTCTTAAGGGAATAAGTGCGTGTCATTGCAAAAGCCCAGGGAAATTAAAAAGAAAATAATACACACACACACATATACACTATAATATACTACACTTATTTTAAATATTTTTATAAAGAAATTTTCTAAAACGACAACAATAAAAGAGAAAATATCACAGAAAAAAAAACAACTTGCTAACATGAACGTGCTTCTTTGTTAAGTATAACTAAGAGGCTTTGACGTCAACAAAATAATAACTATAACAAAAACAACAACAACAAAATATGTAAAAAAAGATGAAATATGTTTATATTTAAAATAATATACTTTTTCGATATTTAGAGCTCGTTTGTTGTATTTAGTGTAATTTCTATAAAGTTTTGTTTTTGTTTTAAATTTTTGGTTTTTATGTTCATTTCTAAATACCCAAAAGTAATTAAGTTTTATTTGTTATAAATTAAGAATATTATAAATCTTTTAGTTTACTTTAACTTCTATTCTGATACCTTCTTTTGTCATAGTTTTGTTATTCTGTGTATAATAGCGAGAGTCATTATTTTTGTCTCGTGAGATTAAGCAATGACAATCCGTCTGCTGCTTTTGCTTTCCAGTAGAAAATAATGATACAATAAGCTGCTTTTAGGAACAAATAATTTTCTCGAAAGGCTTAAGTATATATTTCTGTGAAGGCTACTAAATAGTTTATCATCAAACTTAAAGCGTGGTCTATCCCACAGACTAGAGATGTAACCTGAAGGTTTCTAAATTGTAATCTATAAAATGCTGTTAATAAGAGACATTTTTTTCTAAAGAAAAATGCTCTTAATAAGAGGCATTTCTTCTAAAGAAAAACTCTCTTAATATGAAATATGTTCCTAATGAAAAATGAGCGATTTTCCTCAAGTGAAATAGTCCTAAGAAGAGGATAATGAAAAAGATTTTTTCTTAATTAAAGAGTTCTTTGTAAAGAAAACTCATCTTAATATGACTTATTTTTCATGGGGAAAAAATCTCTTAAAATTAAAGTTAAACTTTAGTTTTGGAAATTTTTGGTTAAAAATCCATAAATCTTATAATTTAAGGATAATTATCGGTATTCAGTAACTTTTATCATTAATTATTATACATTGACTTTATTTTGTAATTTGTATCATTAACGACCTTTTCCTTCTTGTTTATTTAAACCACAAAACATCTATAAATCTTAATAATTTACTATACGAAATCCATTTAGAACTAAGAGAATTTTCGATATTACAGCACACAGTGTTTCAAATGCAAAATGAAATGGAAATAAATCTGTAACTTCCGAACGACTAGTCCGATTTCGATGAAATTTCACATAGTGATGGCGAGCTTAAGTCTTGACTTTATAAATTTTGTTTTATTAATTTTGAAACTGTTAACATTATTTTATTTTTTTTTAATAAATCCCTTTAATTTGCAAAAAAGAAAATTTTCAAGAATTCCCCAAATTTACTTTTTCACATTTTTTTCAGGGATCAACAATTTCAGTTACCGAACATTTGCAAACATATCAAACTTTAAAGAAAACGTCAGTTTTTCTAAAATTCCTGCTTTGCGATTAATTTTAATTAATTTTTGAAGCTAAATATCTCTTAAACTATAAGAGGAAAGCTTTTTTCACTAGTGAAATCCTCTCTGTCACTTTCTTTGAGACCCTTTGTACAAATTCCCGTTAGGTTCATAAAATTCAAACACACGACTTAAGCTCGCCTATGCTTCTACTATCAATATGCCGTTCGGAAGTTACAGATTTATTTCTGTTCATTTTTCACTTGAAACACTGTGCAGCAATACCAAAAAATAGCAATAGCTAAAACTCTCTTTTTACCCTTCTCGTACATCTACAATGTCCATTCATACAATTCACTTCTCTGACTTACCTTCAATTACTTGTCATGAAGTATGAAGAAAGGACACCAGAGTGATAAGTTTAACCTAAATATATTATTTGTGTTCAAATACATAAATATGTTTATTTATCTAGGAAATAACAATTGGCTAAAGGATACTCCGAAAACTACCTAGAGTATGGCAAATTAATTTATGTTTCTTTTTCTTCCTACTAAGATGAATTATTAATGAGTTATACTAATTGTTTGACCAGCTAAAATATAGAAAATAATTGTCCCTTTTGAATGGAATACTAATACATCGATATGTATTTCAGATAAGTTATTAATTATTTATTTGGAAAGCGGAAATAAATTAACAAAATGCGTAACATTTCAAATTTGAATATAAAATTCCCTGTTAAGGAAATCTTTATTTTTCCATTTTCTAATTTATATAATTTTAGTTGTTTTCCTTTTCCCCAGTCAAAAAGCTCACAAAACTCAAACAAGTAAGAATGTTTTAGTCAGTCAAGTTCGACTATGTTATACCGTACAGCGTAATGTTAGTTATAAATAGAAGTTACGAAAATGTAATGAGCGATTATATTTCCTAATTTATTCGTAAGTGAAATTTATGCGTTTTAAAATAAATTTGTGAGAGTGAGTTAAGAAAATGTGTTACAAGAAATTATATATCGATCCTAGTATAATTTTGCACCAACTATTATTTACAATGCTAACGTATATGTGAAATTTAAGCCCTTCAAAGTGATATCTTGGAGGGGGTTGGTATGAGACCTATTAGAAGCATCGGTTTAGAAGATCATAAGGCTTAATTTTATCAATTTTTAATCGCATTTTGTTTGGAATTTTTATGAGCTTAAGACTCATTATTGGTCCGAACACAGTCAATTTCATCAGGCTTTGTCTTTTGGACCACAATTTTAATATGTACTAAATTTCATTACGATATCTTAAAAATTACGACCTGTAGAGTGATTACAACGTTTACAAAAACAAATAGCCGAATGGAAAGACAGAAAGATGGACGGACTGACATTGTAAAATCGACTCAGAAAGTAATTCTGTGTCGAAAAGTATAATTTAAAGTTGGTGTAACACTGTTGTTTCTCTATGTTACAAACAAAATAACACCCCAACCACCCACGATAGTGTAGGGTATAATAATGAAATGTCAGAAAAAGCAGAACGAAGAAAAAACTTAAATAAAGTTTTCTGTTTATGTTTGTTATTCATTAGAGTTTTCTTCACACAAAATTAAATGTCTGACCTGTAATAAAAATATATATAAAATTTCATTTTTCGAGTCCATTTAATCACACACACACACACTTACACATGTGATGTGTGGGTGTGTGTTGAGGCCTACTAAAGTAAATTGACGGACTATAAAGAATAAAGTTTATTACAGACGTGTCTTGTCATAAATTAAGTCAAGGTTTAGAATGATAATAAAACATTAAGAAAATAATCATTGATTTTTTTCTCTTCTAATTATATCTATTTCCCTTTTTGTCTTTCTAACTCATTAAGATTTGTTTAATCAGAAGAAAACTACAGACTAATAAATAAGATGAAAATAACTAATTAATGCGCAGAAACGAAGTTTGAAAATTAACGAAGAAACAAAAACTCTTGAAAAATGCTTACAATGTTGAACGTCAAACAGAGAAAAAGTCTTAAAAACATACTCTCCTTATAAAGGAAAACTACTAAAGAAAGCAATCTCCTTATTAAATTATTAAAAAAAATTAAGCGATATTTTTCTTAAAGTTCTTTAAAAAACATTTTTCCCAAAAAAACTCTCTTAAAAAGAGACATTTTTCTTAAAGAAAACCTTTCTTAATAAGAGACATTTTTCTTAAAGAAAAACTCTCCTGAAAAAAAAAAAACATTTTTCTTAAAGAAAAATTCTCTTAATTAGACAATTTTTTCTTCAAAAAAAAATACTCTTAATAAGAGACATTTTTCTTAAAGAAAAATTCTCTTAATAAGATACATTTTTCTTAAAGAAAAATTCTCTTAGTAAGAGACATTTTTCTTAAAGAAAAATTCTCTTAGTAAGATACATTTTTCTTAAAGAAAAATTCTCTTAGTAAGAGACATTTTTCTTAAAGAAAAATTCTCTTAGTAAGAGACATTTTTCTTAAAGAAAAATTCTCTTAGTAAGAGACATTTTTCTTAAAGAAAAATTGTCTTAGTAAGAGACATTTTTCTTAAAGAAAAATTCTCTTAGTAAGAGACATTTTTCTTAAAGAAAAATTCTCTTAGTAAGAGACATTTTTCTTAAAGAAAAATTCTCTGGATAAGAGACATTTTTCTTAAAGAAAAATTCTCTTAATAAGAGACATTTTTCTTAAAGAAAAATTCTCTTAATAAGAGACATTTTTCTTAAAGAAAAATTCTCTTAATTAGACAATTTTTTCTTCAAAAAAAAAATACTCTTAATAAGAGACATTTTTCTTAAAGAAAAATTCTCTTAATAAGATACATTTTTCTTAAAGAAAAATTCTCTTAGTAAGAGACATTTTTCTTAAAGAAAAATTCTCTTAGTAAGATACATTTTTCTTAAAGAAAAATTCTCTTAGTAAGAGACATTTTTCTTAAAGAAAAATTCTCTTAGTAAGAGACATTTTTCTTAAAGAAAAATTCTCTTAGTAAGAGACATTTTTCTTAAAGAAAAATTCTCTTAGTAAGAGACATTTTTCTTAAAGAAAAATTCTCTTAATAAGAGACATTTTTCTTAAAGAAAAATTCTCTTAATAAGAGACATTTTTCTTAAAGAAAAATTCTCTTAATAAGAGACATTTTTCTTGAAGAAAAATTCTCTTAATAAGAGACATTTTTCTTAAAGAAAAATTCTCTTAATAAGAGACATTTTTCTTAAAGAAAAATTCTCTTAATAAGAGACATTTTTCTTAAAGAAAAATTCTCTTAATAAGAGACATTTTTCTTAAAGAAAAATTCTCTTAATAAGAGACATTTTTCTTAAAGAAAAATTCTCTTAATAAGAGACATTTTTCTTAAAGAAAAATTCTCTTAATAAGAGACATTTTTCTTAAAGAAAAATTCTCTTAATAAGAGACATTTTTCTTAAAGAAAAAGTCTCTTAATAAGAGACATTTTTCTTAAAGAAAAATTCTCTTGATAAGAGACATTTTTCTTAAAGAAAAATTCTCTTAATAAGAGACATTTTTCTTAAAGAAAAATTCTCTTAATAAGAGACATTTTTCTTAAAGAAAAATTCTCTTAACAAGAGACATTTTTCTTGAAGAAAAATTCTCTTAACAAGAGACATTTTTCTTGAAGAAAAATTCTCTTAATAAGAGACATTTTTCTTGAAGAAAAATTCTCTTAACAAGAGACATTTTTCTTGAAGAAAAATTCTCTTAATAAGACAAATTTTTCTTAAAAAAATTCTCTTAGCAAGATATATGTTTCGTATAGAAAAATAATTTTTAATTAAAAATAAAAAAAGTAATCTTTAAGGAAAATTTTTTATATAAGAGAAAATCTTCTTTTAAGAGAATATCACACAATATTGTTATAAATAGACTTTAACTAAGAAAATTGTCATTGTGTAAGTCATTGTACGAATAAACTTGTTAACATAAGGCCAAGTATCATTATATATACACACATGTATGTTTACTTATAAAAAGACAAATATTTATTTCGTTTTTGAAACAAAAACCCAAAACAATTTTCAAAATAAAATGAAATGAAACAAAATAAGAAAAGTACACAATTTTACTGTTGTTGCTGCTTTGTTTCCTTTACCTCCTTTCGTCCCTACACTACATGCCTTCCTAGGAAACCTGAAAATATGCTAACATTTCTTAGCACTAACACTTTATTATACTTTCTATATTTACATGTTATAGAGTATATATGTGTGAGTGTGGGTTTGTTTGTGTCAATCTATTAGAGGTGTGTCAATGTATCGACATTTCTGGGAGAGCTGCAGGGAACAAGAAGAGGGGTTATAGGTTATATTCATATTGTTTAAGTTTACTTTTCTTGTTGGTATTTTTAGATACTATTTTCTTACAAGTGTAAGTGTGTTTTTTTATATGTATTTATTTAAACAGTGTTAACGAAAAAAAGGATAAATTTTTAAAAGAAAATGTAATATTGAAAAATTGTTTTAAATTAAATTTAATTTAATTTAAAAAAAAAGAATAAACAGAATTTGAAATTAATAAATTTTATTTGGAAATGTAGTTGCTTTTGTGACGTACTGTTTAATATTGTATGTGTGTTTTAGAGTTAGAAAGCAAAACATGTATGAACAAGATTTCTATTTTTAGCAAAAGCTATAAATTTATATTTCTCTTGTTGTCTTTTTTCATTATTATAAGTTACTTATAAAATAAAAGGTATCGTGTTTTTCAATGTGTTAGTATATGTGTTTGTTTTCAGAGTATGTGTACATTTGTGTATATATAACAAGCTTAATATGAGCTTTTAATACCCTGAATATCTAACTAACAGACAAACAACAAAAACCAATCTTTGTAATAAAATTAAGCCAATAAATATTTAAGTTTCTGACTTTAAGGATTCTAATAATGTTCATTTCTCAATATCCTGCCAGAATAAAAAATGTGCAAAATAAAGTGTTATATAAATCAATTTATATAAAAATACAATAATTGCCATAAATATTTGTTACAGTTTTTTGTCTAAATTAAAATTCATCAATTTGTAATTTCTGAGAAAAAAAGGATATATGGAAATTTTTATTGTAAAAGTATTTGAAATTTATTTTTTCTTTAAAATTATAAACAAGGTTAAATAACGTATCGTAGGCTAATTTGTTTTTAAATTATTAAAATAATTTTCTATATATTTTTTAAATTTCCAATAACTTTTTTTATTGAATTCATATTTTTATGTTTTACAATATTATGACATATAAAAAAGGATATAAGAAAAACTGTTTTTGTGTGAAATATCAAAAAAAGGATTTAAATGGTAAAATATTTATTAGGCTTATTAGTTTATCGTAAATAAAAAATTTACAAAATTTTGAACAATTATGTTAAAAAATCAATAGTTAAATTTGAGCATGGAATTTTTTATTAAAAATAAAACAAAAAATTTATTTTTCTTCGCAAATAATTTTAAAAAGCACAAAGTTTTATATAAAAAATTATAATTTTTGTACGAAAAAAGGACATATAAAAGAGTTTCCTGGAAAAAAACATACAAGCAAATATGATTTAATTTTATATAGTCTATCACATACTTACTGCAATACAAAAAAGTTAAAATAATTTTAATAATATTCTATCAAAAAGGATACTTTTTGCTGTATAGTGAAAGTGGGTGTTCTGAACTTCATAAAATTCTGATATCGTAATGCTGTTCCTATTATTTTTTTAATTTTGTTTCATTTAAAATCCCCTCATATATCCTTTTTAGACATTTAAAGAAAAAATCTTGAATTCATGGTTTTATATAAACAATTTTGTTCGGACAACTTAAAAAAGCATTTTTAGTAAAATAATTAAGAATTTAAGAGTTCAATTTCTATTAAAGAAATTATTAAAAAAATTAACAAAATCGAAATTTATTTTGCTTACAATTTTTAAAAGTGTTTTTTTAACTTATAACTTTTCTCATTTTTCTCATATTTATATTTTTGAAAAATCCTGCCATATATCCTTTTTTCGAAATATTTGAAAATGTATTTAATTTAAAAATTCTATATATTTCTGGTTGTCTATATATTCAAAATTTGAGAAATTATATCCTTAAAACAAAACTTTCTTTTTTTCCTGAAATTTTGCTACTTTTAAAATTTTGTCATGTATCCTTTATAGGGATTTTTCAAAATTTCATTAAAATACGTATATGTGGGTGAGTAGTCTAAAGAAATAATTTCATAAAAAATTTTCCCTTTAAAATTGTTAATTTTTATTTTATCTTTGGCTCTAGTGTGGGAAATATCCTTTCACAATAACCAAAACAATTTTTTCAAATGAAATTTTTATTTTTATTAAAATTTTATTTTTATATTTAATTTTATATTTCCAATAATTCATTTTATTTGAGTGAAATATTTTTACTTTTTAAACTTTTGTCATGTATGTATGTGAGTGTGTGCATGCTTATTGTTATTATCCTTTATTTGTTTTTCTTTTTTTGTTTTATTTTCAAATAATGAAAAATATTTTATTTTTATGTTATTATTATAAAAGAATTTTGTAATAACATAAAATTGGATTATGCATGTCTTACATACACGCACACAAATAGATATGTGTATATATACATTACTTTAAATATCATACTGTTATAAACAACTACCAACAACATATTTCTTTAAAAGTTTCAGAAGATTAAACCCCCGAAGGAAACTATAATGGAAAACAATTTAAAAAATTCATTTGAAATTTAATAATCAAAAAACTGTGGTTTTTGCATTTAAATATCGGTTCAGATTTCTGTCTTTAGTCCTTATATTGGAGCCATATTCTAAGGAAGAATGATATTCATGAAATTACTTAAGTACTTATATTAAATGCAATTAGACAACTGTATGAATTTTGAATGAACTGATTTTTTTTAAGAATCTTCTAACCATAAACCACAATTTCAAATATGGACCGATTACAAAAGGCAGTCAAAAATAATTATTTAATGATTATTAAAATTGTTACAAATATTGAGTTTTATAAGTTTAAGACCCAATTCTGAGAATTGAATAACACCATACATACATATGGTGGTGGTGGGTATCAAAAAATTTAGCACACTTTTCCCCTTTCAAATTCTCTGAAAATCTATTTGTTAAGAAGTTCCATTACAAAATTTCCTATTGGGTCTTCTTATCATTCACCCCCTTACAGTAACTTTGTCTTAAGTGCTTTTGTTTTTTTGAAAAAAAGGAGTATTGAAAGGAAAAAATAAACAGACAGATAGATAAAAAGGATATAACCAAGATGTCCGTTATTTTTATGGTTTGCCTTTTGCAAACTGACAAACTGTAAAAAGTTACTTTAATTTTGTTTTGTTACAACAAATACTCAATGTTTGTATAATTTCAGCTGCTCTCACAGTGTCCTTAAAATCTGAGAAAAAGAAGAAGAAGCAGAGAGAAGATTACTGAAAAACAACACAATCTGAAAAATGTGTACGTGTCTATGCATGTCAAAAAAAGTGCACAAATATTTTTATACATAAAAAGAGTTTGTACTTAAAAGTTTTTTTGAGGAATAAAAACGTAGTAGGTGAAATATCAACAATACATTAAAGGACTAAGCTTTAGATAAAATTTCTTTGAAGGCGAATCAACATTAAGTAAAGTGCGGTCTATTTAAAACAAAACCATGTCCTATTTAAAACAATCATGTTCATAACCAGTGGGATTTATTGCCAAAGGCTCAAAATCCAGCTCTCTGTCATTTCGAGAGATCTTCTACACATTTTCATAAAATGACTCCTGCAATCTCAACCTGGATAAAGAGGCTAAAAATGAATAACTAAAATTTCTTACTTTATAACTTGGTTTACGAAAATACCATGATAACTTTCTCTTCAATTAAAAACTGTAAAGTCCTTTTCTAACCTCAAAAGAATTTTAAAGTAAATTGGATCAGTGGTTTAGAAATTATATAGTATTTGTTCAAAAGCCAACAGTGCGTATGAGTGATATTAATTTTTTAAAATAAGCATTTAATCACTAAAGTACATAGCGATAAGTGATGAATGTAAAGAATATGAGACAATGACGTGATTAAACGCAAAGTATCTAATGACTTTACTACCTATTTCTTGGTGATGAGGAGAGAATTTTTGGCCCACATAAGATTTTCAAAATTTCCTTACAATCTGATGAAGTATTTGAATGTATTTGGGGTTTATTTTTAAAGGGGATTATTTTGTCATTTCAGGGTCTATAACCACTTAAAAATCTGTCTTAGGATGTGTCTATAACTAAATTTAATAAAGCAGTATTTTTTGGTTAACTGTCTCAAACTAATCATCTGGCATATCACCATTCACTTTATTAAACTCTTGCGTAATAACATGGAATTGTCCTAAGAGATAACTTATGGTATACAACTAACGGTACACCATGGAACACTTGGGTGCACAAACTGTCCTCCTATGATTCATCATGTGGCGATCAAATGGTTGAACGCATTGTGGTTTAGAAGGATGGCTCCTTGCGAATACATAGTCTAAACAATCACGAATACATAATATTGACTATAACCGATAGGCGATAAAGGGTATCGTGGAACACAAACTAGCTTTTTATTGTCTTTCTAGGAAACAACTGAAAGACAATAAAACAACGAAAAAGTGTTTAAAAACATTAGAGTTTGTTATCTGCCCGTGACCTGAAGGAATTTGATTGCCTTTTTTGTATCCAAATCCTTCTAAAACCTGTAGGGTAATTGCATAATATATATTATCTTACATTCTTACATTCTGTTTTGTATTTAAATAACTTTTACTAAGACCTCCTGTTCTTATGTTTTCCCAAAAAAAGAAACGAAACATTACACAAATATTTTGATATGCAACTTTGGCTTGATTTTATATCCTGTAGAAACATTTTTCATGTAAAATTTCGTTAAGAAAGTTTTTCTATGAATATATGTAAACATATGTATGTATACATGCAATTTTGTTTACATAAATACAAGTGTATATGTTCAAAATAAAGTTATGTTTGTTTTCCAACTGTCAACATGATTTTTTTTCTACTCTGCTTCAACACATACATACACAAATATCATATATTTGATAAAATGTTTTTACTATTTCAACAATTTTTTTTGTGTACTGTTTTTTCTTGAAATTCTTGGCATTTCTTCTTGCACACACACACGCAAACACACATACATATGTCTGTATGTTTAAATGGTAAAATAAAATAGTTTTCTTCCATAACTTTATATTGGAAGTTTTAATCCTTAAAAGGGATTTTTCGGGAAAATTTCTATTTTAAACAATTTTATTGTTCATCGTCCTCTTTGGCTTTATTTTTATAAATACAACTTGCATAAGTATTTACAAGTATGTATGTCTATGTTTATGTATTTGGCTTTATAATTTTATACTCATATGAGCATGTATGTGTTTCTTTTTTTAAGAAATTGTTTTGTATGTTTTTCTCTTCAAAATTTCCGTTTCTGTTTTTCTCCTCTTCTGTTTTGTTATTGTTTCCATTTTTTAATGTTTATAATTTATGAGTTTGGAATTTTTGTTTTCGTTTTTTTTTTAGTTATTTTTGCGGTTGTTTACCAAAAATATTTCCAACTTTAAGCAATTTTAATGCAATAAACAATATTTGAATTTTTTCTTTGTAACTCATATTTTTGAGTTTAAATTATCATTTAATGTGATTTTAAGGTATTTTACAAGAATTTAATAGTTTAATAATTTTTTAAAGGAGAAAGGAAATTTTAAATATGAAAATTTCCAAAAATTCCCTTAATAAAGTGCACAATGGGATAGAATCAATCTTTTTTTGAAAATAAATCTTTAACTATTGATCGGCTAGATGGATTTGCATGAGAACAAACATTTTCTTCCACAGCACGAATGCGACCAATTTCGTCCGTACTCCTACGGCCCTGAGGGGAGTGAGAAACTTAAACTCTTTTCAAACTAGTCCATAGATACCTTAGGAGTTACTGTGTATTTTTTTAATTATTTTAGTCATGCAAATCTGTTCTTAATGTGGGATAATTAAAATATATCCACTTCTTCATTCCACAATACCCAAAATTCCAATCCGGAGAAATTTTGTTTTAAGTATATACATTTTTCAACAAATTGTTCATCCTGCCATTATAAGAGGTTTGGTCCATTAAAGAATTCTTGAGTCCATAAATGTACCTTTTTGACGTTTTTAGCTTTGACATTTTTTTCCTCCTCAGAAAACTAAAGAATAACGTTTGAAAATGAATGAAATTCCGATAGGGCAACCTGGGGAATTATTTCATCCTGCCATTATAAGAGGTTTGGTCCATTAAAGATTTCTTGAGTCCATAAATGTACCTTTTTGACGTTTTTAGCTTTGACATTTTTTTCCTCCTCAGAAAACTAAAGAATAACGTTTGAAAATGAATGAAATTCCGATAGGGCTACCTGGGGAATTATTTCCAAGCTCTAAAGGTTATGAGTCGTGTCGTTTTTAATTTTATATTTTCCCATTATTTCCTATAAGTGTCATACAGCCTTAATAATTCTCGGATTTATTGTTAAACTTTGTTTTGGATTCTTTAATAATTTTTGCATTTTTTTTACTATAAAGTAGATAATTTCTCTAAGGTTAAAGGTAAGAACAATGCCCTCTATGTGTTTTGTAGTGGTGGAGAACTTTACTAATATTTAATTCCCTCTATTTACCCAAGAGATGCAGTGGTAGCACTAACTGAGCATTCTCTGTTGTTTTCTTAATGATGTTCATGCATTGCGGGTTGTCCAGACCGGCAAAAGAAGTAGAAAATCTGATCCGATATAAAAAACTGAGAATGTAGACTTTATTTCGCAAATCTCAGATGTAAAATTCACTTAAGATTTTAGTTTGAAATTTAAATAATTGTGTCAGATATCGTGCTATAAACTGTTTTCTACTAAACCTAATTTGTCATGTTTTAAGTAGCAAACAGTATCAGGAAATAGTAAAATGTTTCTAATTTTTTTGCATTTAAATACTACAATCAGAATATTGGATGCATTAATACATGAATTAATTCAGATTTTGGTTTGATACCATGAAATATGCTTGTTAAGGAGTTTAAAATCTTTATAAGTTTTATTAGAAAAATATTATTCTTTCTTCACTTCCGTTTGGTATTTTAGTGTAAAATGCTTATTACAAAAAAATAATATCAATCATACGCACTGTTGTCTGGAACATAAATATTTGGAAAATTAACTATATAATTACTAAGCATCTTATCCAGTTGATTTCAAAATTCTTCTAGCAATAAAAGAGGACCTTAATGTCTTAAATTTGAAAGAAGGATTGGATGGTTTAATGCTGAACAGAGCTACAGTGTTAGAAATTAAGGTGTCTCAGTTAGTAAGTTTTTGTTCGTTTCATAAAAAATGGTACAATTTTTAATGTATATTTCGAGCTGTTAGTTCCACTTTCTTTCGTTTTTTTAATATTTCGCATATTAATTCGAGATCAGTTTAACATAATCAAGTGGCGTTTAAATATTTGTTGGATCCTTTTGAGATGTGACTTTTTATTTTTATAGTGGAAAAAATATCACCTTTTTGGAAATCTGAGTTAATACATTTTGCTTGTAAACCCATGAAATTAATGCCTTAATTGAGGGAAAAGAGGTTAAATATTTGCTGGGTTTGGAAATCAACTAGCACGTTTAGTGTAGAGAATGGAATTCTTTAATGGAATACAACAAAAATTGGTGAAACATTATGAAATATTAATGAACAGATTGAACTTTAATGATATTTAATACTTTCAAACGATAATTTTTTTAATTATATTGACTAAATATTACTTATAACTTTTATACCCTACATCACTCTAGATGGTTGGGGTATTATGCGTTTGTCGAAAACACGTTGCTTAGTGATGCGACAAATTATACGAGGATTGTTCTGTCACTTCTGATAGAAACTTTACATATAAGTTGGCATTATGATAAGAATTGCTAAAATTAGGATAAATATAGACAAAAATCTATGTACGATATTTTACGACGTCGGTCCATAATTTCCTGTAGCACCCGTTTTATCCTTCCAGTAAAAGTCCTTTTAAAGTGCACAAATCCTACACAAATATTAGTATACAAAATAATATACTGCACTCTTAAGCACAAATTAAAAAAATATTTATACGAGGGTCGTTCACTAATATTAAGTACTTACCATTAATAACCAACAAAGTTTTGTAGGATATTAAATAGTCGGTATATACCGACTAAAACTTTTACCTGTTTTTCGTTTATTTATGATATTTTTCTTTTGTTTTCAGTTCTTATCTTTTACTTAGATACACTCACATTTACATGTGGGCATGTTTTGTGGTTTAAGGAATGAAACCAAAATAAACTTCACAGACTTTCTGGGGCTTAATTTTAAAGGAAAAATAACATTTAATAGTATCATAATAATTTCATCATTAACATAAAAACAGGATCTATATTTTCTACAATATATTTTTATTTAAAGGGTTTATATAAATATTTTTCTATTCTCCTTCCTTAGTTATGATAAATATGAAAAATTACTAAACAAAATAAAAAAACTAAGAATCATGTCTATAAATATATAAACGGTCTTTAACCTGACGCGACAGACAACAAGTAGTATTAAAGACAAAGGTAAAACAATATACACATACTTATTCAAACATAGTCTAACGCAAACACATACACACATACTCCTATTAAAATTATACTACAAAAGACCGAAAAAATAAAAAAAATAATAAAATTTACAAGACAGTTGAAAATTAAAAAAACGAGGTCGCAAATGTACAGAAATTTATTGTGTGGAACCGTAATTTCGAATAACAAGAAGCTTTTTGTTCTTATATTAAGAACAACAAATATAAAATATAATTTAGAACGTAATACTTTTCCTTTGGTAAAATGAAATTTTCAAATAATAAAAAATGACATATGTGTAGATTTTTAAACGGTTTGTGATCCCTTAATAGCACTTAAATTTTTGGGGAACAACAAAGAAAATAAATAAATAAAATCACAGTAGATTTGAATAAATCTAACAGATTTGTTAAAGAAGCAAGAATGCTATATAAGGCAATACCGAATCTTTTTTATACTAAACCGACTTTAATAATTTTTGGAATGAAGCTCATATAACTTTTTATTATGGCAAAATATCATTCTAATTTATCGACTTATAATTGACAATATTATGAAGGTTCTTCGATTGACCTTAGAGGTCGTCTCAGATATCACATGAAACTTTTTTGGACTATAACAAATACGTAGACCAATTAACATTAAGCCCTGTTAGTTTTTGTGAATGTGTAGTCGGCACTACAGACAGACGGACATAGCTAAATCGACTCAGATTCTGGTTTGATTCAAATATAATATACATTATGAAATGTTTACTTTTTTATCCTTACACACGGTATGACTAAGTAAATATATCCTCTTCACTACTTGTGGTGGTGGAGTGTTTGGTTTCAATGAAATTTAGTGACAGAAATGAAAAGAAGAGTGAAGTATTTCATTCCTTAAAAATAAGATCATTTAAACTTTTCACAATCAAAATAACAATATAATAATTTTTTATTCAAATTAAAAATTTTTTCAATGAATAGAAATTTTATTTACATATTTCTAGATAATATTTCTTTGTGTGAGCACCTAAAACTATGCAATGAAAGCAAAAAATGGGAATACCTAAAACTATGCAACGAAATTAAATTTTATAAAGGCGTTATTGTTAAAGTAGTGTAAATTAAAAAAATTTGCAAAATTTAAATAAGAAAAATTATTTTAATAATACGCAATTTATTTTCTTTAGAACACCTAAAACCATGCAATGATATAAAACAAAAAATAATGTAGCCCAAATAGATTTTCTACTTCTTTTTAAGAACTTTATTAATTTATAATTTTGAGTGAAAAAATCACTTTAATTCATGCTTCTTTAGTATCTTTTTTTTGCAAGCGCCTAAAAATATGCATGGAATGCAGCATTTCGTTTATATCATTTTTAAAATTTATTGTTGAAAGATGTAAATTTCCAAAGCAAATTTTTATAAGAAGCAGCAAATAACTTTGAAAAATATTTATCGTTTTTAGTATCTTGTTAGGCTGTTCCATCACCAAAAGTGGTGTAAAGAGTAAAAAAAGGGTCATTTGACATGAAACACCAAGATAAATATTTTTTTTGTTTAACATCGAAATTTTAATTGATTTATTTAACATTTAAAGAATTTGAAGAAAACAATCTAATGTCAATTTCATTTCAAAAATCTGATATGAGGACAAAAATTAAAGTGTAGATAATTTTGTATGAATAAAAATCCTTAGATACAAATTTTCTTCATGTCTATTGACTTCAAAAGATGGGAACTGTCAATCAAACAGATCAGGTGTAGTAAATCGAAAAAAACTAATAATCATAAAGGCAATATAGAAGAATTTGGGTTTCAATGAAAACAATCTAAACTAGTTTTTAAACTTCAAAAGATGGGAACTGTCAATCAAACAGATCAGGTGTAGTAAATCGAAAAAAACTAATAATCATAAAGGCAATATAGAAGAATTTGGGTTTCAATGAAAACAATCTAAACTAGTTTTTAAATATATATCATTTTTCATAGCATACTTTTAGTTGTGATATTATACGTAGCACAATTTTAGTCAATTTTAAATAAATATCCTAGCATACTTTTAACTGTGATCTGTTGTATTTTAATAGACCATAACACACTTATGGGAACTTTTAAATAATACAATTTTCATAGCATACTTGTAGTTGTTGTATTACATGTTATAATTTCCTAAAGCAAACTTTAAGTCATTTCTTAATAATAAAATTTTCGATAGAATACCTTTAGTAGCGATATTTTATGTTGTAAACAACTAAAGCATATCTTTAATTATATATCTTCATTACCAAGGAAAAGCGATCCCATTTATAAATATCTATTACTTAATACCCAAAAGATTGATATATTCTTTTGACCAAAGAGTACAGTTTAATATACTTCTGTTACATCGGTTATAGCAAACTCAATCAGCAAATAAAGGAACATCAATATGTTTGAATATTTTTTAAATAAATAATTATTAAATTAGATCATAATAAACGAAAGCATACCTTTAATTGCTAATAAATAAATATAGCATACTTTAAGTTGTTGTGTATTTTTCTATAATAATAAAATTTGCCCTTTAGTAATGGTCAACATGGGTTCAATATTTACTTATCTTTTGTTACATTATATCCATTTCTAACCTTTCATATATGGATGTGTATGTATAGGACTTTGAATTCTATATGTGTATGTAAATATGTTTGTTTTGGTTTATTATAGAGTTTAATATTTCTAAGCAATAAAAGAGTTTTATATTAGACATACATTTCTCTAATATTATAAATATATAGAATTACATGACCCCAGAAATGAATAAAAGACAAATGTCTGTCTTATCAAAATTATCAAATGGAAACTGTAGGCGTCAAGAATAATTTGTCTGGGAATAAGAAAAATGAATAAATAATTATATAAGATATAGAGGTCAGTATGAAATTGTGCACCGTATATGTGGGTGAATCAATTTTACGAAGTCTGCGCATCCGTCTGGAAGAACAATTGGTTGACGGTCTGAACTTTTAATATTGTGAAAAAATTGCTGGCTGTAATTTAAAAAATCCTTGACACACGTTTTTCACTAAAACGTTTTATCCAATGTGAGTGACCAGAAAAATTATAAAATAATTTCAACAAAACCCTACTTGGTTCTACAAAAAGTTGGCGAAGCCTTCAAAGGTCTGTCGTCTGTCGGAAGAACTTTAAAAATAGAAAGCATTCTAAAAAGGAAGTCCCAATACAGTCGGTAGGAAAGCAACCCAAGAAGTCAATTATTTGGCTTCGTTACGACTTGGCATTCTGTCACTTTCTATCGTAGTGGTACAATTTCGGTTATTTAATGAAAGACTTTCGAATAAGTTGTCTTCTAATTTATGATTAAGTGTGCACTATTTTATTGTGTGTGATCTATGCGCTTTAAAAGGATTTTTCGGGGGCGTTTGAAGAAATTATGTGTCGAATATCGTAAAATTTCTCACATCAATTTCTGCTTATGTTTACCTTAATTTGACTAACTCATAACATAATACCAATGTGTATGTGACATTTGAAGCCACTAAAGTGATACTTTGAAGGGTGGTATGGGGCCTATAAGAAACACAATTTTAATATAATTATAATTATTATATAATTAAAATTACTTTATATTTTGAACTCTTATTATCTTAGACCCCATTTCGGGAGGAACATTTGTTTAGGGACTACGTTTAAAAATGATCTCACTGTCACCAATTTCAACAGATATCGTCCTTAGACTAAAATAATGAAACGTATTAAATTTTTCCCATACCTCTAAAATTGCGACATGTATTATGTAAAGTAATCGTTAAGTCGGCTCAGAAAGTAATAGATATGTGATATTTTATTTACTTATCAAAGTAGGCAAAGTTAACTGTTTTCCATATTTTATAAAACACATCAAAGTTAAAATGCTTTCTTTCAATATATCTAATGGTGTAGGGTATAAAAATGTGTCCTTTTTTAATATTCATATTTGTATGTTTCATCATTTGTTCGCATTTCACGATTCTTCATAACTTTTCACTATTTCACTCATGCATGAAATTAAAAAGTTTTTGTTCCCAAAAAAGTTTATTTTTTTCAAATTCATTTTTTTAAATAATTCGCAAAATTTTGTTGTTGTTGTTATTACAAAATTAGTATTCACAAGTAACTAAAAATAAATTCATTAATATAAATAAAATAAAATTACAAAGAACAAAACTTTGAGTTTTCATTTAAAACTTTCTTTATAAGTTTAATGTTATTTTAAATATGATTTTATCATTTTGAATTTTAATTAAAATATGCTGGTAACAACTAAATAAAATTATCCATCCGAACCATCGCCAACACGAAAAAAAGTGAAAACAAAAAAGAAAAAAGCGCAAAAATAAAACAAACTTTTTCTTGTGTTCTAAAATTAAGTCCATAAACGTTTTTGAGTCTGAGAAAAACTTTTTAATAATTCTTTTATTTTAAAGAGTTATTATTATACCATCCACCACTACAAGTGGTGAAAAGGGTATACTAACTTAGTCAGTCCGTATGTAACGCTAAGAAGAATTCTTGCATCAAATCAAGATCTTAGAATCAGAGATAAGTGAAATTTGGCCCGATTATTTGTTTTAGTCCTTAGAAGATATGATATTGTTGAGAATAATTCCGGCATCTGTCTATTCATCTGTCCCGTTTAATGATCTTTTCGGACCTAAAACAATACCTATAGAAACTGGAGAATATAGTTCAAATGTCTCAGGTAGCACCCGAAATTAGATTTCTGACACCTGTTAGTCCACGTTAAAGTCATAAGCATTCTACAAACAATTAAAGGGACTGAAAAATTTGGCTTTTTGTACTTAAGACAAAAAATTTGATTTTTGATCTGTCCAATATCCATCCGGAATGGCGTTTAAGCGCCGGTCGTTTCTTCTTGTTGTTTGACATAGTTCCTATAACGTCATATCCTTTTCGGTGGATCATTATAATCAAGTTTAGTTTAATCAAAGTGATTACAAAATATTAAAAGTAACTTACTAACTTGATAATTTCACTCACGGAGAAAGTAAAACAAACATTAAAGGAAATAAAGGATACTAAGAAAAGGAAATGAAATACACTGATACAAAATTAGATAATTGTTGCAACTTCTTAAATTAAAAAAAAATAAAACGGCTTAAAAATAAAAAAGCTATTTTAAAAAGTCTCATTACAATAACTAAAGCATACAAAAGGGCTGAAGATTATAAATAAATTTTGAGTCAACTTTTAGGCATTATAAAACATTTTTTATATTAGAAATTTATATTGAAAACCGAAGTGGGTTTAACGATACCCAAATATTTAAGTTTGCTAATTTAACACTAATTTAACTCAAGTGGTGGTGAGATTATAGTAACTTTGTTACTCTGTGTGTACCTCTGAGAAGGAATCATCTAAGACTGTATAATGTATATAAATTTTTTCATGAAATCAAAATCTGAGTCAATTGAGCTATGGTCCTCTTTCTGTCTGTCTTTTGTGGGCACGCTAGCGTCCACAATAATTAATAAAATTTGGCCTGAGTATTTGTTATAGTCATAAGTTTCTTATCTAAAACAAGCATAATCGGTTCAGTATATAAAAAAATATGAACCGATATCTGAGGCAACCTCTAAGCTCAAGCAAAAAACTTTCGTAAAATTGCCAATTTTAAATTGACGAATTGTCATTAACATTACAAAAATTATTTAAATCGGTTCAGTAGAAAAAAAGTTATAGCCGAAAATATAATTAATTTAATGTTCCGTGTTACATTTTAGAAACACATTTATATATTGTATACGTCTGTGAGTGTATGTGTGTGTATGTATGAAATTTAACGTATTTCCTTCAGATGAATTTGTGGTGAAGAGTATTAAAATTTCGGCAAAGCCGCATTCTTACTTGTTTTGTTTTGCTGTCCAAAATAATAACAATTTATGAAAGGAAAATCAAGTGGAAAATAAAATTACTTTTAAATAAATATTTCCCTTGACTTTATAAAAGAAACTGTTTTCACTATATTATGATTGTATGATAACCATAATTTTATTTTAATACAGCCTTCTTTAATAATGCTACACTACCTTGGATAGTACCTCATGTCTTTAGAAAAAATAAAATTATATAAATAGTTGTGGCGTTTATCCAACAACAAAAAAAATGTAACAAGAAAGTAACAAAATTTTAATACAATTAAAACAAAAATCACATTTATTCATTTATATTCATGTAATAAGACAAAAATATGCATGATTACACATACCTATGTATGTCTCAATATCCCCACCAAGCCCTTTCTTACAGTTCAACATACATACAAACAAGTAAACAATATATACAATCATAACAATTATAATTTCTAAGTATAAACTGAAAGTTGAAGGACATTGAAAGCTTTAGCGTTTAAAAACACATATACATATATGTATGTAAGTATTTGTATGTATATGTAAGTATTCTAATGAAAATATTACGAAATAAACTCACAGTAAAAAAGGACCACAAAAATAATAATAATAAGAAAAAAGTACTCATTATTTTTTATGTAAATGTATAATAACTAAGTTTGTATGTGTTTGTATGTTTTTTCAAAAAAAAATAGAGAAAACTGGCTGGTCATTGAGTTTAAATACAGAAAAATTTATATAAGAATGTGTGTGGTAATGTATGCGTATGAGTATAAATGTATGTTGTTAATAAAAAGAGAGAGAACTACCTTTTTAACCTACTTCTCTAACATAATATGGCGTGCAGAATATTTTTTTTATAATTTTCTTAATATTTAGACTATTTTTGTTGTTTTTTTATAATACCCTTCATCATAAGTGATGTATGAATGGTATATTAAGTTTGTCATGCTGTGTGGAATACTCTATCAATTTCTGGGCTGTTTTATTTTGATTGTCCTTCTGTCTATCTGTGTGTAGTAGGGACCAATCAATTGTCAGAGATTAAAGAAATAACGCCTGATTATTTCTTGTTATACTGAAAAGTCTCTTTGTTTTTAATCAGAGAGTTCTGCTTGGTAAAAAAGTTATACACCAATATCTAACATAACCTCCTAATTCACTCAGTAGTTTTTGTCGTTATTTTGCCTGATTTATTCTTTTAGCCCTAAAATGCCTCCTATTTAAAACCAACAAGTTCGGTTTTATATATAAGAAGTTTAGACCGATAATTGACATAAACTTCTTATTCATTCGAATTTCTTCATTAAGATTACATCAGGGTTTTTCACTACAGGTTTTAAGGTAAAAATATACCCAGAAAGAAAAAACAATTCTCTGTATTAAATTACAGTGAAAACATTTTAAAATAGCAGTATGTTACTTCGTGGAACCTTCATAAGTAGAATTACGATTTCCCCGATAACGTCTTTTGGGCTCCCTCTATTTAAAAGTTTAGAAATTAATTCAAAACCAGGGTTTGAGTGCGCATTTTATCCTACATGAAATGAAGCCTAAAAATGTTGAAAGTGATTACGCGGGTCGGAAATGTTGAATGAAATCTGGAAAGGGTAGTGATTTTGGCATCGTATTGTGCGAGGAAAAATTGATTTACTTCAATAATCCCTCCTCAAGCCTTTCGAATGACATTCGTTTCTATTAATACTGATCGATTTTTCCAGAACATGCTGCTCTTTGGAAAACAGTATCGCATATTTAACTCAAAATATAGAGTATACTATATTATATACTTAATATAGTTGGAATCACTCTCAATGTAATCCAGACAATATTTTAAAGAAAATCCCAGATATATGCTCAAAATTGTATTTTCAGTAAGAAACATAAGGCTTAAACAAAACTCGCTGTTGCTAAGTTTAATTTTCAGCTTGTATTAGGTTTTTTAATATTTCTGAAATTCTTTTAAATACATTAGCCGGTAGCTAAGTTCAAGGATAATGCAGTTTCTGTTACATGGAACAACGCCCTCTATAAATGATATAGTGGTACAGAAATTTGCTAACTTTTCATTTCCTCTATTATTTTCCAAGATAAGAGATGGCAATACTAACTGCCCATCCTATGGTTTGGCGGCGACAACGATGTATAATTTTTACTCAGGAGGGGAGATGAAGCAAGGAAATTGTTTTCTAATACTTCAAGAATCATATTAACGATTTTTGTTAGCCATCGGATTTAAATTTTCAATATTTGAATTGATTTTTTCCTAGACAAGTATGTTCAACATGCCGCCTTCTCGTATGTATTGGAGACAATATATACAATGAAATTTAGACATTAAACTTAATATAGTCCATAATATATATTCAATATAGCTCAGATTATGTATTCAATATAGTCGAAACTACAAACTAAAACTAGTCCTATGAATATAGGTAATGTGGTCTTTATCATATACTCAATATAATTAAGACTATAATTTACGGTCTCAAGCATATACTCAACATATTTTGTGTAGGGTTTTTAAAGATTCGTTCTAGCCGTATATAATACTCTTACTTGTTTTAAATAAGTATTTGAATGTGTAGATGTAAATTTCTATTTCTGCTTTTCTATATGTATTATATATAATAGTAGTTAAATTTATGTATATATATTAATGGCCATTATTTTTATTATACGTTAAGGCCATTTATAGAACTTTTTCGTGGTATTTTTAAACTTTATATTATTTTTTTTTTATAGAAGAACGTTTTGTGAACAACTTTTTTTTGATAAAAATAGCTATAAAGCAAGCTATTTTGAAAATAGTGCATTAAATATGTAAAAATTATAATGAATATTTAATTATAGCCAAATGTTCCTTATAGATTCCTTAAAGAAGGTGAAATTGGAAAAGTAAAACTGACTTAAAAAAAGTCAAAAAATTATGTACGTCCGTTTGGGATCTCGAAAACCCTCTACCACATGTCCGTATGAGACCAGGTTAAAGTCCAGGTAACTACTTGAAATACAATAATATGAACATAAAAAACTACCTTAATACAGAACTATAAAAAAAATATTTTATTCTAAAATTCCAAAAACTCCAATTTGGGGCAAACTATTTTCAAAAAATTTACTAATTTCAAAAATGGTGTCACTCTGTTGGTTTTAAAGGTATGATCCATTTTAGATTTTTTAATAATTTGTGAGATCGATTTACTACACTTTTGGATACCCTTTTCGTGTTCTTAAATTTTTTAAATTTTTATCTCGCTTTAACTTCGGGCAGTTTGAAGGATTTGCCTCTCAGTGCACAGTAATTTTTGTTTTCGGCTTCCTAATTTTTAGTAGTATTTCTGTCAGGATTTTTTGTTCTAAGTATTTGTTACAGTCCTGAGAAGTTTCCTGAGAAGTTTCACATAGATCAATATCTGAACTCTCAAAAAATATATCCAATTTTTTGAATCAAACTAAAGAAAAAATTTCTGGCTGAATTTTGAAAAATGTTCATACCAAGAATGATTATTTTTAAAAGAACCACCCCTTGAAACCCCATTAAAATCACCTGGTTTTCGATAATAAGGTTAAAATCTAAAACGATAAATCTATGCCAGTCGTTCCATCTCTCCATCCAACTATTTAAATTTATTGATATTTCTTGTTATTGTTCGAGTCATGAGATAATTTCTTCAAGAAATTTCATGGATGAATACAAAATTCCCATCGATTTTTAGTCACTATAATTATCTGTCATAATGTTGTTGTTGTATGTTATAATACCTTAAACGTCATATCCTTTTCGCTGTTTTATTATAATCAACTTCAGTTTAGTTAAATCGTAGTCATTATAAAATATTTTTAGTTACTTATTAAGTAAATAGATTCACTAATGGAGAAAGTAAAATAAACATTAAAGGAAATAAAGGATATTAAAAATAGGAAATGAAAAACACTGATTCAAAATTAGGGTAATTGTAGTAATTTGTCCATTTTAAAATAAAAATAACAATTTACATAAATGTAGTTATAAATCTACACGACTTAAAAGCAAGTACATTCGGCTATGCCGAATCTTCAATACCCTCCACCACAAATGCATGTGAAGTAAATACAATATGTTTCGTACATACACACGCACACACACTCACAGAGGTATTCAATATATTATTAGGGACAAATTTCATTAAAATTTGTCGATTTATAATTGACAATTTTACGAAGGACCTTCACTTGAACTCAGAGGTTGCCACAGATATCTACACATTATAATTTACTGAACCTATTTTGCTTTTGATTTGTTTAACAAAGGAAACTTAGACCAAATTTCAACTCAATTATTGAAGTTGAGAGCGTAACAACAACAGACAGTCAGACGGACATAGCTAAATCGACTCAGATTTTGATTTAATGCAAGAATAAATATACATCATGGGGTCTCAAATAATTCCTTCTTAGCGTTACACAAGTAATGACAAAGATATTTTTATATATACATCATGGGGTCTCAAATAATTCCTTCTTAGCGTTACACAAGTAATGACAAAGATATTATACAATTTTTATCACTTGTGGTGTTGGAGGGTATAATAAAAACGCTATAATTGAAAGTTTCATAAACTAAAGCATACAAAAAGGCTGAAGATTATTAAACAATTTAGAGACTACATTTAGGCATTAGAAAAAAATATTTTATATTATAAATTTATATAGAAATATTGAAAATTAAAAATTTATTGTTTTGTCTGCAAACTTTAAAATTTAATTAAAACACTATCAAATTACAAAATGACTTATTTACAATTTTTTTGTTTTACTGTCCAAATTAATAACACTTGATGAAAAGACAATAATAATTTTATGAAAGAACAACTAAACAAGTGGAAAAGAAAAATACGTTTAAATGTATATTTCCCCTTTTTTTTATTAAAAACTTCCAACATTTATATGTAAGCAATACTTGAGTTTTTACCCCTTTTTTATGTTCTAACCTTAGGGGACTTCATATTAATAATACCCACCTACAAAAAAAAACAATATTCCCCAGATAAAGTGTATATGCTAGATATAGCAAATATACCCTTTAACAAAATACTTTTATGAGAAATAAGTATAAAAAAGCAGAAAAAATAATATACTGCAAGCCTACTTAAAGAATAAATACCAGCAAAAAAAGTTTATATAAACAATAAAAAAACATAACCCCCATTTAAGAAAACACAAGAATTGAATAATAGGAAAAAAATACAAAATTAATATTTTCAGATTGGCAAGTCGACTCGTGGAGATTTTACAATTTTGACAAATATTCAGATTGGAGAGTCTAACTTCTAACATAATCTAGACTATATAATCAATAAAGTTCAAATTATGTACTTCTGTTATATATTCAGCACGGTCTAGACTAAATACCCAATTGAATTCATACTCAGTTCTCTGTTCGTGCAATTTTATATACTCAATATAGTCAAGATTGTATACCAATTTAGTCCATGTTAAATATACACAATAACATATACTAAACATAGTCCGTACTATATACTCAATGCCATCCAGATCATATTTAGTTTAATACAGACTGTATTGCAGACCATAATGTCAAGACTTTAATTCCTTTTATAGACTATATGCTCAATATATTCCAGGCAATATACTCAGTATAGTTGTGATTTGATATCCAATTTATTCACGGCAATATAACTAATAAAATCCACACTAAACTCAGTTTAATACATACTGTACTAGAGACAATATATTTAACGTAATTCTGATCTGTTAATTATTTTTTAGCAAACTATATACTCGATGTAATCCAATCTGTTAATATGTTCCATAATATATTCAGTAAAATCCATACCTCACTTTCACACATAAAATATGCTAAATATGGTACCGGCTGTGTACTCAACATAGTTTAGACTATATACACAGTATTATCCAAATTATGTTCTCAAAATAATATATCCAAGATAGTTCAGATCAGGCTCAGTTTAATACAAAATATATTTGAAATATATTCTGAACAATATACTCAACATATTACAGACCACATAATAAAATTGACCAGATTGTATCCTTAACGCAGAAAATATTTTATACTCGATGTAGATCATAATATATATTTTTTTATATAGTCCAAATTATATATATATGCTTATGCATATACTTGATATATTGCTATCTATACATCCAGTGTAGTCCAGGCAATATAATCAATGCAATATGGATATCCAATATGAAGTAGAAATGTATAAGGCCGAAAAAATCCTGATGAGAACGCTACTAAAAATTTAGAAGCCAAAAATAATTCACTGTAATTAAAGTCAAGTTTTATAAAAAACTATAATCTTGATGCATAATGAATAAAGAACGAATCGCAGATTTTTCGTTACGCTCCGGTCAAAAATTTTTGTTGCTGATGTTCCCAAATAGTTTTTGGTATGACAAACAATATGCAGTTTGCCCAAAAGAAGACAATCATTTGTTACAACAGGCTCTATAAATATGGGAATTTCTTTCAAGGAATATTTACAAAAAGAGCTGCCTCCATTCATAAGACTTTATAATGTGTCTACTTATTTTTGATCTGACTTGACATCCTGTCGCTATGGTAAACATGCTCTTGAGAGGAACAATAATGAGTTATTTGTACCAAGAAGCTCTTACTAGAAGAGAATTGAAGAGCTTAAAAAAGTTATCCAAAAGTGTGGTAAATTTTAAGCGGAGATGGACAAACTATTTAGACTAAATGCCTGATAGCAATATATATAGTAATAGAAATTCTGAACAGAATCCAGATAAATTATATTTCTCTCCCTTCAATTTAAGTGTAGGGTACTGAACCCCATCAACGTGTAAGTATAACCTGGGAGAGACATCTAGATACTTAGCATTTATGTGTATGTACTTGTTAACTGTCAAATGAACGCACACCGGAGATACGATTTTTCAACATGTTTTGCTTCTGTTTTATTTTTTGTGTTTTTTGTCTTGAAGCCAGACAATTTAGTAAGAAAAAAAGAAATACAGTATTATTTGTAAAAAAAAACAGAAGAAATTTACATGATTAACCTTTTTGTGTGAAAAGAAAAAAATATAAACACATATTTTCTTTTTTTCTTTCTCTCTCATTCAGAAAAAGAAAACTTTGTAAGTTACTCACAGATACACACACGCACACACAAACATTGACACCTATAAACTAACTCAGCTTTTTCTTTATTTGTGTGAATGTATATGAAAGCTAGACTATAAGATACTTGAGAACAGCAGAAATAACAACAGCAGTAACAACAAAAGAAATAACAGCAACTTTACCTTTTAACAAAAAATACAAGTACTTCAAATCACACCATTAAGAATGAGGGGGAACCTTAAAGTCACTTATATATATACACACACACACATTTACATATATTAAGGACACAACGAAATGAACTTTGTTACCCTTGAATGCAGGTTGTTATTGTTGTTGGTATGTTCATCCATAAAATAAGATGAAGAAGACAAATGATACATATAGGCAGTCAGGTGGACAGACAGACAGGCAAGCATTTAGTTACTTATTCATTCATTCATTCATTCATTCATTCATTCATACATTAACTTACACGCATTCAGTAATGATTTTATTCATGAACACATTTTTTAAGCAGCATTTAAGAGCATTTTTAGGTCTGGCAGGATTCTTAATAAAAAAATTAAAAAGAAAAAAACTGGAAAATAAACGCCAAACAACAAAAAGAATTACTTAGAATAACATCAGCTACAATATCATTATTGCTCCAACAGCATCCGGAAATTACCCTTCTTTTATCATATTTAACATGAATGAAACATAAATGAGTGAATGAAAGAATGAATTTATGAATGAATGAATAAATGAATAAAATAAAAAGTAAAATATTTAATAATGAAAATAAAATATTGCGTGTTAAATAGTGGCATTATCTTTTTGGTGTCATTTTTTTAAAAATAACGAAAATATAGGATTTTTTTTACATTTTTAATAAAAGTGTAAAATGGAATGATGAGATTTATGTACATTCAAAACTAAATATGTCCTAGACTAAAATTAATAACTTAGCTGATATTATAGTCTAGACTATACAGTTAATATAACCCTAATTATATAGTCATCATAATCTTGACTATATAGGCAATATCATACATTCTGGTTGACATAGTTAAAAAAAATTGATTTCCTTTCAGTGTATATAATGTAGTCCAGAATATAAACATATTTATATAGTTTATAGTTTTAGTATACATTATACTATATAGTCAATGTAATTCTAGTTGTATACTCAACGTTATCATGACTATATAGTCAATGTCAACTAGACTGTATAACTAATATTAAAAATTTTATTATTATAGTTTAAACATCTAACACGATCTAGATATTAACCAGAATAAATAGTCGATATGGTTTAGACATTGAAGTCAATTTAATCCAGACTACAATCAATATCAATAAAAATAAATCAATATAGTCTAGAATTTATAGCCAACCAAATGCAAGAGTATAGTGAAAAAAGACCATGTTTTATTCCTAAATTCATAAAAAAACTTGACTATATTGTGTAAACTATATAGTCAATATAGTCCAAAACATTGTATTACATAGTCAAATATATCAAACAGTATTGTCAATATATTTTAAATTGTGTACACAATATTATTAGGCGATGTGTTGCTATATAATTAATATACACCGATGTATGCAGTAAATATGGATCACATTGTATTTTCAAGAATCTCCAGATTATATAGTCAATATAGTTCAAAGTATATAGCTGCTATACGTAATCATATTCAGTAACTTATATGTAAACTGTTTATATGTGCAAACCTTATAGTGAACGTTTTTATGCTGTAAAGTCCATATAATCCAGTCTTAATAGTAACTCATTTCGTTTGCTCAAATAATTCCGAATTATAATTTTAATAAATGTAATCCAGAATAGCCACAACAGTGCAGTCTAAGCAAGGAAACAGTATTTGGACTATATTGTCAATATCATTCAGATTGTGTTGCTTCTACTGTTTATATAACAGATAAAAGGTTCAAATAGTGTTTTCAATATTGTTCACAATAAATTTAATATTCATATTTGTAACAATAAATACAGTCAAATTTTTTTACTTACATATGTATGTGTAAAAAAGTTTTTTTTTTATGGAAATCATCCGAGAACTTACCTAAAAAGAGAGATAAAAATAAAATTATTAGAAAATTTCAAAAATAAGTTTAAACTCATATTTATTCTTAACTTATTATTTTAAATAATATTTAAAAATTTGTAAAGATCTCCGTCTTCATCTATAAACCATTCTATAAAGTCGCCTATATACTCTATTACACACAGAAAAATAAACTTGAAGCAAATAGACTGATCATAACCAAATTCGCCGTGTACTTTGCGAACAAGCTAAATATGAACAGTCAGCCTGGCAAACGGATGGGCGGACATGGTTAAATCGACTTAGGAAGTGATTCTGAGTCGAAAGGAATATTTAAAAGTTTTTTTCACGAATTTCTACCCTGTATACACCTGACCAGGGACTCAGAATTACCTCAACTCTAATCGTGCTTAATTTTATAAAGACATATTTAATGGCTCAAAAGTAACAGAATTATTGACCTTTTTGCAATAATATAATTTCTTTAAAGTCATGATTTAAAAAATTTAATTTAAATAAAAAACTTTTATTTTAATGAAATTTAAAATAATAAAATTTAAAATTCTTTTCCATACCCTCCACCATTACAAGTGGTGAAGAGGATATATTAGCTTTGTCATTCCGTATGAAACACTAAGAAGGAATCATTTATACATTCTTGCATTGAATTAACAACTGAATCAATTTAGGTATGTCTGTATGTATGTATGTATGTATGTATGTATGTATGTATGTATGTATGTATGTATGTTTGTTTGTCTGTATGTATGTCTGTCCATCTGTCTGTTGTTGGCACGCTCATATCCACTGAGCATTCGATATAGTCCAGAAAAGTTTTCCATTTTAAACTAACAACATCGCTTTAGTTCATTAAAATATATAGACCGTTATCTGAGTCAATCTATAAGTTCAAGCAAAGTATTTTTTTTTAAATTTGTCAATTATTAGTTGATAAATTGAAATGAAATTTAGTTATTCCAAAATTATCAAAATCGGCTAAAGGTATATTATCTTATAACTCATTTTGTGTTCCTGTGGTGTGTTGAAGAAAAACCTTAATATATATATTGTTTGCCTTTGTGAGCGTATGTGTGTATGCCGAATCCTATGCTATAAAGAATAAAGCATTCTTACTTGCTATAATTTTTTTTATTTTTCTCAAAGAAACCGCAAACCCGATTTCAAGACAATATGACCTCAATAAAAAAAGTGTGAAACCAATAAAATAATTGAATAAAACCAAAATCTTCATTTTAATTTAATTTAAGTTTTTTAAAGTCTTTTGTTTTTACTTGTAAATTTGTGTAATATAAGTACAAGCATACTTATATTACACAATTGTGTGTTTGTATATGAAAATAATAATAGAGGTGTGTACAAAATTTTTATGTGTGTGCATGAGTAAGTATGTCAACAATCAACAATTATTTTATTGATATTTTTGTTAGTTATTTTATTTTTAATTTGATTGATTGCTTTTTTATATATATATTTTTGTTAGTCCTTAACCTGCCGCCTTTTATATCATTTCTATTATTTTTCGAAGGGTAAATTTTGTCATATTTTTATCTGTTCTATTTTATTTTTATTTGTGCATATTTTTGGTTGCCTTCAAAATTCATTTGAATTTATTAAGGAAAATATATTTTCATTGTTTGTGTGACACACATACCAAGATAATTATTTTATTTTCATTTCATTCTTATCTGGTTGTTATAGAAATTATAGGTTACAACAAATATAATTGAGGGTTCAGCCGAAAAATACAAAAAAAAAGAATATCTTTAATTTTTTTCGGAGGAGTCCTTGACTAAAAATAATTACTAACACAAATAAAGTTATAATCAACAATTTTAATAGAAATGATATAAATTTAGTCATGAATCAAAGTCAATTAAAAACAAGTAAGAATGTTATATCCGGTTAAGACGAATCTTCAATAGCCTCAACCACAACTTAATGTGAAGTAAATACGTTATCTTTCGTACACTCACAAACGAAAAAATTTTTTCTTAAAAATAACACAGGAACACTTAATGAGTCATAAAATAATTACATTTTTAGCTATAACATTTTTCTTTCTACTAAACCGATTTTGACAATTTTTGGATCGGAAATATAGTACACATAGCTTAATATTATGGCGACATTTTCTTAAAATTTTTCGATTTATAATTGACAATTTTACGAAAGTCTTCAGCTTGAACTTAGAGATTAAATCAAATATCGCTCTTTATCCTCTAATTTACATAACCGATTTAAAATAGGAAACTTCTCAGGAAAAATTTCATTGGGATCTGTCAATCTTCGATTCAGATTTTCATTTGATACAAGCGTTACATATGGAGTGACAAAGTTATTTTACCATTTTCATCACTTGCGTTGTTGAAGGGTATAAAATGTATACGAAATTTATTTTTCTCATTTAACTCATTCATTACGAAAGTTGAAACAAAAGAAAACAAGAAATAAATTATAATAAAAATTTGGAAAACAAATATCGATGCCATTTAAGTCCTGCAACAATTTGTTGCTCGAAGGTCATGTTTATTTTCAATTTAACTAATGACCACAAGAAATAGAGTTTAGTCGAGTGTTTAGTAATTGTAATTAGTTAAATATAAAATAATTAATTTCCTGTCTCACTCAAAATAACAAAAATGTTGACAGTTTTAATTTTATCAATGATTTTGTGAAATTAAGGGAATTTTAGGTCTTTTATTAAAACTTATAACCAATCATGGTTTAAAGACTCTTTTTTACCGTTTAAAAGATCGGATCTTTCAAAGAGTTTCATTTTAGTTTTTCAAAAAGAGTTCTATTTCTTATCACTCTTCGAAAAGAGTTAAATTTCTCGATGTAACTAAACAGAACCGTTGATAAAAAACTTGGTTCAGGTAAATGACATGATGTTTCTAAAGCCAACAAAAATAGAAAGTATTTTCAAACGAGCTTCTTTCACATCCGAAAGCAAAGCAGCCTAGTTAGCTCATATAAAAAGTAAAAGGTAATACAGGTTTAAAAAAATGCAGGATTAAAAAGCTCCTGAGGTAACGCTAACAAAAATTTAAATCCCATAAACAGACCACGAAAATTAAAGTTAAAAATACTCTTGTTGCATAATGGATGACGCAACTTCCTGATCGAAAATCTTATGTTACTGATGTTCAAGGGAATGTTAAAGAAAAGTTTGGGATCCAAAGACAGTCAAAATTTTCCAAAAAGTTCTTGGTATAACAAACAACATGCAGTTGTGGCAAAAAAGACCAATCATTTGTTACAACGGGCTTTCAATACCGAAATTTACACTAAGGATTATTTACAAAAAAGGCTGCATCCATTCATAAGCATTCATAATGAGTCCACTTATTTTTTGGCCTGACTGGAAACTTGTCACTATGTTAAACTAAAATGTGGTATTGGAACCAAGAGGTAAATTTTCTAAACTGCTCGGAACAAAGGCCAGTGAACAGAATTTTTACCAAACAATTTTTATGTGACATATTTTTTAGTTAAAATTACGTTTTTGAAGCTTTTTGTATTCACCGCCAAAGATCAAAATATGATCATTTACAAATCAACAGTATGTCCTTGAACTGTGACATTTTTATACATGTACATAATTTTTTTTGATAATATTTTCTGGTGCGTGTGTATGTATATGTATGTCTGTACTTTTTATTAAAGTTTTTTTGTTGTCTTAATTTCCAAACAATTGTAATACATTTGTTTTACGACAAAATGTTTATTTGTTTATGGAAAAATGTCTCATTTTTATTACACGACTTTGTTTTGTACATACATACATACATACATACATACATACATACATACATACATACATACATAAGTAGTGAGGTCGAAAACATCCTTAGCATACTTATCTTTTTCTTATATAAAATAGGATGTGTGTATGTATATATATGTATGTATATATGTATGTATGTATATATATATATATATGTATGTATGTATGTATCTATGTATGTATGTATGTATGTATGTATGTATGTATGTATGTATGTATGTATATATGTATGTATGTATGTATGTATGTATGTATGTATGTATGTATGTATGTATGTGACGGATAGACACCAAAACGGCTGGATCAACTTTGATGAAATTTTCTCAGAATAATCCTAATACACCCGAAAGTAACATTGGCTATAAAAAATTTCGACAGGAAGTCCACCTCTTTTTTTTTAATTCTCTTTTTACAAGAACCCAATATCTCTCCATTGGCCTTAGCTCCAGGCAGTATAGAGGATTTGCCTTCCTTGGAACAAATAGCATATTATTGTTCTTTTACCACTCAAGAGCATGTTTACCATAGTGACAGAGTGTCAAGTCAGGCCAAAAAAAGGAAGACTAATTATGAAGTTGAGAAAAACCTGTCAGAACGTACGTTTTGTCATCCATTATGCAACAAGAATATATAGGCCTCTAAATGTTTGTAAGTGTTCCTGTCAGGAACTTGAGCTTTGTATGTTTTAAATTTGCCTTAGCTTTAACTTTTCTCATCAAATAGTCCGAGCTTACCGGTCAGCTTTCCTACCGAATGTGTTGGATATCCTTTCTATTTTTCTGCTTTAGAAACATCATAATGACCATGTCTTCTACCTGAACCTGTTTTTAATCACAGACAAATTTTCCCGGTACAGTTTAATAACTTTTGAAACAGTTTGATCTTTTAGCGCTTGGCCAACTTTATGTAGGACCAAGTTAGGTTTTGTTTAAAAATATTTAATAATTTTAGAACGCACTTTTTTCCATTCAATCATTTTGATCCAATTAACAATATAAATGACATTTTTAACAAAGGTAACTTGATAGGAAAAAAAACAAAAAAATAAATTATACTTCAGTTCAGATCTTAATGAAAAACTAGTGTTAAGAATTTTTCGATCTCACTCCTTAATACACTAATACTTTCACATACATGTAGACAACACAACTAAATTGTAATGATGATGACAAAAGAAAAAATTAAAAGAACCTGAATGATAAAGATAAAAATAAAATTCTACAAAAAAATATTTTATTAAATGTAAAAAGCAGTTACACATATACAAATACATGAAGCGAGTTTATGTTTATTTTTTATATGTATTTGTATACTATAATATATATTACGTTTTTGTAATTGTAAGTTGCTTTAGAATTCCCAAAATTACAATTATTTTCTTTGTGGGCTTTTATTCAACACCGACTGCCTGTTTGATTGTTTCTCTTTTGTTGTTTATTTTAATGACATTAAACTCATTATTGCACACGCACAAACATATACATATTCATATACATAAGCAAGTTTGTATAAATGTATGTATTTGATAATCAAATACAACAAAATTCTTATTATAATAACAAAATTAAACATATACAAATTTTTACCACGCCCCTTGCTTTACTGCTAAGAAATGGTTAAAATGTGTAGTCTACTTGTAGGCTTCAAATGTAAAAGAAATAAAATTTTACACAAATCATGAAAATGAGAATTTCTTGCATAAATTTAACAGTTCAATAGTATGCTTTTATACACTCTCAGACTATATAACGTATATATATTATTCATATATCATAAATCTGATTTAACTATGCCATCTATTAGTTTTTTGTTTGCACACTCATATTCACTATAATTGACAGAGCTCCTTCCTGAGTAATTTCCTATTTGAACCCAAAAAAGTTGGTTTATTCTATCAAAAGATATAGAACGATATTTAACTCAACCTCTAAGATAAAAAACAAAGATATTTTATGTATAAAGAAAATAAATGCCTAAAAATATATTAATAATTTATTGAGGAAGCAGACTGCAGAACGTGGGTGTTTGTATATAATCTAAGAATAATTAAAAATTTTGGAAAATTTGCTATCGATCAAAAATTGTCCATACATCCTTTTTTCTTTGAAAAAACAGAAACGATTTGAAATTAACACAAATACATTTTAAGTATAAAAGAAAACAAAAGTCTTAAAATAAATTAAGTTCTTCCAAATTCAATTTCAAATTTATAATTAACTTTAAAATTTTAAATGAACATTTTTTGCTAAAATATTTTTTATTTCAAATTAACAAAAAAGCTGCAAAGGCTTTAGAACAATTGAAATTAATAAAGTTATTTCAAAGAAAATTAATCAATTAAAAGTTTTCAGGAATACATAACAACCAAAAGTATGCTTTACTCTTTGTTTGTTAATACAGTTACTTGGTTGTTTATTTACTTAATTTCCCTCTCTGTCACTCACTCTCACTTTCCCTCTGCTGGTTGCTTAACACAGGGTTTCTCCACGTTCGAAAACGTTCCCGGGATTTTTTCGGGAAATTCGTTTTTGTAAATTCCTAGAAATTTCTATCGGGAACTTTCGGGAAATAATTTATGCAAATAAGATGTATTGCCTCCGTGTGTCATTCCAGAAGGAATCATCTAAGAATTTAAAATCTGATATCTGAGACTGAATTCAACCGTCTCAATTCACCATACCAAAACTCATCTCATTCGGATTAATAGTATATCAGTGTGCAATATAATTTGAAAGACGATTTATTTTAGTAAAATAATATAACTGAAATTGTTGTGGTTGTTTGATCCGGCTTCAATACAAGGATCACATTCGGAATAAGCTTCAAAACACATAGAACTCTTATATATTGAATAGTTGTATTTATATTCGGCAAAATTATATTTCTCACTGACTTAAGGATGCACATTTGGTTATAGATCCCACACTAGGACCCATTCCGCCAATTTCATGAATATCGGCTTTTTAGTCTATAACCTTCATATAATTATCCATTTTCTAGAAAAGTATTAGTATTTCAATGGAATTCGACTGAAAATCAAATATATTTGGTTGGGAATTTATGAATATCGAATCATATTTGACTGTATAAAAGACATGATATTTCCCGGGTATTCCAGGGAACGACCTTTTTATTCTTAAGAGAAACACAAGTTTAACACTAAAAGCTTTTTTGTTGTTAAAATAAATTTTCATATATTTCTTATTATTTCTAGCAAATCTCCCGATACCCATACAAACTTAAAAAAGGCTAACTCACTATAATAAAAATTGTTATTAAGAACTTGCAAACTCACATACACACACACTTCCATACGCTCACATACATAGATATCAATGTGAGTTATCATTTATCTTCATCAGTTTTTTTTTAACATTTTGTTGCATGTTTACTTGTTTGTCTGATGCCATGTTATTGTTATCCTTATCCAAGTTTATGCAAGCTAACCTATACTTACAAAGAAACATGTATGTATATGTATGTATGCTTGCATAAATTCCTTTATTTGTAGCAAATCTTTATATTAACAAGAAATAAAGAAAATTTGCTAACGTTTTGCTCTTTTAACTTTTGACTTGATGAATAATATTTTATTATTTGTGGGATTTTTTTATACCCTACACCGCCACAAGTTATCATTCCGTGTATAACACCCCATCTTATATCCAAAAAAAAAATATATTCTTGCATCAAAACAAGAACTGATTCAATTTAGCTATAACTCGTCTGTCTGTCTGACTGTCTGCCTGTATTTAACATTCTCACGCGTAAAATAATTTTCCGAAAAAACAGCAACATAGTTAAAGACCGATATCTGAGACAACCTCAAAATTCCGAAAAAAAGCTTTTCTTTTTATTATTATAACATACAGTTATGTATTTTTCATCATCGTGCAAAAAATCATCAAAATGGGATCAATAGAAAAAAAGTTAGAGACTGAAATGCAAAATTTTGATACACCCCAAAATTTATATGCTAAATGGGCCGCAATTTTTAAGATAATTTTCTTAAATTTGCTATATATATTTGTTTTAATACAATAAAAACCCCAAAAACTAGATTGTGATGGGGCCATACAGGGTCCCTTCCCGGAATAGGGTTTAAAAAATTTTTAAATTTTATAAAATTTTTAAATATAAACTGATTCTATTGAAGTTTTTTTCTCAACTGTTTTGAATTTATGTACTTAATTTTATTAATATCGTTTTATATCTTATTAGAGTTCGCATATAATGCCTTTTCCCGGAAAACGGATTTGAGCTTATAAAACACCTAATCAAAGACCAATTCCATTGAAATTCATCTCAGTGGTTTTTTAACTATCTTCAATATGCATTAATAATTTAAAAAATCATGGTCCATATTTTGCTTTAGCTCCCATATAAGGAGCTTTCTGGGAAAACTGTCTTAAGCTTATAAAACTTTAAAAAAAAAGAACATTTTCATTGAAATTCCCCCTTTCTAGAAAATGGTTTCAAGTTTGATAGATTTTTTATCTTACTTTAAAACATGGAACTAGTTTGTCCATTATGCAACCATATTTGTTTATTGCTCCTCTACAATCCCACTTCCCAGAATAGTGTTTTAGGCTTACAAGGTCCATAAATATTAAACAATTCCTTCGTTCAAACAACTAAATAATCGTCTTCAATATACTTATCTGATTTCTTGTATATGGTCTCTCATGTAGGAAAGTTCTGCCTTTAACATTATATATATTTTTCACTAAATGGGTCATTAAAATTTATAGCTCGATACCAATATTTATAGGTAATTTTACAAATCTGTTGCCACATTTCACTGTAGTTTTTATGGGAGACTCTTTTCGCAATCGGCGTTTAGCTTATGAACGAATAAGTTTTTTGCTAATTTTTGCATGACATTAGCGGTGGAGGGTATTTAAGATTCGGCACAGCCGACTATAGCATTTTTACTTGTTTTTCTTAAATATTAAAAATATTTTATTTTTTAAAAAATGTAAAATAATAATCTTCATACTTTTTCCGTTTGTTGTAACCAACCGAAAAAGTATAAAAGAAATGTTCTGTCAGTTGACAGTTCAACATCAATCTTAACTTTTTTCTTTTAATTTTCTTCATGACATTAGCAGAAAAAAAATTGTTTTCATTCTTGTGTAAAAAAAAACAGTTGTTGAAGTTTTAAAGAGAAGAAATTTGTTTTGCTGTCAGTTTTTCCCTGTCACAGCACTAAACTCATACAAACGACCATCAGGTTATTGATTGGTCACTTAAGGTTTGTTAAATTTTCCATTTCTTGATTTATTTTTTGCTCTCACTCACACTCTTTCTTTTCTTTCCTATTTTGTTATTTGATGGATGTGCTGTAATGTGAGTTATTGAGAGCAAAGTGTTTGATGGGACAATTTAAGAAATTGGAAAAAATAGAATTTGTTTGCATAACAAAAAATGTTTATATTTATGGCCTATTTTAGGGGAGACGAAAATTAAGTTATTTTTAATCTGCAAATTATTTGCTTCCGTTAAGGCAAAATGTAAAAATGAAAAATTACAGCATATCTTAGGGTGAAGTAGAATATTGCATAAACCCACTTTAACATTTAAGATTTTAGAAAAAAGTGTATTATCAAGATTCTTAAATGGAGAAATAATTTAACAGTATATTTTCAAGGAAAATGAAAAAGTTTTGCTTTTTTTAATTTAAAAATTAATTGTCTACTACAAAGAGGATTTTTTAAATTTTCAACAGCCTATTTTAGGGGATAAATAAGTATTATTACTGGAAATGTTCTTACATATTTTCATTAAAAATATGCCTGTTATTTTAAAGGATAAGTAGAAGGAATTAAATGAAATTAACTGAATTAAAAATATAAGATTATTCACTTTATTGTAGGCTAAATAACATGGCTAAATCGATCCGGAGATGGTTTTGGTTTAATAAAGTATTGCGACAGAAATAATTAATAATAAAAATTTTAATACATACTCCTAGATAAAATGGTTTCGAATAAAAGATTTCTATAGAAAAATCTATTCGATTAAATTTTTTAAATAGAAAAATCTATTCGATAAAAATTTTTCTTTCGAAAAATATATTCGATGAAATTTTTTTTCATAGAAAAATCTATTCGATTAAAATTTTCCATAGAAAAATCTATTTGATTAAAATTTTTCCATAGAAAAATCTATTCGATTAATATCTTTCTATCGAAAAATCTGTTCGATTTAAATTTTACAATAAAAAAATTCTATTCTATAAAAAATCTATTCGATAAAACTTTCTCTATCGAAAAGTCTTTCAGAGTAAAATTTTTTTATTTCAATAGAACAATAAAATCGGGTAAAATTTTTTTACCCGATTTCTTTTTGTTAAAAGAAAATTTTTAAAAAGTAAAGCCTATTTTAAGGCTCATAAAAAGTATTTTAATGAATGCATGTTAAAATTAAATTAGTTCTAATTTAATTAAAACGTTTATAGATTCAATTGTAATGTTTTAAAAGCAAACATAAAAAATTAAACACTATTTTTTTTTAATTTTTAAAATTTATAGCCTATCTTTTGGGTGATTTAAATATGTAATATGCAAAAAAATTTATGAATGTATAAATTAATAATTAGGTGCGTAAATTTATAACATTAATTAACTTTTGATTTGAAATTAATTATCAAATAACATAGATATATATTATATACACATTAAGTAATTAAAAATAGTGCCTGTTTTCAGGCTTATTGGATTAAGGATTAAATTTAAATTTAGTAATAAATACTTTAATTAGGAAACTTTAAATATTAATTTTATTTTGTTTTATGTTAGTAAAAAATATAAATGAATATTTTAAACACTTGTAAAAATTAAAATATGTTGCATATTTTCCGGCAAAATTTATGTACAACATATATTTTAAATAATTATTTAATTGGTTATCATATTTAAAGTTATTTTTACAAAATAATAATTAGTTTTCATTTTATTATTTTTATTTTAACTTGTACAAAGGTGTTGTATGCTTTTAGGCAATTTTTAAAAATTATTTAAATAAATTATTTAAATTATTTTAGCTTTATAGCTGCCATCCATTTTTACCACATCTTTGTGGTTTTCTATTTAATTAAATAAAATTAATAAATTCAAAGAATTAAAGAAAAATCGTTATAAAAATAGAAAATTTGATGTTATTGATTTAATTAGTGAGAATAAAAAGAACCTCTAATTTATATGAAAAATAAAAAATAATCAACAATAAAACATTTTCTCCATAAATTAGAGTATAGAAGGACAGTTTCAAATTTCCTATTCCAGTTAAAGTTGTAGCATAAAATAAAATTTTGAAATGCAGCTGTGGTTTGCTGGTTTATAAAAAAATAAATTGTGTGTGTGAACTCCTCTCACACTCAGAAACGTGTCATGTTATGTCAATAAAGATCTGAATATAAATAGAATGAAGTGAGAATGCTACATTCGGCTGTGCAAAATCTGCAACACCCTTCACCATAAGTATGTGAGAAGTAAATACGTTATGTTTCTTATATAGACACTCACACATACACTCACACATACACTCACAAACGTATACAATATAAAAATGTTTTTCTTAAATAAAAAACAGGAACACTTAATGAGTCATAAAATCCGTTATATTTTTGGATGTAACGTTTTTTCCACTGAACCGATTAGAGGTTGCCTCAGATATCGGTCTATATCTTTTAATGTACTGAACAACCGATTTAGCTAGTTTTAAATATGAAACTTCTCAGAACTGTAACAATTACTCAGGCCTAATTTCATGGAGCTCTGTCATTTATTGTAGATGTGAGCGTGCCAATAGACAGACAAGCAGACGAACGGACATAGCTAAATTGACTCAGATTTTGATTTGATGCAGGATTATATATACCTTATGGGATCTGCGATGAAAATTTCTAAGTGTTACACACGGAATGACAATGTTAATATACTCGCTTCACCGCTTGTATTGATGGAGGGTATAAAAATGATGCTGATACATATTTCCATATGAGTGTCGGTATAATAAATCAATAAATAATGACATCATGTCAATAAAAGTATACTATTTATTATTTGTCGAGCTAAATGTGTGAGTGAAGAGATAAACATACTAATGAATGAAATGTAATAAATAAATGCAAGCTTTTAGGCGCTTTTGAATACAATAATAACTTAAATATAAAAATAAATGTGTACTTTTAGGCGCATTTGAAAATAATCTAAATAAATGTATATTTTAGGCGCATATGCATTTTGTTGAATGACCTTGAATCTAAAGAATTTAAACAAAATTAAAAACAACCCACTTATTTGTTTGAATTTATAGAAAAAAATAAATCCAATTTGCAATTTAAATTGTTATTTTAATTAGCATACAAAAGTTTTTATCACTTCAATTAATTCTAAGAAAATACAAATTTGATTAAAAAATATATTTTTAATAAATTCATAGCTGATAAAATATTTTCACATATCCTTGTTTTCTCTTATTTTTTTCCACAAAACAAATTATATAATCAAATTTAATTCAAGAACAAATTTAACTAAATAAATTAGAAAAATATTTTATATGCGAACAAATTTAAAAACCTTAATTTTCAAAGTTATATTTTTACCCAACATTTTTCAATAAATCATAGATAAAAAACTAAGTAAAAAATACTACAAATTTTAATGACCACTATTAAAAGCAATAATTAAAATATATTTACCAAATTCTTCAACTCCCAGAAATTATCTATTTAATCTATTTAAAAAAATAGTAAAAATTTCTTAGATTGCTTATAAGTTAAATAATAATGGGATTAAACATAAACAGTATGCGAAAATGATACTAATCAAAAAAACATAAAAAAATGTTTTCCCGAAAATTTTAGAACTCTTGCTTTTCAATTTAGTTTTTACCCGTAATTTCCTTTAATAAATCACAAATATAACAGATTAAAGGTCGTAATATTATTTGCTGATTACAACAAAAAAAGAATATTTTGAAAACCTGTCACCTCCCAGATGTTGTCTATATATCCTTTTTTCTTATTTCGAAAAATTTTAAAATTTCTCACTTTTTATCGAAAATCAATCGTTAAAAATTAAAACAAAAAAATGTTTGAATGAAACAATAGCATTTAGCAAGAAAAATTCTGTAACTTACATTTTCAGCGCTCATAAAAAATTGGTAAATGGGATATAATTTTACTGTAGATATTAATTGTTTGAAAAGTTAACATTTTGGAAGAATTATTCTTATATCCTCTTGTTACAATTTTTAATCTATTTCATAATTTATAATTTAAATTGGAAAAAATAATGCATTTTATTAAAAAAATTCCAAAAATATATTTTTGATTTTTTTGCTGTTTCCATTTTTATTAAATCGCAAACAATACATCATACATGTTGTAAATTTGCCTGTAGATTAAAGTAACATTTAAATTTTTTTGAAATTTTACACCTAACAGAAATTCTCCATATATCCTTTTTCCCTATAAAGTAAAAATCAAATTTTAAATATTTAAAATAAAAACTTAGTAAAAGAAATATTTTACTTATATTCAGGAAATTTCTAAAACATTATTTTTAAGGTTATTTGTGACTAATTATTTCGTGCATTCATAGAAAAAAATAGCTTACGGGATATAATTTTTCTTGGTTAATTTATTAAAATTATTCTTTTTTGAAAATTCAGCTTCTTCGAGAAATTTTCCATATATCCTTTTTTTCATATGTTGAAATTTTTTTAATTATAACTTGTAAATAGAAATTAAATTGTAAAAAATCGCATTTTTCAGCTGAGAGTGCAGATAACTGTTCAAAACACTGTGAGTTAGTAAATGATTTTAAAGTTTTTTAAAAAAGCACTTTTTTAATGTTGGATTCTAAAGAAATTATGAGAAAAATATAATAAAAATTCAAAATCAAATTTGTTTATAACTTTTAAATTAAAATAATAAGTTAATTGTTATGCTGAATATTTGTAGCATACCTTTGGGCTATATTGGAAATTAAAGAAGTTATGACCAAAAATGTCTTTTATAGCATATTTATAGGCTAAAAAACTAGAAATCTCACAAATTAAATTTGCTAAAAACCGCTTTAAGTTTCGTTCAAAGAAATGTATGATAAACACTAGAGGCATTTAACTAATTTATCAATAAAGTTAACCATAAAACATGACCCATAAATCAACATCCTTTAAAACCACTACATAACTAAAAACGCTATAAACAGCACAAACTTTTATGTCTTCACAACATTCGTGTTAAAATATAAACAATTTTATGAATGAAATGACAAAAAAAAAACTAAAAAAATCAATAAACAGCACAACTACGTAAACGAAAAAAAGGATGAAATTAAAAAAAGGATATAAAACCATGTGATATTATATATAATGTAAATATGAAATAATTTTTGTATAAACTTTAGTTTTAATGAATGATTCTTACACATATGCTTTAGAGACAACAAAGAGAGAGTGAGAGAGAGAGTGAAAAAAAGAGAAAGAGGTAGAGCAAGAGCAAAAGACCGTGGGAAGAGCAAATTTTATCTGTTTCTACTATTTAATGAGCCTAAATGTCTGGGAAAGATATTTAAACAATAATGAACTACATTGCATCATCGCTAGCGAATACTGTGTAATAACACACAACAGCAGCAGGATTACAATATATGAGAAAAGTCCTTGAAGCTTCATTGAATAGAACAATCATGTTTATATATATACATTTTCGTTACAGACAATCAACAGCGTCATCATATTTAGTTCTTTTCTTTTTTCCTTCTATTTTTTGATTGTTATTACCATTTTGACTATAACTATAACTTTCATATTTTGGTCAGCTATTTAGAGAGGAATAGAAAGAGATAGCTGGTAGTTGTTTAAATGTAAATGCTATTCTTATTCTTAAGTTGTGCCATAACAAAACTTTGATTTCATAATAAATGAATGAAATGTTCTAGTCACCCCTTTCTCAATACCCCCTTTCACCATCATTTCAAAACCTACACAATATTTATATAGTCTATATACGAAAAAAAACTGCTATCCGAAATCAAGTATATTTTCTTTATAAATAGTGATTCATACCAAAAATACAAAAACAAAAAATCAACATCCTTTTTTTTTTGTGTGTGACTACCAAAACAGAATCCTTTTTTGGTGTTGAACTGTATGTACCATATGCTTTTCTTTTAGTTTAAGTCAATGAATTTTATTTCTTTTCAGTCTTTTGTTGCTATAAAATCTTTTTGAATTGAAATCTTACTATTTTTGTTTGTTATCCTTAAACAGAAGACATTTGTTATTATATTTTTTCTTAAAATACTGTCGTCAGTTTGGCTGTATATTTTATATACTATATATATTTATATTTTATATAATCTATTTATATATTTAGAAAATCTCCTCATCTTGATTATCATTATTACTATTATCATCATCAAGACAACTATAATATAATAAGATGTTATCATGCAGCGTAAATATAGAAAACAAATATGCAATATTTTAACATATGACCACCACAAATTTGTCATAATTTTTGGCCAAGGATTCTATGAATAAAATATTTTAATTCTCTCAAAATTAAGAAATTACTTCAGATATCGTCTAAAACGATTTTATATGAAACATCAAAAGAATCATTTAAAATTCAATATTTCACTGAAATTTCCATAAATGTAGTATTTTTCAATACTTAAGCTAAATTGGATCAAAATATGAAATATGATTTGGCTTGCTTATTTGATCACAAGTAACTTGGAAACTATTAAAGATAACTACTCTCTGATATATTACCAGGACCATAGTGCTTTAAGAAATGTTATCCTGTATCAGGCTAATCCACTATATCCACTGCAGTTATGAGTTTTCTTTATTTTACTAAAAATTTAAGTTTTCTTTTGAGGTAACTTTTGAGGATCAGAAAGGATTAAAGAAATTTTACCATCAGAAGAAAGCTATAAGCGTACACTTTTAACCCATTTATACTTTAGAAATCATCTGCCATTTGAATAAATATACTAACAATGTTCAGGTCAAATATTTTTAAGATTCCTTACCGTTTAATAGTAGACATACTTGAAGTAAGTATCGGATCAAAATATTCAAAATTATGGGCGTGGCATAATGTTAAAAACAGATGTTTTAGTTGATTAAAAAATATATGATTTTTCCATTTAATCACAAGTAATGTATCAAAATTAGAAACTATTTTTTTATTAAAGGAAAGCTATTGGATGTTACTTTTACCCCGTATATACTTTAAGACTATTTAAACGTCTCCTTGGAACACTTTTTCCATTTAAATAAAGTAACTCCTAAACTGTTTGTTAAATTTATACATGACTGTGCGTTAATCTCAAGAAATGTTAATATTGAGATTAAAACTTGATATGCTTAAGATCTATATTAACAAAATATACAGCACCAAGTTGTGCGAGGGTCAATCCAATACTTCTTATAGCCCTCATATAATTCTCAATTTCAAAGTTCTCACAAAAACTATGATTTTCATCAACATATTTTAAAAAAAGAAAATACTCAACATAAAAAAACATAATTCTACGATGGTCGGTCCATAATTTTATATATGAAATAATTGGACTTAACCAATAATTACTTTCTTAGATATTTAATATTTTTTTAATAAAATTCTATAAACAATGAAAAATATTTTACGAGGATCGATGCAAAATTTCTCATAACTACCGCATGACTCCACATGACTGTTATGATACTGAGTGACTATGTTAGTTACCCGTAACTTCTGGTAGCATTAGAAGGAAATCAGAAAGTTAAAACGTAACTTATTAAAGCTTCGAATAATATTTTGTTTAAATGTGACATACTTATAGGCTGACAAAAGTGAAGTATTTTTTAAGGCCTTATGACATATGCCAATAGCCATATTCAATTCAATTTTTTTAACTCTTCATCACCGTAGGTGGTTGGAAAAGAACTTGCTACCATACCCTTTAAGTATACCGTATGACTCAGATTCACTTTCTAAGATGATCTAACGATGTGCGAAATTTGACGAGGGTCCGCCCTTGAATTCGTCTTCATCCTTTAAATCTCTCGGAAAAAATCCTCCTAAAACGCACAAACTTCATTTGTACCATATAATATACTGCAGTTTTAAGCATAACTTAGAAAATATATTTGTACGAGGGTGGTTCATTGTTTCTTTCGTAGCTACCATTTATAAGACAAATATGGTAATATTAATACCCTACATCACATTTTTGGGTGGACTTGATCGGTTTTTATTTATTACTTAATTCAAATTATTTAAACAGAAATTTGAATGAGGTAATTGAGAATATTTTTTTGTAGTATAATTAGAGGCTAACAAAAATTAAGTATACTTTGAGGCAATACTACATTTTGCAACAACTATTTTTATACTTAAAAATATAACTAAATTTTTTTAATATTGACGAAATTTTGGAACTCAGCTAATGATTCGAAACTGCTTTGAAACCTTAAAAAGAACTGTTCAAGTTATCCTCTAATACCGCTATTAATTTTCCAAATCTCTTTTTCACGTAACCTTCCGTGCAATAACAAATTTACATTTTATCCCTCCAAATCAAATAAAACCACAAATTAGCCAACATAAATACACTAAAAAGCAACACTTTAATAAATAAACAAATTAAAACCACATACAAAGTTAAATACAAATAACCATATAACAGGATAACATATTAGTTACTGTTAAAACAACACACATATATACATACACCCTTACCCTAGCGATATGTGTGTGTTTTATGGTTTCAGAAACGGGTAAAGAAAATTAAACTGAGGTTGGAGATAAAAACAGATGATGCTGGTATATATGTATATGTAAATGTTAAAAACAGGAAAAATAAAAACAACAAATATAATAATGAAATATTATTATTTATCCAGTGACAATGTTAGAAAGCAGGAGAGGAAAAAAATGAAGCAAATAAAACAGAAAATCTGTTATCATCTTTATTAACACTATAAAACAGTGCTATTGTATTTCTTTTTCTTGTTGCAGCCTTAACACTCTCTCGCTCTCTCTCTCTATCTATCTTTCTCTATATCCCTCTTTTTCTATTTTACATATATATTTTTTACATGTTTTATTTATATTTTCATACAAAAATATTGTTATATGAAGCTGACTCGGTAACTAATTCCCAGGCCAACATTTATTTAACACATACATATATACACCTATAAATATTTCTATAGCTGTTATATATGTATATTTTTTAATATTTATATATAAGTAAAAGTGTGATTTTTTAAATACATATCTATGTATGCATATGTATGTGTACATGTTTTTAGACTTGTCATAGACTGTGTGAATTATGATGTCTTGTGGTTTCCTAAAATTTTTTTCCTCATCATTGTTTGTTTTTTCTTCCTTTTTTCTGCCTTCTACTAACACATGTAAAAATTTATGGTATATTAAGTTCAACAGTTTAAATGATACACTAGAAAAAGCTCATTAAGGTTTAAATACTATTTTTTTTAAATTTTTCTTTGAGATATATTTCATTTAACATTCATCACCAAAAGTTTGCTTATTTTGGAGCCAATAATCCCCCTAATCTTAGTCCTTCTATTAGTAGCATTTATCCGATAAATTTCGTTATATAAACATCCCACATATTTGAAATTATAAGCATAAATCACTCATCTTAATAGTTCGTTTTATATTCTACAACTAATATCTGTTTTGTATGGGGAATATTTCCCTGATCCTGGTCCTCTAACAATTTTTCCAATTCAATTGGACATTTCTTGGGACTAAATTTGTTAAACTTTCTCGACAATAGTTCCACAAATATTGGAAAATTAATAATCACTCCGTATGGGGGTTCCTCTTCCCATGGCCCTACAAGCCCTATGTTTTTTCAGTTTATCTGATCTTAAAGAAATGAATTATTCTATACCTCCTACATTTCCATAAGGAAGTGATTGAGTCTAAATTATAAAACGCTGACGGTAATAGTTTATTTGCTATGCATTCCTAGACCTAATCCCGCAACTATATTTTAGGGATTAAAAGATAATTGATCCTTAAAATCTGAGACAATCTCAAACTTCAAAAGAAATATTTTTAAATAATTATAAAATTCAAATTCAAACGTTTCGAATCACATTTCGTTATATTCTATAGATTCTGTTTGGACAAGGTAATTTAAAAGCTATAACTTTTGTTCTAATAGAACAACAGTTATAGACCGATATTTGTTTGAAATTGGGAACATAAGAAATTGGACAAGAATTTAAAAATTAATTATAACTTAAACTTAAATTTAGACAAGTTTGTAAATTCCAAATCGTATCAGTTGGAAGAAAATAGAATTTAAGTCCAGGGAAAGTATTGGTTGAAATCTTCCAGCACTTAGACTCAAGCAAAATGTCCTTTAGAAATGTAAATATTTCAAAATAATTGTTAATGTCATAAAAATTTTAATTTTCAGACAAAATATATATTTTTAATTTACAAGGATATTAAAACAATTTTTTGAAAGGACATTTTATATGTTATTATCCTGAATATCTAAAATTTAAATAAATTGCCGAGATTCTTATGAATTATTTGATACCCATATTGTAATAATCAATTCTTGAAAATTTCATATCCTTTCCAATTATCAACAATTATAAGAACCTTATGAAAGTCGTTATAGCCCTATAAAATGCTCTCATTTGTTTTCTCATTTTTTGTATGTTTATTGTTAAGGTTATATTTTCTTTTATACTGTTATTTATTGTACTATATTTTTGTACATTATTCGTATACGGAAACCGGATGTGGTATTGTTGGCATCATCACCATCGTTGTTGCCTTCGTCATCAGCTTCACAAGTGTTTTTAACAAAACGAAAAAAAAAAAAAAAATTAAAAAAGAAAAAAATAATGAAAATAGTCTTGTGTATGTGCTTATATGTGTGTGTAAATAGCTTTAACATTTTAGCTAAATATGAGTGTGTATGATTAAAAATTAAATGTAAATGTCATATCAACATATTCGTTTAATATATGTTTAGAAGTAAATGTAGATATGTAAGAGTTTTCCGTGTTGAAAAAGGACCTTACATTGTTTTATAATATTATATCACACTTAAACTTATGTATAATTAAACAATTGTACAAAGAATGAAATCACACATTTGTTTCCAGCAGTAAGAAAAAAAATAATTAAGTAAAGGTGAGCTTTTTTGGTATCAGGAATGCCTTAAGGATATGCTACATATGTCCTTTTATACTGCTAAATATAAATGTTGATAATATTTTAAGAATAAAATGGCTAATAAGAACTATTATCTTCTAATGCAAACTCGATATTAAATTTAGAAAATATGAGATTAAAATTTTTGCAAATCCTTTAGATGATATTAAAATTTTCACAGGATATCTGATCTTCTAAAAATATAAATAAAATATGGGTATCAAATAATAGCCAAATTGCTACAATATTTTAATATTATAAAATTTAAATATTCAGGATAGTAATGTTACCAAATGTCCTTATAGAAAAATATCCTGGTGAATTTTAAATAAAATACTTAATAAATTTTTAACAAATCCATAGCTATTGATCGGCTGGTTATATATATTTCAAATAGAACAACGATAAAAGAAAAGTGTAGAATTATATTTTTGTGAGTTTAGAGTTCGTAGCGAGTCCAAAATTTAAGTTATGTGAGCTCAGAATTGTAATATATCGAACATTGAAATTTTGAAAGTTCTAATTTTCTTTAAAATTTTAAATAACGTTTCAAATTAGGACTTGCATGACATAGTAGTGTAGCATTATTCCTGTGGAAATTTAAATCGGCTATTAATTCCTGATAAGGCATTGTAAGGGTTTGAGAAATACCTTGCTGTCGTAGTTAGTTACGTTGTTGAAAGCTCCCTACACATATAGATAGGCTGCCATGTTATATTGTTTATATTCACGAGATCTTTCTATCACACTCACCACTTCATATAGTGCTGTCTCGGTAGATTCAAACTTAAAGTATGCATGTTGACTGTATGAGTATCGGTAGGTGCCCTCCGGCCGTTTCTTATATGCACATCAATGAGTTTTTTGACTTCTTCAGCCAATTTTCGGAATAAAAACGACTTTAACTTTCTTCATTTCCCTTCAGTACTTTTGAAGCCAGGTTCTTATAGCATTGTTTGCTCTCTGCAATATTCTTGGCAGAAAGCTGTTTAGTCCTGGCAACTTATACTCGAATAGTGGAGAGATATTGGGTTCACATTAAAAGAGAATTGAAAGGCACAAAAAGAGGTGTCCATAAGTGTGTTAGATTTTAAACTGGACAAAGTGACAGAGAGAACTATAAAAACGTTAATGAAAGGGTTTTCGAAAAAGCTGCAAAATTTCATCACTTGTGATTAAAGTTATAAAAATACTTTTTTGTAAATTGTAATAATAATGTCAATAAAATAATATAACTGTAAAGAGTTTCGCTACTTTCAACATATATGTATGTTAAGAATTTTTCGATCTAACTCCTTAGGTCCATATTTCTTAAAAATTCTGACTGATATCGTTAACTTTATACTAAAATACTAAAATTTTCCAATCCAGTTTGTTTTGCTTTAATATTCTAAAGCGCATTTATAGCAATATGTACCAGTGTTAAATATCAATTAAATTTATTGAAACTAAAATTCTTAGAATTTTTTCATGTTAATGTTGCTATTTAATTTAAGACCAATTAAATTATTTAATGGAATAAACCAAAATTAAACATTTTCAATGAATTTAATCTTCATGTTGTGAAAATAATGTAAATTATTCCCAGAATTTTAATTTAATTTTATTTGTATTTAATTTATGTTTAACAACAAAACTTGTATTATTTCTAAAATTCCTTGAAATATTTAACATTTTCATCTGGTAGATTTTATCAGATAAATTATTTATATTTCTAAATAAAATTAAATATTCAAAATCTAAATAAAATCAAAAAAGTTAAACAAAAAATTATAAAATTATTCTAAACAAATTAAATGTTTTCATCAATATTTCATAATTCAATTATATTTATATTTAAATAATTTATTAAATTAATAAAAATTTATAACTATCAATCCATATAATATTAAGCCTATAAATAGGCTTTCAAAAACTCTATAATTTTTGCCTAAAGTTATGCCACGAAATATAAAATTATTTTTACTATAAATCAACAAAATACTCTGTGACAAACTTGTTCATTCATCTACTGATCATAAATACTAACAAGATGTAAACACGTGAGTGTCATAAAATTGTTTAATGTCAAATTAATTTTGTCAAAAAAAAATATATAAAGAAGAAAGTCTTAACGAATACAGAAGCCAAGAGAAAATACTGGGAATCGAACATCACATATCATTTTAATTAAATTAATTTTATAAAAGTCATTTAATTTTCTTGGTTTTTTTATTATACCCTTCATCACCACAAGTGGTGAAGAGGGTACATTAACTTTGTCATTCCCTTTGTGATGCTAAAAAAGAATCATCTCAGACCCCATAATGTATATATATTCTTGCACCATAACAAAATCTGAGTCGATTTAGCTATGCCCATCTGTGAGTCTGTTTTAATCACGCTCACATCTGTAATAATTACAGAGCTCAATGAAATTTGACCTCAATATTTTTCATAGACTTAAGAAGTTTTCCTTTAGTTCAAGGGAAAATTTTCGTAAAATTTTCAATTGTAAATCGACAAATTAGAATTTTTACCATAATATTAAATTATATGTACTTCATTATCATTCCAAAAATTTCAAAATCAGCTCATTAGAAAGAAGTTATAGTGTTCCGTGTTATAGTTAAGAAAAACTCTTTTATATTGTGTGCACCTGTGAGTGTATGTTTGAGTGTGCATGTAAGAAACATAACGTATTTACTTCGCACGCATTTATGGTGTTTATTCGGTATAGCCGAATATAGCATTCTTTTTTGTTCTTAGTTGGTTTTTTATTTTTATTATGAGCATTTTGTACAGATTCTATTACTTTTCTTAATTAATTTTAATAAAGCCTAAAGTCAGGCAATAAAATGAGATACATATATAAACATTTAATCATAAGTTTTACGTTGCAACGATAAAATAAATAAAATTTTAATATTTAAAAATTAATAAAAGATTGTAATCAAATAAATTGTTTAAGTGATATTTCACAGAAGCCCTTATGTAGGCAATAATTTTTAATAAGCCTCACATAGAGTAAAAGTAATAGAAAATATTTATTTTTAATAAATTAAAAATATAAATTTTAAGAACTTATATAAGCAATGCTTTTCAATGAGTCTAAAGAAAGAGGACATATATAAGAAACGAAACTTAAATATTTAAAAACTAATAACTAATTCGACACTAATTTAAAGTTGACAATAAATAATGCCTAAAAGCAGGCAACATTTTACATAGTTTTTATTTTAGTCAATTACACTCGAACAAATCTACTGTAACTTCTGAACCGTTAAAAATATCTTAATTTAATTTTATAGAGCTAAAGTATTTTCGAGTCGATTTGGTTCCCTTTTTGGTAAAAGATGCCATAAGTTAACGTCAAAAGTATGTTGACTTTTAAAAAATTGCAAAAGTGTAATATATGAAACCAAGTTAAGATTGGATTTTTAATCCAGTTATAAACTTCTGAAATAGTTATTTGGCATCTGTGAAAACGTAACAATTTACAGATAAAAATGATAGGAAACCTAAAATACTGAAATTTTGCTTTGGAAAACTAAATAGAAACGAATAAAGAACTCTATTTTAAATTTCAACATGGTCTATATAAACTTATTAACAAATCAGAAAATTAAAAAGTCCACACTTTATCATGTATAATACATGTTTAAAATTTTTTTTAATTACTTTTTTACTTAAATGATCAATCTGTCATTTTAAGAGCGGGACGGAGGAAGTTTTTTATTGGGTGTTTACCATGAAAACTGTAAGTTTTTCTAAAATTTATTGATATGGTTAGGGCTTGTGGGCAGGGTTGTGCCCCAAACTCTTCCGACTCTAGTTTACACACATTGTTTTTGAGATTTCCTTATAAAAAAAATATAAAAATTATAAATTTTAACAGAAAATAATTTTATAAGTGAACAAATGTTGCCACCTTTTTGAAAAGTTGTTTATTTTAAAACTTTCAAGTTCAGTTTAATAAAACTTTTTAACGGATTTATTTGAGGATCTATAATTTTGGGGATCGATAACTTGAAAAAAGTTTGAAAATGTACAAACCTAAAAAAGGGTTCAAATTTTATGAGGTTTTGAATATCTCTGAGACTAAAAGAGGTTACCTTTAAATATAAACACATCTTTGAATCTTAGAATTTTTGCCGAATTCTTAAAAAAATATTATACAGAAGATGGCCACATTTGGAGCGTGATGACCAGTTTGCACTCTTCAGAAAAAAAGGGAAATACCTCATGTATAAACTAATGAAATTTGTTAAATATGTCTCTAACGGTTCGTGAGTTTTAGAATTATTTTTAAAAATATCAGGAAAAATATTTATAACAAGTAAGAATTTTATAGTCAGTCAAGTCCGACTATAATACCATACACGACAATATTAGTTATAAATGGTAGTTAAGAATTATTGAACTACCCTCGTATAATAAAAATTATAAAATTATAAAAATTTTCTTTCTTGCTTATCTTTCTTTTAAGTCCTTTTTTAGTTTCTGATTTAAAAAGCAAAATAGACATTTTTAATGTCAAAGTTTTTTTCTTTATCTTTTAATTTAGGACTTGATAAGATGTCTAGCCTTATTTTCTTGTTTTTGCATTGTTAAATGGAAAATATCCTTTTTTTAAATAAAAACAAGTTATAATTATCAAAGGATCTAATTTAAGTTTTGTGTTATTCATTTTCAAATTTTAAATTTTAAATATTAAATAAAATATTTATCAATTTAAAAAAAATTATTCAAAATTGTCTGTTTTTTATACACCAGGTAACAGACATTCTTAGATATGGAAGAAATGTGAAATTTTATGGATACAAAAGATGGATGTTTGAAACAAAACTTGCTTGTGAAGTGCGACTACTCCACAATGTTGGTTAAAAATGGTAGTTACGAAAAATTAATAAACGACCCTCGTATATTTTATTTCCTCATTTATTCTTGAATATGCAGTAGATTATTTTGTAATTAAAATTTATGTGTTTTTTTAATGAATTTTTCTAAGTGGTTAAATCGAACCTTATGAAATTATGGACCGACACTCGTATAATATTACACATTGATTTTTTGCGTATATTATTATTCCAATACTAGTGTGTAAGTGAGATTTATGCCCTTTAAAGTGGTACGGGCTTGTATGGGACCTATGAAAAGCAATGGACCGACCCTCGCATTATTTGCTACATCTATTCAGAATGTTATACGACTTATTTTCGTCAAATTTCATTGAAATCGAATTATATATTTAGGTTTAAAACCTCATTCTGGACGAATATTTGTATGGAAGTTACCTGAAATATGGCCAATTACAATACGCTTGGTCCTGTTGCCAAAATAATAACATATAAAAATTTTTATCAAGATATATCATAAATTGCATAGTGGCCGCAGACAAATAGACGTTAAATCACTCGGAAAGTGATTCTGAGTCGAACGGTGTACTTAAACATCAGAAACGAACCACTTACCTACAGCGTGTAGGGTATAACAACTGAAAACACAGTGTTGGTCAGCAGAGTCTCTAGTTTCTCATATATATTTGGTTTCTTTTTTAAATTATTTTCAAATGTAATTAACATTTTCCAGTTGCTACTAAATCATTCTATGTGGAGGTTTCACAGAAGTCCTAAATAAATTTATTGTATCATTAAAATTTTAAATAAACTAATTTAATAATTTGTATCCTTTTACACAATAACACAACTACATGTTTATACTAATATATAATATATTACAACTACATTTACTTTAATAAATTATATTATAAATTGCATTGAAAGCTTTAATGTTTTACTATTTTTCTAGTATGAACGCATAAAAGTAGACAATAAAAAATATTTCTAGTTATAAACAATTTATACAACAAAAACATATTTATCTTAAAAATGTTACTTCAGAGAGAGAGAGAGAGGGAAAAAAATAAGAAACATAAACTAAAATAATAAAATATTACAAAGTAAACACACGCACACATATATAAAATATATATTTTTTAGCACAACAGGATAAGACATTTATGGTTTAACATAAATAAAAAATGCTTTCCTTCCTTATGAATTGGAGTATTATGGGTTTTGTGGAAATGTTGGTAATGCTCATAAAAGTTAATGCTACACCCATTTTAAGAAAAGAGATCAAATTAGGATCACTTTTTAAATCTCTAAGATTATAACGATGCCAGTCTATCCGCCGTCCATCCAGATGTGTAAGGTTGCACAGTGCTTCCAAATATTTTTCTTAATAATTTAAAAAGTTTTTTATCGTTAAAGTTATCTTATTGAAATTTAGCGTAATTAGAGTTGAAGTGTTTTTGAATTGATATGGAGGAGTGCAACTCTCTAACTGGTCGTAGACGTAGTCGCTGATCTTCAAAATTTGGCCATCTTGGGTACGTTTAATAAAACAATTTTGTTTAAAGATCGTCCTTGTAAATCTTACGAAAAATTCATATGCATATGCGTCTGCAGTCATCGAAATCAACTCGAAAGCACTTTAATTGTCATGATGTGAAATTTCATTCAGAAAACTCTTTTAAGGTTCCAAAATTACAGAATAATTTCCCAAAAATAATCTCAATTTAAAAACACTTTATATTGTGAACTCTTTGCAGGACATAGTTTAAAATATATGATAATAAAATTTATCCCAATAGATCTTTAGCTAAATCAATGTCATTAATATAATCTCATATTTTGAAGACAATATTCGAACACGCATTTGGCTTTAATCTACATTTTCATATGCTCATATGCAATTTTTTCCCTGTTTCGTCTTACACAACGGTTTCGATTAAAGATCGGTTAAACCTTTGATTCCACTACCATTTTGTTTTAGATTGCTGTCCATTTATCTTAATGGAATACTCTTTACTTCCGAATATTATTTCGAAAATCGGTTTAAAGTGCATTAATCTCTAAAAAATGTCATTTAAGTTTTTTAATAACCAAAAAGGTTCTTTAAAATTCTATAAGGATCCATCTATAATTCTCCAAAGTTTCCACTTCAAAGACAACTACATAATTCATATATAATTTCTCATACCTCTGTTACAAAGCTCATATTGTGTTATAGGATATTATATAATCGTTCTTTGCCACCTCTTAATCTCTTACATACTTTTTAAATATCAAAAAACCCCAACATGTCCGTAAACTATAACCATCTATAAATTATAGCTTTTCCATAAAAACCTCCAGCTATACTAAAAAAACTCACGGACACACATGCACACTTTCACACAGATAGTCACACAAAAAGAGAACAATAAGAAATAAGAAAAAAAAAAAGGTTAAAGGTTATGTTGGGGTTTCCTATTATAGTTTATTATAGAAATAAGAAGTAAACAAAGAAAGAAAACAAATAATTCAAAAATAATACAAATTTATTTAGGGACAAAATTTATGACAATAAAATAATGTTTTTTTTTATAAAAAATCCTTACGACTTTATTAACTTCCACAAGGGTTTCTTTATTAAAATACATTTTTTATATCTATTAGATCGAATACCCCAAAATAATGGAAAAGGACTTATAACTACTTTTTGTGATTTTAAGTAAAAAAATAATAATAAACAACTAAAAATGTTACAGTGGGTCTAGCCCGATATTGTAATACCCTACACCACATAGCTACGAAAAATTTGTGAACGGCCCTCGTTTAATTTGCTTTTCTTATATATAAACTAATATTTATGTGAAATTTATGGGATTGAAAAAAAATATTTCTAGGAGGTTATATTGGACCTAAATGAATTGTAAAATTTATGCCCACAAAGTGATATTGATGATAAGAAGTAATGGAGCGATACTCGCTTTATTTAGCACATCGATTTGGTATACTATAAGATTTACTTTTTTTGAATTTCTTTGTAATCGCTTTATAATTATGACTTTTATAACCTTAGAACCTAATTCCGGGAGAACATTTGTATGGAAGCTACCTGAAATATTAAACCGAATATGGCTAATTTAAATTGGCTTTTCTCCTTGAGTTGAAATAACAAGATATCTAAAAAATTGAGACCTGTACAGTGTTAAATACGTTTACATGGACTGTCAGCTGGACAGTCAACGAACGAATATCGTTAAATCTACTAAGAAAATGATTCTGAGTCGACAGGTATACTTAAAAGTTTTTTGTTGCACCATTTTTCTGCATGTTACAAACATCTGCACAAACGCATAATACCTAAAGCACCTACGGTGGTGTAGGGTATTAAAAATTAAAAAAATCTTAGAATCCAAACAAGTTTTAAAGGAATTCAATTTCAACGGTCAAAAATTTATTTTTCTTAATTTTTAATACCATTCAAAAGTCAAGGTATTGAAGTTAAGGTAACCGGAAAATTGGATCATACTGTAAAAAATTATGGACGTGACACGTTGCTGAAGATAGTCTCCCTCAACGCAATCTTTTCTATTTACATGGCAGTATAAGAGTTACTAGGAAATAATAATCCCCTGTGCCACTGTTTCCTTCACAACAGCCTTATTACTGAAGCTCTCCTCAAGTTATTACCACTTTTCATACGAAAATACCCAAAATTCCAATTCGTAAAAAATATATTCAAAAATTTGATGCTTTTCACTTAAATGATTGCTCTGCCATTTTAGGGACCGTCCGACAAAATATATTTCTTGGGTGTTTAACTTACATATATACCTATATATCAAGGATAATTAAAGGATGATTCGAATTTGAGAACTAAACAAAAACATTTTATAATTTCTTTTTTTTTAATTAACCAAGTTTGGATCTTGGTCTTGTGGGCAGGTCTTTGTACTGAGCTCATGCGAATTTAAATTGAGCACAGTCTCGTTAAATTTTTAGATTAATAAAACTTATAACGGATTTATAAATGAATTTTTAAAAAACAATCATACCCGAGGTGTCGAAATGTGGAGAGTCATCAATTATACCACTGACCAGATACCGGCTTGTATTCTTTAAGATCAACATAAAAACGTCTTGGCCATAACGGATTGGAATATCATTAAGATATCTGTAACGGTTCACAAGTTACACAATTATTTCCGAAGAAAAATCACATTCTGCAACGCTACATAAACAGACATGTACGGATAGACGGAAGGACGGATATTATAACATTGACGGTGGAAAATACTCTGAGTCAACTGATATATTTTATAATGGCAAATAGCATTAGCTTTTCAACGCTGTATAACAATAACCGTTATCTTCTAAAATTATACCCATTTACAGAAGTGTAATTTATAAACACCAAAAAACCTGTGTACCTTATACGGTATTCGATTTTGGCTAAAAATATTAAAACCCAACAACAACATATACTTTTCTAGTATTTGATGACATATTTTCTGCTCATAACCCTTGTCAATTTTATAATTTGTAAGATATTTTGTTAAAAACAGAACATAATAAAAACTAAAGCAGATCCTTAAACAAATTAGTAAAATTTCAAATGTTAATTTGCTTTGTATTTGTATTATTTGTAATAATTTTGGTAGATGTCTGCAAGAAGGATTCATGGTTGTTGTGGTTTGGGTTGGTAGATTTTGAATATTTTATTAAGTTTTAAATTAATTCTAGGAAAATTCAAATTTAGAGAAATTTTCAACAACTGTTTTGCGTGTTAGAACAAAAAATTATGTTATTTACACTCAAAGAAAATGTAGAAAATTAAAATAAAACATAAAAAATACTGAGGACGAATTTCAATGGGCTTTGTTATTATTGTGAATGTGAGTGTTACAAAAACAAACAGACGGACATAGCTAAATCGACTCAGATTGATTCAAGAATATATGTATACAATATGAGTTCTTAGATGATTCTTCTTAGCGTTACATAAGGAACGACACCACTTGTGGTGTTAAAGGGTATAAAAACGGCTAAACCCAAAAAAGCTAGAATCTAATAAATAACTAATTTCATTTTAGTTTTTATTTAAACAAATTTTTTTTCAGTGTATAATGTTTTATTTTCTATATTTTCATTTGTTTTTATTTAAATGTAAATTCTGTTACAAATAAATGTATGAAATTATATGTATGTGTGCATATAATTACATGGATATGTGGTTGTGTGGTAAATAATTTTTTTGTATTTGTAATTTACATTTAGAACGCACCCTGGGGTGCATTGTAATTTATTTAGTTCACAACTAAACACTATTTAAACTCATACTTTAAATACATACATATGTATATGTAATAATCTTCATGATTATCACCATTTACGTCATAATTATTATTGTCATTATAACCATCATTATCTAAAGTGTTACCAGGACAGCGTCAAAAATTATGATCATTATGTTGACAATGTAGCACTACAGCTGAGATAAGTAGTAACGTATGTAACGTATTTCAAGTGAGGGAGAGGGTATCAGTTTTCAGCATTTATTTCTTTGTAGTTTTTAAAAATCAAATAAATCAGTTCAATTATAAAATAAAATCGCTTTAACGGCAGAATTCGCTGAAAAATAAAAAAGGCAAGAGTTATGTTTGTCTGAGAAAAAGACAATACAACCATAAAACTGAAGGTTTTTATGTATGTAAAAAATCGCTAGAATGAAAAAATCGCTAGAAAATAAAAAAGAAAAATACCGATACACACATACAACTGGGAACTTTAAGGAATTTTTGATATCAATAGAAACGTCAAAATATAAGAAAACGCTTAAACCGATAAAAATTGCCTTTTATGTTATTAAAAAACGCTAAAATATAAAAAATTGCTTAAACCGAAGAAGAAGAAAAATCTACATACACACAAAACTAGGGACTTCAACGTATTTATATTAATAAAAACTCCAAAAAAAAAAAAGCGCGTAAGCAGAAAAAATCGTTAGAAAATAATAAAAAAAATTATACAAATGTAAAACTGAAGGTTTTTCTTATAAAAACTACATTTTAAAATGTTTCATATTAACTCAGATTTCTTTAAAAAAAGACCCTTTTACATTGACTTTGAGCATAAAGAAAATCCTTTCACAAAGCTACAGAATTTCATTTTCAGGATTGTGTGTAACTTAGAGCGAAATAATCTTACTGTAGATTGAAAACTTATAAAATATTTCTTTCTTTCGTCTTAATCTGTCTCCTCCTTGGCTTCTACGTCCCTGTCAGTGCTGCTAATGTATTTGATGAAAATGTTGCTACTCTAGATAATGATGTAAAGTATACTTTACAAATACATATATATGTGAGAAAACATATATATTTATAGCTCATAAGGACATGTTAAATTATTCACTTACTAAACACAGACACCCGGATAATTTCTACTATTTAATGCTAAATTTAAATCCTTTAATGTCTACACTTTTAGAACAGATGGCAATAGCAGGAAATGATGAGCAAGTGAAAGAAATATGTTGCTAGAAAAATGTTGTTCGTTATTGTTTTACACTATTATTTCTAAGAATCTCTCACTTATTATACGTTTTTCTTTTTATTAAAAATAAAGCAAAATTTTTCTCCTGAATTTTAAAGATGTTTCAGATATCGGTCTTTAACTTCTCATCTCAAGAATTGAGAATCAAATTTTTCTCTGAAATTTGGAAATTGGCTCAAATATCTCTATATATGTTCTTATCTATGGAATGGATTCAGAAAATTTCAAACGCTGCTAAAAATTTGAAGACCAAAAACGGAGTACGAAAATTGAAGTCAAGTTTTCTAAAGAAAATATTGGATGACGAAACGTTTGTTCTGAAAATTTTTTCGCAACTTCCTGGTCATACATTTTATGGTCCAGATGCTCGAGGGAATGTTGAAGAAAAGTTGAGAACCCAAAAGTAGTAAAAATTTGCCAAAATGATCTTAGTATGGCAAGCAATGTGCAGTTGGGGCAACAGAAGCCAATATTTTTTTACAACGGGCTCCATAAACACCGTAAATTACATCAAAGAATGTAATGTAGTCATAAGACTTCATAATATGTCCATTTATTTTTGGCCTGACTTGGTATCCCATCACTATCGTAAAAATGCCCTTGAGTGGTGCAAGAGCAATAACATGGTATTTGTACCACAATATATTGGGCTCTTGTTAAAAAAGAATAAAAAGGTGTCCACAAATGTGGTAGATTTCAAACAGCCAAGGACTACTTGATCGAGCAAAATGGCACAAAGCGCTATAAAAACCTAAGTAGAAGGGTTTCCGAAAAAGGGTTCAAAATTGCTTCACTAGTGATTGAAACTTTAAAAATATATATATTTTTGTAAATTTTGGTATACTCAGATGTTGGTCTATAACATGTTTTCTGCTGAATCGATTTTAATGATTTTAAATTAAAAATGAAGTAATAAACAAAACAAACCATTTAGACAAATTACCCTTAATTTGGGAATTGATTCCTCTCTCATTTTTCCACTTGTAGTGGTGTCGAGTACACAAATTGAAATGGAAAAATTTATTTCCCCAGTAGTTTTCACTTTTTCTTGGTTTGAGTGAAATTAAGAAAATTTCCCATTAAAAGTGTGGCGGTCAACAAAAAACATTTAAATTAAACATAAAGAGTGTTAAATTATGGTTGTAGGTGCAGTCATTATAAAATAAATAACACTTTTTAGTCCTTTTTCAATAACAAATACATACTTAAAAGTATTTGTGTATGTTTCAGTAAGTATCTGTTATTATCGCTTAGGGTTCAAGAGGTGTTGACAAATGTTAGGTTCATTGCGCAAATTAGCTGGAAATTTAGTTATCTGAAACCTTTGATGCTGTTGTTTTTGTATTTCGTTTTTTTCCATTTCAATTGTTTTAATTTGTGTAGGTGGTCCTTTGGAAAATACAAACGTTTATTCTAATTTTAAGTAACGAAAAGTCCTTTAACAGTACTTGAAATAAGGTATTAATATTCAAGTATTTACTTATTTTTCTAAGAAAAAAATTAAGTAAATCCCTCTTTTTTCAAAAAAAGGCGTCTTGAAGTCTCGTTTTCTAGTACATCATCTCTTCATATAAAATATCATTGCATACATATATATTTACACAAGCACTTGCATATGTATTTGTTTATATAATAAAAGCAAAAAATTCCATAAATGAATAAGTATTTTATCTTTTCTACTCTCTGTTCAATATTACTGAGAGCTCTAAGTTTGAGAGTATGTGTGACATAGTTTTTCATTTCAATTATTTATTTTCATTTTCAGTTTTTTTTTATTTTTTATTCTTTTTTTACTTTAAATGTAACATTTATTATTTTTTTCTCTTTGTTTAAATTATTTGTTATTTACTTTGGCATTCCTTTCATTTCATCTGCACTTGTAAATAAAGTGCAAAGTTAAATAGATTGAAAATGAAATGGCAGACATGAAACTATAACACACACACACACAAATGTCACACAAACTTTATTCTATGCAACTCATATCGACAGGAAAAGAGGTTAAATTATTTTTAGCTTCAAAAAAAAATCTTAAAAATAAATTGTCAATCATAAATTAATATTAAGTAATATAAATAAATGAAAATGAATTAAGTTTTATTAAAAATCACAATTTTTTAAAAAAAGGATATATGACAAACTTTTAAAACTTTCAAGATATTAAAAATATTTTTTTGCACAAATATACTTTAAACGAAACTACTTGTCGTTGTAAAAGCAAAAATTAAAAAGATAATTTTTAGGAAAATTTTATACACTTTTTCAATTAGATTTTCGAAAATTACTAAGTCACCTCTCTTTTTGCAACGGAATTATAAAAAAGAGAAAAAAATATAACATTTAATTAAAAATCATGAATTTTTCAATAAAGGATATATGAAATTTCAAGACATGAAATATATTTTTATATGAATATATATCTTGAAAGGAACTACTTGTCGCTATAAAGTGAAATATATATAGGAATAAATTTTAAGAAAAATAAACATTTTAAAACTACATTTTTTAATTAAAAAAACTTTTTAAAACCAAATCATATAGGAAAGAAAAATAAAAAAATTAAAAATCTTAATGTTTTTTAAAAAGGATATATGAAAAACTTTTTTCAATTTCTAGAAATGAAAAATATTTTTATTTAAAAATTTTCCTCAAAAGAAGCTACTTGTCGCTATATAAAGAAAAATTAAATAATTAACTTAAGACAAATTTAATTAAAAAATAAATAACAAACTATCTTTTGTAAAAATTTTCAGGTCTAAGAATATTTTTTGATTAAAATAATGTGAATATATAAATCCATTGAATTCAATTAAAAATTATTAATTTTTAAAAGAAAAGATATATTATTAATTTTTTTAAACATGACTCAATTAAATAATTTAAATATATTGCAGATATTCTTATTTAAATAAAATATATATAGTCCTTGTTAGGAAAAAATCTGACCCGATATAAAAATCTTGAATACGGGGATTTACTAATTGATTTGCTCACAAGTGACAGAAAATTAATTTTAATACTCATAAACAAAATATTATTTTGCAAAAAAATAATAATAATTAAAAAAGGATATATGTATCTCTAATAAAAAAATTATGATATATGAAAAATATTTTCAACACCTGACAGTTATTAAAAAAATACATCCTGTACATTAAAAATGTATAACAAAATTAATCCGTTAGTATTTCACTTATTAAAAATAATAAAACTATTTACCAAAAAATAATAAAAAAATAATTTATCTAAAGTTCAAAGTTTAATCTTGAAAACAGTGATTTATTTGTTAATTTATAAGTTTCATGGTGTGACATAAAATAAATTCTAATTCTCAAAAAACAAAGCAATTTTCCAGCAAAAAAAATATTATTTAAAAAAGGATATATGGATCACTAATAAAAAATATGATATTTAAGAAAAACCTTTTTAACACCTGAAAGTTATTAAAAAACTACCTCCTGTACAATAAAAATATATAGCAAAATCAACATTCATTTATTCCACTTATAAAGTTGTATTAAATATATTTTTAACAAATATAAAATTTTCTAATATTCCAGGAAAAGGACATAAAGAGGTCATTGTGCAAAAAGCATTCCATATTGGAAAAATTTATGTTATATTGAAGCCTTTAAAAGGGAACATTTAAAGAAATATAAAAAAATTTTTTAATAATTTTATGATGTCTAAATTCTTAAAAAATAAATAATAAATAAAAAAATAATTAAATAAATAAATCTAAAATTCCCCAAAAAGGATATATATAGCCCATGGTGAAATAAACTTAAGGTCTAAAGAAAATTATATCATTTCAAACCCTATAGAATTCTACATCCTGCTATAAATAACTTTTTAAAAATGTCAAATAATTAAAAGCAAAAATTTCTCAGAAATATTAATATTTAATTGAAATTTTTTTGTGTTTATTTAATTTATTTGCTAAAATATATAAAAGTCTGTAATGCTGAAAAAAGGATATAAGGAACACCTGAATACAATTAAAGTTAATGTTAAAAAATGTAACATGCATGAAAGCTAACAAAATATTACATCCTGTAGTAAAAGAATTTATCAATAATAATTTAATAATTTCGAATGTTTTCATAAAAAATACTTTTGTATTTTTATACAAACACATAAATTGCAATCATTATTATTTGTTTATATTACTTTTAATATTAAAAATTTCATTAATTCAAAAATTCCTAAAAAAGGATATATGGGAGTCATATACAAAAATTGAGCTAATTTGAAAAAACTACTCTCATATAAAAGCTAATTTAATTGTACATCCTCTAGCATAAAAATTAATTTAATTTATTATATAAATTTCCAGTTTTAACTGTGAGTATAATTTTTAAAATTTCAAAAATTATAAATTTTTATAAAACCATTATTTATTTTATTTTCAGTTAAATGACCTTTAATTGCATTAAATTTTTGTTATTTATATTTTCAAAATTGGCATTTAATTTAATATTACCAAAAAAAATTACTGGAAACAATCTAATTATTTGCTAAATTTCACACTAATTGCCACATAAAAGCCCTAAAATTATGTTTAATACGAAAAGTAACGAGATATAACCACTAATATTATTTCAGGGAATTTATAATATATTACTAATTTATTATCCTTGCACAACCGCTGATTACTAATTCAGTGATGTGAGTATATAGGTATGTAAGTGTCTCTAAGAAGAAAGGATATTTATTTATGGTTTTATCCTGTTTTGTAAGTAACATTAAGCACATTTATTAGTTTGGGAGGGAAAATAAATTACATTATCTGCATCAGTTAAGCTAATAATATTGAGTAACATTAAAATTCAATTATATTTTCACGATACACCGAAGGAAACGTCAGGTTTTTAAATTGTCACCTAAAATTAAGAAAACGAATATATAAATATAGCAGCCAAGGACTAAAGGAATATTCTTTCATGGCTTCACTTTTATACCATCTACACCCTGTTGGTGAAAGTGAGTATATTTACATTTTAATTCCGTATGTAATCATCGCATAAAGTATATAATAAATCTGAATCGATTTAGCTTATACCAACTTTCTAATTATCCATCCTTCTATATCATCCCCATAATCACATTTAAAGTCCGACTTTAATGAAATATTGCCACATTGTTTATCACTGTCCCAAAAATTTTATCATTAAATCGGTTCTGGAACTTAAAAGTTATAGACAGATTTCTAACTCAACCTGATGTCAATAATAACAAATATGGAAATTTTCAGGGCAAACATCTGAATTCAATACAATTCCACATGTAAACATCAAAATGAAATCTCCTTCATCCCATAAAATTATATAGACTTCATTTAACAAATCCAAATCTGACTCGATTATGTCCATTCATCAGTTTGTCTGTTTTAGCCACGCACATTTCTAAATTAGTAGTCCCAGCTTAGAGAAATGGTGGCAAAACATTTGTTATTGTTCAAAGCAAATCACTGAAAAATCGAAATGTTATAGAGCGATATCTGAGGAAACTTCCCAAAACGTAAATTTTTTTACGGATTCTGAATAAATGGCTCATTTGTTTTTCATGAAATTTGGTAAAAATAGTTACTGTTGTCCCGAGATTATAGCTGCAGAATAGATTCAGTAGAAAAAGTTATAGACCGATATCTGAGACAATCTTCAAAAGCTGGAAAATCAAACAGGGATGGCAAATAAAAAGCTGATTGGATTTTTAAGAGTTTTGAACACGAAGGTATTTTACGTTGATTGGAAAATGTCAAGCCAAGGTAGGGCACTGGTGTGTCCAATTCATAAGGATAGGATACGAAGGTCCCCAAAGATTAAGATACGGAGGCTTAGTACAACCCCTTACAAATGAAACTTTTAATATCTCTAGAATTGTTACAGATATTTTTACGAAATTTGGCTCACAAGTAGATCGTTTAGTAAATTTTGATAGGACAGTATAGGAGAGGGTATTTCGACCTTACAAAAGAAACTTCTTATATCGCATTCTCTTTAAATATTTCTGAAAATTTAAGTTAATTCTATTCATATAGGACTAATTGATTTTGGTTAACGCACCCCCCCCTAAAAGGGGAATAAAAAATTTGTCTCTTTAGTCCGTTTTTTATAACATTTTAAGTTAAAATATTTTCGGTGTAGCGTTATGACTCTTTATTAGAAAATAATAATGAATCCTCAAATTTCGTATTGGACATGGGGGCGGGGAGATGTCCCCCTTAAAATGACATTTTAAATATATTCTATTTCTAAAACCGCTGCTGTATTTTTTTCAATTTGTTTCATAGATAAACCGATTATGAGAAATTAGATTATTTTGGATAGGACACATGGAAGCAGTTCCTTTTATAGCTTCCACCTATAAAACTCTTTAAGCAAGTTTGCTGAAATTTTTGGAATATAGATAAACCAAATTTTTGAAAAGTTTTACAGAGTGTAAAATTTTCGAATAGAGCACGGCGTTATCTACTGATAGATGATGTTAAAAATTCGTCATAACCAAATATAACATTCTAGTTAGTCATTTATTCAGACTCACTCCTAAATAAAGTTATAAATTTTTCATGAAAAATTTCATGTCCTTTCCCTCTCTCTCTCTCCCCATTAAACTCAAAGCGTAAAATATATTTTTTTATTATTATTAAAAAAGGAAGCAAAACTGTCTTCCCCTTGTTAAAAAAAGCAGTGAGGGAAATTTTTGGAGTAGGAGAATCAATGTGTACTGCCATTATCATGCTCATCAATATACAATCAATGTTAATGTTCATTTATTTTGTCCATAAAACATGTCTTTTGAACTTTATTTTATATATTTTTTCCATTTTTTTGTTTTTAAAGAATTTAAGATATTTGTCTGTTTTATTTTAAATTCATTGTTGTTGTTGCGTTTTTTTATAAATATTAAAAGGGAAGCTTGTTTAACGGTAAATTCTTTTGACATTTCTTTGTTTCTCTCAGTTAGACATTAGCTTATGTTTATTATCCTTCTTACGCATGCACATGTTTATGGTGTAGAAAAAAATATTATTATGTGAAATGCCAATTTAACGCACATAGACGTAATGACGACTTGAAAACCTTGAACAGAACAACAACAACAACAATTATACATTGACGCACCAAAAAAATGTTTGGAGCAAAAAAAATCCTTAAAATAAAAAAATCACTCTCATTTGTTTGTTTCTAAGGTCTATTTTTTTTTGTTATTTTTAGATGTCATATAAGATTTTTTCTATATAGCCAGATTTCTACATATATAAATCTCTTTTTTTGTGTTTTTTATATTGAATTCACTCATTATTTATTCTACATAAGCTTTACACATACGTGTGTATGTATGTATGTATGTATGTATGTATGTATGTATGTATGTATGTGTGTATTACAAATTTTCTGACATATTTATGCATTTACTTTCAGGCCATAAACAGTATTCTAGGCATTAAACAGAATCTATTATATATCCTTTAGAGGACTTGGAATTTTTCACGTTAATAACGTAATAATGATGAACGAAAAAGGAATCCCCTTTGAACTTTATGAAATAAATATTTTTTTTGGTTATCCTTAAATGGCTTCAATTAAATTCATTTCAAGATATTTTCCTCTTCTTTTTATTTTCCTATTACCCAGCACAGTAGCTCAAGGACATGTATATATTTTTTTCAAATCATCAAACATTTGCCTGCCAGTTTTTGAAAGTGCGTTTATCATGGTTGCACAGCAGTTTAAGTAATTTTTTCCCAAAAAAGAAAAAAACAAAAAACACATGTCCTGCTGTTTGGCTTAATATTGTCCTCATTTAAAATTCTTCAAAAAAATGAACCAACAAAATACTAGAAAAATATGTCAAATGGACAATAACTGCCCTGCCAAAAAAAAAGAAACAAAAACAGCAAATAAATCGTTAAAGCGAAACGCCAAAAAAGAAACCAGGATATTAAGCTAAAAATAGAATATTTGTAACAGCTCATATTATATTATACATATATATTTGTATTTTATTTTTACACTCTCACTTATACACTCTCTCAAGTACTCAAGCACTCACATACATTGTCTACTACACTCTAACACATTACATTGAACTTTACAGGGGGCTAATTGTAATAGAAACAATCAAGTGTGAATATATTTATTAATTGTGTTAATTTCAGATGGTTCCAGCTAATTTCTAATGACTAAACACATTAATCTGTCACTTAGGTCAGAGTTTAAATTATATGTTAATAATATTAATCTTCAAGGAGATTGAGTAGGAAATATTACGAGGAAGTTTTTTCCAAAAAAAAAAAAAAAACTATAAAAATAATAAAAAAAATTCTCCAAAAAGGATATATGTCAGGTTTTTAAAAAATCACGAATATAAGAAAAATAAGAAAACTATAGTATTATGCAAATAATTTTGGAAATTGTAAACATTTTATTTGGACATTTGCAGGCAAAATTAAATTATTATAATTATTGCACAAAAAATTAAAGAAAAATTTTAAATATTTTTATTATAATTTAAAAATTATAATGATTTAATTGCAAATGACATAAAGAATTATCAGCTGCTGAAAAACGATTTTTTTTTTTTTGAAAATTCATAATTTTTACAAAATTTTAAAAATTTCCAAAAAAAGGATATATGACAAAATTTTAAAGGAATCAAAATCTAAGAAAATTAAGAAAAGTATAGTATTAAACAAAAAATTTAACATATTGTAATCATATTTTTACTATATTTTATTACTTTTTTAAAAATATATTTAACGAAACAAAAAAACATCTTTTCATTTTTTTAATATCTTTTAGAAATCACAATGATTCAATTGCAAATTAAATTTTTTATTTTACCTGCTAAGAAAAACGAATTTTTGTCTAAAATTCATAATTTTTACAAAATTTTAAAAATTTTCAAAAAAGGATATAAGACCAAATTATGAAATAATCAAGATAAAAGAAAATTAAGAAAAGTATTATGAAAAGCAAATTATTTAACAAATTGTAAATGCATAGAATTCTAAAATTGTATATTTTAGGACAAATATTTAATAAAAAACAAATGACTAAAACTGTATATTTAATTTTTAATATCGTGTCAGTTTTTTTCATAATGGACTTTAAAAATGTATTTAAATTAATAATTCTATAATGATATTGGTATCATATAAAGATAAAAATCTGTTTACTATATCAATTTTTTGGTTTCATGCAGGATATACATATGTAAAAAATATCCTTTCCCAAATATCCTTGAAATTTTTATAATAAATGTTTAAATGAAAATTAAACATAAAAATGATTTTTCCTGGTATGATTCTACATAATTGGAATTTATTTGGTTTTCTGTAAAAGTTAAAAGGATAATTTCAAACAAAAATGTCCGTGTTTTAATTTCCTTGTATATTTTTTTTAAAGTTCAACATATTGAAAGGACATTATTAAGTTTTTAGATTCTTAACTTTTTTGAAGCCAAATCATGATCACACATTTACTACATTTTTTGGGAGTAAGAAACTTATTGAAAATCGAATATCCTTTAAAGCTTTAAAGCCGATTTATAAGGACATCTGATCTTAATAAAAAAAACTTAAAATATATTTTCCTTGTTATAATTTTTCATCTTATTCTTTTATTACCCTTTTTTGGTATTACGAATGAGCACAAAAATAACAAAATGTTTTCTTCTTTTTTTGTTTTTAAATTGCCTTTTATTAACATAAGGACCCAAAATAGTAACGAACGAAAGGAAAAAAAGGATATTTCACAAACTTTTTATTAACTTGTTTTAGAAGTCATATTACAAAGAATTGGAAGTCAGGACTTATATTAACATGTGTTAAAAATAAAAATATAACAAACAACTAATAATAAAATCCTGAGAAAATCCTTTGGAAAGTAAGAAGTAGAAAATTTTGTTAACTTTATTAAAAAAGTTTTGTTGTTTGTTTTCTAAATTAATTTAAATAAAAAGTCCTTTTCTTAATATAAACTTAATTTAATTTATTTTTTGATCCACTTACCTATTTGTGGCACATCATATTGCCTCTGTCCGCGCGCTGTACGCAACATTAGCTGTGAGGCTAAACTATGGGGCGAGGAGGCACCCGCCGATGATGCCAAACTGGCTGGTGTTAATCCAGATCTTTTATGATTTGTTTGTTGTAATAATTCCGGTTTTGGCTCTAATAATTTTATTGTTTTTTCTGTTTTTATTAAGGGTTTTTTATTGAGGGCATTAGTGGCGGCGCCTGCTGCTGTTGCTGTTCCTGCTTGTAAATTTGAAGATATTTTTTGTTGTTTTTCCTCTTTAATAAGTTCTTTTTCAAGTTTTATTTGTTCGGGTATTTGTTGCTGTTGTTGCTCTTGTGCGGCATCCAGGGGTTTATTTTGTTTATTAATTCTAGTGGTTGCAGTAGCTTCAGAATTTGCCAGCGATAATTTATTCGAGCTGAGGGTTTTGAAATGGTGTAAAGGTGGTGAAGACTTGGCATTCTTTTGTCCGAATATATTGCGTGTTAATTGTTGTTGTTGTTGTTGCAATTGATTACGTTTACGTAACCATTTCTGTTGCATTCTTACATTGTTGCGATATTTATTATTGAATTGATGTTGTTGTTGTTGCTGCTGCTGCTGTTGCTGATTTAGTTTTTGTTCCTTTTCAAAGAAATCTTGTAAAACTTGTTGTTGATGATTGAAAGGTTCATGATTTTGATAGTTGTGAGTGTTTAAATGTGGTTTCTGTTGTTGTTGTTGGTTTGCAGAACTATGATGAGATCTAAAACCGGGGAATTGTGGCATTTGTGGATGATGTAGCTGTTGCTGTTGTTGTTGCTGCTGCTGATAGTGATGCTGCAGTCTTTCTTTATTTTCCTCAGCCATTAATTCCTCTATATAGGCATAACCATCCATATCGGGAAATAGATCTTCTTCCTCTTGTACTGGTTCCAATTCCATAAAATCATCTAAATCTAAATTATGAGGATTTTCAAACTCCCTATCCTGGGGCTGGACTATGCGTCCATAATCATATTTATTGGTGGAGCGTAAAGGCTCATAGTTATCACTGCCACCACCACCAGAGTCATAGTCTTCCTCATCATTCAAAGGCTGTTTGACCACATTGCCAAACATTACATTGCGCGCCTGCTGACTAAGCCAGGCTGAATATTCCGAGTCCATATCCTCGGCTGGATGCATTTTAATGCGACCCGTTATAATGGGTCGTCCATGATATCCGGACTCCTCAGCAGTTTGTTTAACCAAACCCATGACCATTAAACGTTCCCTCTCTAATTGCGCCAAATCAGCCAGATCCGCTAATTCCTCATTCAAACGTTGATTGGAACTGTGAAAGGGATTTGAGGCTGGTGTTTTACTTAAGGCTCCCGTTGTATGTGTTTGCCCTTGATTGCTCAGAGGAGCATTAGAGCCTCCTGAACCTCCGGCAGAGCCCGTTAAATGCAGGGCATATAGACCACTATTCACCAGCAGCACACAGACCAAAGTCTGTAGCAGAGAGAAAAACATTTTCTTTTTATTGAGTTGTTGCAAGTATTTTGTAAAGTGTGGTATGTTTAAAAGCTATTACCAGGATACAATGCCAACAAATCGAAGGATATATATTTTTTAGGGATTTTTTTCTAAACGATTGTTTTTGTTGAAAAAATCAAAGTTAAAAAGAGAGGGATTTGAGGCTTGAAAATTTAGCTAATCTTCAACAGCCGTTGTTGCATTATAATTTATGCTATAGCGGGGCAACAACACCTATGTATGGTTATGTTGTTGTTGTTGTTTTTACGTTTCCAGGATAATTTGATATTTTGCCAATAGCAATTTGTAGTTGTTGTTAAATGTCTCTCTTTTTTTTTTGTGTGTGTTTTAAAGGAGAAGGTAAAGGAGCTGGCTGGGAGTTGGCTTGTTGCTTCCGTTTAGCTGTTTCTATTATTCTTCTATTTCTTTTGCTTTTTCTACTTCCCCTTGTTCTTGTTAAGGTTTATTATTATTTTTATCTTCTGCTTTCTGTTAAGCTGAGGGTATTATATTAAGGTCTTTTTTTCTTTTCTGTCTTTTTTTTTCGTTTATGTATTTGGTTTATGCTTTCCTTTGCTGTTTACTGGTTTTTATGTTGAGCAGTCTTTTATTCTTGTAAATTTTATTTTTATTGTTGCTTTCAACTTGTTGTTGTTGTTGCTGGTATCTATATGTTGCAAGCTTATTTTGTGCTTTTGGTAAGAGTGCGAGTTTATTTCTTTTGTTTTGCTTTTTTTCCTATTTATTTTTTGTTATTAACTGTTTTGTCTGTCTGTCTGTCTGCCCCTATGGCTGACTGCTTTATTTAGTTTTGTCTCTTCTATTGTTTCAAAATCAATAATCAATGTTAGTTAATAATAGAGTAAGTATTTTCTTTACATTTCCATTGTTTAAGGAAAAGTTCTTGTTCTAGCCCAGGAATTTATATATTTTCAATTCCATTTCCAATAGACTTTAAAATTTATTCATTCACAAATTAAATTTCAAACAAAACATAATAAATGACCTTTATATGTGACCTTTTGTACTAAATGGCAATAAATAAATTTATTTTCATTGCAACTATAGGATCACAAATAAGCATTATTATCAAAGATTAAGCTTTTATCTTAAAAACATTTTCTAATAAAGTAAAGCTGTACTTTTCGTAAAAGTCTTTCCACTAAAGCTTTTAAAATTATGCGATCTCTTTATGAGTTAAAATACACTGAAAAAGGTTAAGTCTTCTTCATTAATATGTGATTTTAGAAAAAGAATTATATCTCAATTTAAAATAAATAAAATTTGTCAAAATAAAGCATTACAACTGAAAAATATCACGTATCGAAAAAAAGCTTTCAGAGAAAATGATCTTAAGAAAAGCTTTTAATTTTGAAATCATTTATGTCTCATAGCATTTACATGAATGTTTAATAAAATCTTTTAAAGAAGCTTCATATTTTGAGCAAAGCTTTTATTTCAGCTTTAATTATTAAGTCTTTAAAAATCAACATTAATAAAATTAATATTAAAAGCTTTTAAAGCTTAAAATTAAATATTTATAATAATGAGATTCCACTCATGTCCATACTAAAGTATGAAAAAATTATTTTATTGTTTGATATAGTTTTGATTTATTAAGTAAAGCTTTTAATCACTAAATAGCTTGTTTGAAAAGTAATCGTAGAAATGGAAAGAAATAGTTATTTCACATAATAAAATTATATTTTATTTAAAGAAACTAAAAGAAATTGCTTTAATAAAATTTTTGTACTGAAATTGACTTAATTTCAACAAAAGCTTTTAAAGTTTTATATTAAATTATTCAATATTGATTGGAAAATTTGGTCTTTGGAAAAATGGAATTTTAATGAAAAAAAAATTATTAGTCAAAAATGAAATTGTTAGTAAATAAGGGAGTTTTTAGCGAAAATTGAAATTTTTATGAAAAATTAATTTTTTAGTGAAAAATGAAATTTTTAGTGAAAAATGAAATTTTTAGTGAAAAATTAAATTTTTAGTGAAAAATAAAATTTTTAGTAAAAATTGAAATTTTTAGTGAAAAATTAAATTTTTAGCGAAAATTGAAATTTTTAGTGAAAAATGAAATTTTTAGTGAAAAGTGAAACTTTTAGTGAAAAATTAAATTTTTAGTGAAAAATTAAATTTTTAGTGAAAATTGAAATTTTTAGTGAAAATTGAAATTTTTAGTGAAAATTGAAATTTTTAGTGAAAAATGAAATTTTTAATGAAAAATATAAATTTTTAATAAAAAATTTAAATTTTAATAAAAATATAATTTTTAGTAAAAACACGGATTTTAAAGTAAAAGATAAAACTTTTTGTGAAAAATATAATTTTCAAAGAAAAATGAAATTTTTAGTGAAAAATAATTTTTTTAGTGACAAGTGAAATTTTTAATGAAATATGAAATTTTTGGAGAAACATTATTTTTTTAGTGAAAAATTACATTTTTAGTGAAAAATTACATTTTTAGTGAAAAATTACATTTTTAGTGAAAAATTACATTTTTAGATAAAAATGAAATTTTTAGATAAAAATGAAATTTTTAGATAAAAATGAAATTTTTAGATAAAAATGAAATTTTTAGATAAAAATGGAATTTTTAGAATAAAAATGAAATTTTCAGATAAAAATGAAATTTTTAGATAAAAATGAAATTTTTAGATAAAAATGAAATTTTTAGATAAAAATGAAATTTTTAGATAAAAATAAAATTTTTAGATAAAAATGAAATTTTTAGTGAATTTTTTTTAGTGAAAAATGAAATTTTTATTAAAATATGGAATTTTAAATTGAATTTTTATTGTTTTAGATTTTCTTTCAAATGAACTTTAAATGTTAAAGGATAAAATAGAAATAAATATAAATAATAATGACAATATGATCCTTAAAATATATATAAAATTATTAATTTAATCAAAGATGTCTTATATCCTTATAAAGAATTTCTTATATCCTTAAAAATAGTAAACAAAATAATTTGAAGGGAATTTAAGGATTTGAGATAAGAATATAATATATTGAAATTATGTTCTTTTGACTCATGCAGGATAATAGACAAAAAAAGATCCTTTCCAAAATATTTTTTCCAATATCCTTAACAATTGTAAACAAAACAATTTCAAGGGAATTTATGTTAAGCACCAAAGTATCATATTTGAAGGGACATGTTTTTAAGGATTAAAATTTTCTGAAAATATATTTTTTGCTGTTTGTATTCGAAAATCCTTAAAAGTGGACACAAAATATTTTGATGAACTTTTTTATGCTAAAAAAGCTTTTAAGATTAATTATTTTTTTGTAGTTTAAAATGGTACATAAAAATATTATTTTTAGTTGGAAATATTTTGCTGCTTGTATGTGGAAAGACATAAAAGAATACATCTTTCCGAATACAATATCCTTCTAATATCCTTAAAATTTCAAATTTTAAATAAAACATTTGGAATGATTATTTTTGTCAAGAAACCTCTAAGCATGTGTAATTCTTTCATAGTTAGTAAAAATATTGAATCATCAAATTTTGAAAGGACATTTTTCTATTTCTATTCGAAAAGATTTAGAAAACTTGATTTTTCCCTCAAATATCCTTTAACGTTTCAACCAAAGTAATTTAAATTTTTTTTGAAAGATAAAATTCTTGAAAGGTCTTCCTTCTACTCGTATTCGGAAGGATTTTAATATATTTAATAATTTAATCGAATTATATATTACAATTTTATATTTCACTTGAATTTATGTCATTAAAATGCGGGACATTGAACGGTATATAATATACATCAAAGAAAAGTTTATTTTACTTTTTTTCTTTGAAATTGAAAAAACATGTCACTCTTTGGGAGAATATTTACTTAAATGATTTTTGAAACAATTCAGATCTTTTTGCAGAAATAGAAAATATCATTTACAAGACTCCTTTTCGTCCTTTCATATACTGTTTCATTATCCCAAACCTGTTTTCATGCATATATGGTCCAATTGATTTGAAATCGAAATGTCGAAAATAATTAAATACCTTTAGCCGTATATAACGATCAGTTGAAATGTAAAAAAAACTTTTTTTTAAATTTTTGAACGGTATATAATATATATCAAAGTATAGCTAATTTTATTTTTTTCTATTGAAATTTGAAAAACACATCATTCTTTTAGAGAGCGCGTTGTTTAGTGCTTTTTAAGCAATTTAGATGTTTTGAAGATGTAACAATGTATAATTATATTCCTTTTCGTCCTTTTATATATATTGTTTACTATTTCATTAGATATCATCCTTTTTTCATGCATATATGGTCCTATAGCACCATAAATGCTTTTGATTTGATGGTATACAAAAATATCGCATATAATTAGATTCCTTTTCGTCCTTTCATATATTCTCTACTGTAGATAACATAACCGTTAAAAAGTTATCTGAAGGATGTTTTGATTAAAAATTTCCATTTTTTTCTCCATTTTTTTCTCAAGATTGTTTTAAAAATTTAAATCCCTGGAAATTTTTTAATAAAAATCCATTTAAAGAGTTTTCTCGATACCAATAATATTTTCATAATTTATTTCATAATCCTTTGGGGGAGGGCTAGAACAAGAATTCCTCTAGTGTTTTCTTCTTAATACGAAATTAATTACCTTTCGCCGTAAAATGAATTTTAAATAAATTCCAAAATATTTTCCGTTTCTTTGTTTTTCTATTAAAATCCTTAAGGTTTTCAATATTTATTATGTAACACTTTGGTTTTTTGCTTAAATATTTTTTTATTTAAAATTTTATTTATAAGGAATGATTTTTTATATAAATTGATTTTTCAATAAATTCCTTAACACTTGTTTTTAAACTTTATCCGTCGGCTTTTGAAACTTTATTAAAACACTGTAATTATTGTTATCCTTTTTGAGGTTATTGGTTTATATTCTTTCTTTTTAGGTTATTTATTTTTATTTCATATATATTTTTTTGTAAAAGCACTTAATGGTTGTTGTTGTTTTAAATATTTTTATATATTTTTTTTAATTAACAGGAACTTTTTGTTTAATATAGATTTTAATTTTTTAAAGAATTATTTTTTTATTTATTTTTATTAATAATTTTATTTTATTTTCTTTTTAAGGGAAATAAAATTTTCATTTAAAAATTTATAATTTTCGATTTTTTATTCGTTTTTCGAGAGCAGGAAAATTATAAGAAATCAACCAGTTGCTTTCGCTTTCGTATTTATTGTAGTTATAAATTTTATTTAAGTCCTTTAGCTAACGCACACCAATTTTCCGTTATAGTTTATTTAATATGTATGTGTTTGGGGCAAAAGTATAAGTGTGTGTATGTGTGCTTCCTCCTTTTTGCCTGATAGTAAAGTCTACAAGTTTCTTGTTTGTTGTTAGTTTTTTGCTTTATAATACATTTTCTTTAGTTGTTGTATTTGTATGTGTTAAAAAATTGCCGTTATTTTCTGGCGTGTTTCGTTTTTGCCTTTTGGTGTGTTTGTGTATTTTAAAGTCAGGTTATTTTTAGAGCATATATTTTGCCTTTGTTATATTTTTATTTTTGTTGTATATTTTTAGGCGTTTTTATTATTATTTTTTATTTTATTGTTGTTTTTGTTAGATTTTTGTTGTAAAGGTTTTAGTCTGTTGCTAAAGTTAGATAACATAAAAATCCTTAGAGAATAAATAATTAGTTTTTGTTTTATTTTAGACTTTTTTTGCAATTATTTTCTGCTTTTTTCTTTCTGTGAAAGCAAAATAAATCCGTTAAATTGTATAAATTTTCTTTTTGTAGGAAAAAAGGAACTTTTTTAAAAAACACTAGTTTAAAAATTTTTAAAGAAATTTTTTTATTTATTTTTTTTTTTAATTTTTTTAAAGGTTTTTTTCTTTTTCAATAAATTTTAATAACTTTTTTATTTATTTCCTTTTTGAAAAATTTTCTTAACACTTCACTTTTTCAAAATTTTCTTAATATTTCCTTTGCTTTCTTTTTTTAAATATTTCACTTTTTAACAGTATTTTGTTGTTAATAAACAAATTTAATTTGTTTAATAATTTTTTTTAATTTCAATTAATAATAATTTTTTCTTTTAAATATTTTCTTCAGCTTAAAAGCAAAATTTTGTCCTTCCTATCATATGAACCGACGAGCAAGGACTCGTCGTCTCAGCAGGTTTCGCCTGTTTGTCTACTGTAAAAATTCTCGCATTCGTTAAGTGCTGCTGCTACTTGTGTTATGTTGGATGCCTTTATAATGTCGTTATATTTACAGTCCTTTTGCATGTTGTTTTATTGTTGTGTTTTTTCCTTATTTTCTTGTTTGCTGCTGCTTTATTCTTATTGCTGCTGTTGTTGTTTTTGCGTTCCCTACTTTATTCATTCAAAAGTGTTTTTCTTTACTCACTCATATTATATTGTTATTGTAGTTGTTATTTTGTTTTTTATTTTATTTTAGCTCATGCTGCCTTTATTATGCCTTGTACTGCTGCTTTTCCTGTATACTATATATCGCCCGAGTAGCTGCTAACTGTTAAATGCTCTTAAAGTGTGACGACTACAATCACGAATAACATTTACATTCATAATTCGTTTTTCTTGATTTTTTTGTTTTCTATTTCTCATATATAGAAGTTCGTCGTCATTCGTTTTTCTTGCTTTTCTCGTATAAACGTTACTCAGCAAATGTGTGATGTTATAAAATTATTAATATTTTGTCACTGCTATTTGTTTTTTGCAGAAAATGAAACCTAAAGAGAGAAAGAGAGTGAGCTAACATGAGAGTGAGAGAGTTTAAGTAGGAGTGAGTGTATAAAAGAGAATCCAACCACTTGTTTTAAAATTATTTCATTTTCTATGAAATTCTCTTAAATCAAAATTCCCATTTTTAATTCCACTTGCCAGATGTGTTAATTAACCCAAAATGGGTTAATATAATATGGATATATGCCTTAATGTCAATATTTCAAAATTTTGAATCCTAATCGTGGAGTAGTATATACAAGTAAGCTTAGTGTTAAAATCATTAAAGTTATTTACAAAAATGATCTATCAAATCATAATTTAATTGGTGCATTTCATGATACATTTATTGGTCAGAACATTTATCCATCCGTTTAATTCAATTTCAATCCAGATTTTCTGCAACCCAAAAATGCAAAATCGCTCTTAAACGATTTGCAATCATGTTATTGAGTTTCTAAAATAACAGTACTATTTTTAACTTTCATCCATCTGAAGGGAAAATCATCTAAAGCCACAGATGTAGGTCATTATGCAGTGGAGCCACCGGATGTAAATGGGGTTGCAATACAAAAATTTCACACAGGATCTACTAATGCGTAATTAGGCCATTGCTTACTTATACTTTCATAGAAACTTTACATCAGAATACTAAAAATATAACTAATTTTATGACTTATTTAATCGTCCTGTGTTATATTAAAGAAAAACTTTTATAGAATATATACGCTTGTAAGTTGTAAGTGTAATTGATCCAGCAAAACCGAATATAGTATTCATACTTTTTATAAAGGCAATTTTGAGATCTGCATTTATAGAAACATTCCACATAATGGAATATTATAAAACTAATTTGTGAGAAATTTCATTAAAATCAATTTTTATTTAGGGCTTTTGTGACCTTAATTCTCTATTCAGAGAGGAACTATTGTATGGGAACTAGGTAGAATAATGGACCCAATATCGCCAATTTCAAAAGGCATGTTCCTTGACACATGCAAAATTCCATTAACATATCTTTAAAACTGTGCCCTTCATTTTGTTTATAAAGTTTAGAACCTGCCAGACGGACAGATCATGAGTCGAACGGTATTTGCACAATCGCAAATGGTGGTGTAGAGTACAAATAGAAAAAATTTAAATTTGTTTATTATATAAAAGTGACAAACCGATTTCAGCTTTATTATTTGTTAATTTTATAAAATATTTTTGATGAATTTGAATTTAATTTAAGTGGCAACTTTGACATTAGCTCTTCCGTTCATAATTAAACCGTTATATATTATGCTCTCTCTCTCTATCGCTCTCTTTATTTCTTTTTTACTCTCTGCCTGTAATGAGGGTATTCAACAAGCCCATATGTTTTCTATATGTTGTAACAGATTTATTTTTGTTGTTTTAGTTATTATTTCTGTATAACTCAATACAACCGGTAATTGTTATATATTATACATACATACACACACACACACACACTTACATACATACTCTTACACATTTATTTCGTAATTGTATAACAAAATCTCTTCTCTAACGTTTGTTATACTCTATATTTGATAATTATAATTTTTCTGTATTAGAATGTATGATTGTATATGTATGAGTATCCTTTTTTATTATTATTCATTCTTTATTCTTATTCCTTATGCAAAGTAATGTTTATTTTTAGTTACACGAGTCCTTAAATTTAGTTTTGTTTTGTTCTTGTTTTTGTTTTTCTGTTTTTATTCTATAATTATTCTTATTATAACTATTTCATTTCATTTCATTTATTTTAGTTTTTTCCCACTTAAAGGTTCTCTTACTCTCTTTCGAAAGCAAAAAAATATTTAAGGTGTGTGTGGGTTTTTTCAAAATGTCTCTTACTCTCTTTTTTTTAGTGGTTGTTGTTTACCAAAAAATGACTAAAGATAATTTATAATATCGAAATAAAAAAATAGCTAAAAAATAATAATAACAAATAAGGATGTTAAAGTTGGTAAAGCCCGACTATGTTATACCCTAACCTAGAAGAAATTATAGACCCTAGAAGAAATTATGGCCCGACCCTCATATAATTTTGCACAAAGATTTTTGCTTATATTTATCTTAATTTCACCAATTGTTTTTGCAAAATTGGAAGGGTTTGTATGGAACATTTGGAAGGGGGTTTGTATGGGATTTATAATAATGGTCCGCCCTTTGCATTTTTTGACACATCGTTTTAGAATATAATTGTACCAAATTTCATTGATATATCTCAATAATTGCGACCTATAGACGGTTCACAACGTTTACAAGAACAGCCAGCCGGACAGGCAGACGGACGGATGGATGGACGGACGTACATTTTAAAGTCGAATCAGAAAATTATTTTAATTTAAACGGTATATATAGTTACATCATTTATTTTGCATGTAAAAAATATCAGCAGAAATGCATAAAACCTTAACCACCTCAACCAAAGTAAATGTCAGATTAAAGTCCTTCAAAGTGATATTTTTAAGGGGGGTTGTACAAAAAGTATCAAAAATAATGGACCGATCCTGTTAAAAGTTGGCACATCATTTAAGAATATAATAAGACTTATTTGTGCCAAATTTCGTTAAAATTTGTATATATTCAGTAATTTAAAACCCCATTCCGGAAGGAACATTTGTATGGGATCTAAATGAAATAATAAATCATCACCAATTTCAATATAATATCGGTCAAAGGCCAAAATAATGTCACTTCCCTAGTTACATCAAAATATCTCTGTGAGTAGCAAACTTAAACACAAACAACCACCACCCACCTATGATGGTGTAGGGTATAAAAATAAATATGACATTTCTTGGGAAAAAAATCATAATTCTCCTTAAATTACACAAATGATAAAAAATAAATAATAATAACAACAAATATGAAATAAAAAAAAAACAAAAACAAATGAAGGACAATTAGGAGTAAAAAAAGAGACGAGAAAGAAGATAATTAAAACATGTTATTGTTTGTTTACATAAGATCCTGTTTCAGGTTTTTATATCCTACACTACCATAGGTGATTGTGGTATTATGCGTTGTGCAAAAATTGTAACGGTAAGAAAAATTGTGTTACCCCCTTTTAAGTATACCTTTCGATTCAGAATCACTTTCCAAGTCGATTTAATAATGGACGGAGGGACAGTTCGCTGATAAACATTGTGAACAAAACGCTGACCGCTGTTTTAAAGATATTCGGCATTTGCCATTATTTTGTCCCAGCGACGATGCCTATTGAAATTGGTTATGATGGATCTATTATTTCACCCAGCCCCCATACAAATGTTCCTATCAGAATGAAGATTTAAGGTCACAAAAGAAATAGATATAAAGCGATTTTAATGAAATTTGGCACAACGAAGGGCTCAAATATTACATGTACAGTGGTATTGTAATGTGAGAAATTTTACGAGGGTCGGCCCATAATTACTTCTAGCTCCCATATAACGTGGTTCATTATTTTTTCCTATCTCCAACTTATAGCCAACAATGTGGTGTTGGGTATTATATAGTCGATGTTGATTGACTATAACTTGTTACTTGTGCTTCTTTATTTTGTTATTTTTTACAAGGAATTTCGGTTGTTTTCATTTATTTTCTTCTTATTTTCAGAATAAAATTAATTTTATTTATTAAACAGTTAAAATAACAAAACTTTTGTTTTTTTCTTTTTATTTGTTTACATAATTAAAAATCATAAATAAATTTGACTTATTATATTTATGTTTATATGACAGCTATACACTGGTACATATTGCTATAAAAGCAACTTTAACACTATTGCCATCACACAACAGAAAGAATTTAAGAGATATTCAAGTCTAAATAAATTATTACCCTACATTGGCGGGCTTAATTTTTTTTCAACATGTCCCATTAATATTTTTATACCACCTTCTGTTACTTTGTTTGAAAAAGGAGTTTACATCCGTTTTAATTCTCTTTTTACAAGAGCCCAATATTTCTCTTTCCTCTGGCCTTAGTTTTCGGGCAGTTTGTAGAATTTGCCTTTATTGGTACAAATACCACATAACTTTTTTATACCATGCAAGGGCTTGTTGACCATAGTGACTAGATGGCAAGTCAGTCCAAAAATAAGTGGACACATTATGAAGCCTTATGAATAGAAGCAACCTTTTTAATAAACATTTCTAAATGGAAATTCCGGTTATTATATAACCGTTATAACAAGCGATTGGCTTCTTTTGTATATATAACTGCATACTGCTTGACATATCAAGAATTGTTTGAGAAATTGTGACAGCTTTTAGGTTCTAAACTTCTTCTTAACATTTCCTTGAACATCAGAAATATAAAATTATTGACCAGGAAGATATAAAAATCTAAAAGAATATATGTTTCGTCATTTGTTATGCAACAAACATATTTTTTAGAAAACTTGACTTCAATTTCCGTCCTACGGAAAAATACAATTTTTCAGGAACTTTTTAAGTCTTGAGTTAACAGGGCTGCTTTGACCAGAGACACACTATGTTACGATGGACCTTTCCTAAATTGCTTTAAATTTTTCATGTGGATTTGGGCAGATATTTAATTAAAACATCATCATACCTGTGATATTAATGTGCTTGAAGTCCCAATACGAGAGAACATTTATATTCTTAATGTGTTTCAATGTGGCAAATTTAATTTAACATTGCGAACTGTAGGGTGTTCTTAAGTTGGACAGACACTCTTTAGTTGTATCAGATAGTACTTCTGAATGGATATTGATACTTTAAGGTGAGCATATCATTTTTCCTCTGCATTACAAACATCTACACAAACACATTTCACGCCAAAAACCTGTGGTGGTGTAGGGTCTAATAAGCATATCTTAAGCAGACAGAAATCTTAGAATCAATTTTATCGACAATTGCTCCATAAAATCTCAATGCCCACATCATTGTATGGGGTTTACATTAACCCAGTTTTAACCGGTTTCATTTCATTATTGCACAAATGTTTAATTTGTGACCCATATTTTCATAATTATATGAAATTTGAAACCTAATTACTTCACATTACGAAACTCAAGTTGCTTCATTAAATCTACAAATATTTTCATTGAATTTCATTCGAACGTACAACAAATGAAAATATTAGAATTTCATCATTTTTTCTCCTCACAAATAATTGTTGACACGCAATACAAACAACAAGTAAATATGGCGAGTAAATATATATGAAAATATGTTAATAATATATATGATATTTATTTTCTAGGGTGATCGATTCTTCGGCATTTTTAGGAACCGTTAATCGGAAAATGCAATTTAATATAAACCGATTTCAGTTTCGGTTTTTTAATAATAACCGGTTTTTCAGCAAAATATTAAAAACAGTTTAAAACCAGCAAAATTCGGTCGTCTACAAAAATAGAAGTTATAGACCGATATCTGAGAGAACCTCAAATTTAAAACAAAAATGTTCGTCAAATTTTCAAAAACTATTTATAAGTTTAAATTTAAATTTAATTATGATAAAAAGCTAAATACTTTCCATTACTTTTTCTGGAATCACAAAAATCGGATAAGTAGTCTTAAATATGAAATATGAAAAATGTTATTATTTACGTGTAAGGTGAGTTCAACTGTATGTGTATACCTTAATGTTGTTAAAACTTCATACATATATACATGAGATCTCTCCCTTGTGAGACACAATTACTTCAGTATCTGAGCAATGTCGCTTCGGAGTACATGCATCAAAAATTGGGTTTCTTTCGAATGACTTTTGTACTTATCTTAATCATCATTGCCACTGCCCTTTGTTTAGTGCTTTTTTTGGAAGTGGCTCGTTACAATCTCTGACAGATTTGGCAACTGCTGATGGGGGAGATATTTGCGGCTTTATATAAGGTTTGGTGATGTTAATGCTCACTAGACTTCTTCACAGTTTATATGGTGTTAAAGGCTGGATAAACCTAACAGCAACTATCAATACCTCTCTTCTCTATAACATGAGTTTCGTTCAATTTATTTTTCGAACCTCTAACTCTAAACTTCTAACCTCATTTCTACACTTTCCTTTCCTTATCATTTGAAAGAAAATATGAATAAACTTTAGAGTATTCAAAAATAAAGTTTTTAATACATTCTTCGATAAACAAAATGTGAGCTTTTTATAAAAACCGAAACCGGTTATAACCGGTTATTAAAACCATGCCGATCACCCTAATATTTACATACATGTATATTTTAACATAAATGTATTTTCAATTACTATTTTCATTATTCTGCTATGCCGAATTTTAAATACCATTCACCACAAATGCGTGTGAAGTAAATACGTTATGTTTCGTACTAACACATATACTAATACACTCACTCAGACATATACAATATATAAAAGTTTTTCTTTAATATAACAAACTAACACTTAATGAGTCATAATATTAGTTATATTTTGGCTATAATTTTCTACTGAACCGATTTCAATGATTTCTGGTAGACTGACACACAGGCAGATAGACAGACAGACGGAATCGACCAGATTCGATTGATGCAAATATAATACATTATGGTATCTGAGGTGATTTCTTCTTAGCATTACACACGAAAGGACAAAGTAAATATATTCTCTTCACCACTTATGGTGATGGAGGGTATAAAAGTACCTCACTTTCTGTGCACTTGTATGAATTATGTAACAAATTCAAGTATCGTAAACAAATCAAAACTGATTTCTATCAATTTTTTTCTTTTTCCAAAAAAAAATTTAATCAAAAAAAATGTCACACAAAAATATTCATTGAAAATATGAACAAGAAATTTATAGGAAAAATATATTATTTTTAAGAGGAAATTAAAGTCTAATAGATGTGTATGTGTGTGTGTGTGTGCAAATATGTAAATTATACAAAACTTACACATGTATTTTATAAATAAAATAATAAAAACAAGATACGCAATAATCGAAAAAAGGACAATAAAATAATAAGTAAACGAACGAAAAAAAAAAAAACGTAAATGTATAGATTTTCATTCATATATTTGTGTAAATACGTAAAATTACTCATACAAATATATTGTTTTACAATATATGTATGTATACACATGTAAATACATACATACCTACCTACATGTATGTATTGGTTATATTTTCTGTGTACTGAAAAACAAAATATTATTGTCTCTTTATAAAGTGAGTCAGTGAGTGAATGAATGAGTGAGTAATTGTATTTGTGTGTATGTGTCATAGCTATTTTTTGTATCTCTATGAATGTGTAACTTACTCACCTTTCATTGTTGAGTTATATATTTTCACATATACATTCATATAAATATAGCAACACATGTACATTTACATGTATATTCACACATACGAGGGGGATATTAAAATTTCTTTGAATGTTTTACTTAAAAATCCTGACCTGTTTTGGAAATAATTCTGTCACTTTGAATAAATTATATTATTTATTACCCTCCACTACCGTTTGTAACACCACGAAGGAATCATCTAGGACCTCATGAAGTATATATAAGGAGTGAGATCGAACAATTCTCAAAATACTTATATGTTAATAAATAAAATATTATTACAATTTACAAAAATAAAAGAAGTAAGAATGTTACAGTCGATCAAGCCCGACTATGTTAAACCCTACAACACAACGTTAGTTATAATTAGTAGTTATGAAAATGTAATGAACGACCCTCGTATAATTTTTCTATTTATTTAATATTATTGTGAAACTAACATTTATGTGAATTAATGCGTATTAAACTAAATTTTTGTAGGGGATCAAATGGGAGCTACATAAAATTTTGGACCGACCCTTGCCTTGGCTTATATTTTCTTAATTTGCTTAATTTGCCTTTCAAAATATTTAGAATGGGGCTTTTATTGACCGACCATCGCATAATTTGCCACATCAGTTTAGAATATCAAATTACTAATTTTCTTTATATTCACTTCATATTTAGGACTTTATGAGCATTAAACCTCATTCAGGGAGGACATTTGTATGTTTCAATAGGTCCTTGGGTCAAAATAATAATATGAACCAAAGTTCATCAAGATAACTCAACAAATGCGACCTGTAAGGTGTTCACAACCTTTACATGACCGAACGGACATCATAAAATTGACTTAAAAAGTGATTCTAAGTCGAACAGTATACTTGAGATTGGGTGTAACGCCATTTTGCTGTATGTAACAAACATCAGCATAAAGGCATAAAACACCAAATACCTACGGTGGTGCAGATTATAAATATTTTTATAGTTTTATTCTCTAGTGATGAAATTTTGAACCTTTTTCGGAAACAATTCCATTTATGTTTTTATACTGCATTCTGTCACTTTCGAAAATGTGATCCATTTCCCTTTAAAATGTATCACACACACTTTTTTGACAACATTTTGGGTCTTTCAATTCTCTTTTAAAAAGAACCCATTAACTCTTAACTGGATTGAGCTCCGGATAGTTTGGACTATTTGCGTCTATTGGTAAAATTTCACATTATTGTTCTTGTTCCATTCTAGGTTTTATTTACCATAGTAAAGGGATGATTTGAAAATATTCGAGATGTCTGTCTGGTTAGGGCCGTAGTCGGTGTCCTCGTAAATTTGAACACCTCGGGTGTATTGATTTTTTGAAAATTCGCACAAATTAATTTGAGAACTAAGAAAAGTAAATCTTTGAAAATCTCTACAAATTCGCTATATAAATTGAAATTCAAAAAATATTGTTGTCATAACCATGCAAATATATGAATCCATTAAAAATTATATTAATCTGAAATTGGAACTTTGATAAAAGTAGTTTCTTCAACTTCTTTTTTAGAAATAGCATTACTTATTTACTATTAAACAAATTTTTTTTCGTTCTGAACAGGGACTATGCTATTTGCCACTTGGTCATATATGGTCCAATATTTTGGGTAGCTCCCATACAAATGTGTTCTAAATCCTCCCATACAATACTTCTTCCAATATATCGCTTTGAAGGACATTAATATCACATATAATTTAGTACTGTAAAAATAATTGAACAAATTAAGATAAATATAATCTAAAATCTATTTTTGAAATTATACGAAGGTCGGTCCAACATTTCTTCAAGCCCCGATATAAACCTCAGAAAAAAATTCTTCCAAATTATATCGGAGTCCTTCATAAACTCTTCGTAAAAGCCTTTTACAGCCAACAATGTGGTATATTTAATTGCTTCATATTCCAAAAATATCTTTCAGACTACCCTCGTGTTATCAAAATACACAAGCTGTAAAAATTTTTAGCGTCAATGAAAAATAGCTACAAAGGTGCCACCAAAAATACTTGTTTTTGTTTTTATTTTTGATATATATTTTCTTACTTCTTATTTTTTCCTACTCATCACCATCATCATCAGCGTTATTTTCATGTTGTTATTGCTATTCTACTCTCACCTCGTCCTTCGCTCTGCTACAGGTCTTATACGGCAAACACTTCATCTCTCACTTAACTTCCTTTTGGAGAATTTTCTTTTTTCTTTTCGTTTTCAACACAAAAACATGTTTCATTATAAAATCAGAGACTTTGTGACGACATAGTAACACTTTTTCAATTGTATAAAGGATGTGGAAGATGATGATGATGATTAAGCTGCTGCTGCTGCTGCTCCTGATGATGATGATGATGCTGATGTTTTTATTGTTGCTATTTGCCACTACAAACAACAATTGTGTTTATTTTCAACTCCTCTTTAAAGAAAAAAATAAAAATAAAAGAAAAACAACAACAGCACTTTATTGGCATCCAATACTGGCAGCAATAACAACAGCTCCACCACCATCAGCAAGAGTAGCAGCAATTCTAGAATTAAAATAACAAAACAAAATCAAAAAGGACGAATATTAACATCAATACTAATGCAGCAGCAACTTTTAGCAGCATTATATGTATACTATACATACCCCAAAAAAATATCAACAACAACAATAAAATTTGTTCTCCATCATACCTTTAACATATGAGACCAAAAACAACACCAACACCATTGCCATCACCACCTTCACCAACACCATGACATGTTATGTGATATGAGAAAGTTGTAGTAATGTTAACAGTAGTATAGAGTCTTGTATATAACTTTTGATCCCATTGACTATGTGGAAATATGATATTGGAACTTTATCCACATTTTCCTATGAATCAATCGTTTTAGTCTCATTCTCTATTTATTGTCTGTTTATTCTTTAGTTTGCTTCATTTTTGTTCTTGTTTTCCTTCTTATATTTTTGGTTGAGCTCCAAAATAAAAAAGCAGCAACAATAATAACAACAACAACAAAATGAAATGGAAAACCAAAATTTTCTACAGAATGAATTTTATACGATTTTCATTGCGTAGGTGTTTGACATCTGCAAAATTTAAGGGGTAAAGTTCCATCTAATCTGCAATCAAATACGAATCTAAAAAAGATAATGAAAATTTTAGAAAATAAAAATAAAGTAAAGGAAGAGTAAAAAAGAGTGTTAAGTAGAAGAGAAATTATTTTGAAGTGTTAAAGAGTTTAGGAAAAATAATTGCGACACTCATGAAAACAAAAAGAAAATTAAATTCTTAAAATACCATGATTTTATCTCCAAATAGGAGATTTTAGTCCAACAGACAGACTTAATTCTAGGAATCCTTGAAGAAAAGATTTTTGGATATAATAACATTAAAAATATTTTAATAAAATTTAATCTAGTTATAGCTGAGGTAGTTTCCAGTTGTTTTGGAAGATAACAGATGTTCAGCTGGTCTGGGAGAAAGTGGGTGGCCCTCTAAAGTTGGAAATCTCGGGTATGTGACAATTATTCGATTATAAAATTGAACTTCTGATCAGATCCTTCTTATTTTTTCTTTCTCAAAATAGTTCTAAGGAAAATGAGTCTTAATTAAAATTGTATAGTCTCGTGGCAACAATAAGCACACAGGCCTTATCCAAAGTTTGTAATTTTTAGAAAAAATGCTTGTTATGTCTTATTTTTTTTAAATATTGTGGGCCAAATATGGACCCGTAAATTTTTAAAAATTTAAAGCAGACTCTCTCTAATACTGCTTAAAGAACCATGTAAAAATATGGATCCATTTAAAAGTTTTAATAAATGTGAAAATAAAACTTTAACAAATTCCAATTTTCTTATTTCTTTCAAGAAGGTGGCAGCGTTTATTTAATGATGAAATTGTCATTTTGTTCAGAACTTTATAATTGAAGCTCATTGCTTTGGGACAAGCCCAATCAAAAATTGTCAGTTATGAGAAAAAATGGATTTGTTTTTTCTACGTTTTTTTTACTTTGCAATTACAAATTATGATTGTGATACAACCATAGTATGGTCGTTAACATGAATGTGCCTAGTTGGTTATGGCTCAACCGTACTTCTGTCACAAACCTAATATGTTGCTTCTTTGAAATGGTTAGCACAATTTCTTGTAGGGGCCACTAGAGACTATAGAAAGGTTTCAAAATTTGTGAATTGACCAAGAAAAAAATTCCATAAGGTTTAAAATACCGATTTTGAGGGCCCACCACTCACTTCCAGGACCGTCTATGGGATCCTTATTTACGGAGTTATAAAACTAAGGTCGTCTGCTATTGGAACATTAAAATTTAATGTAACTCCGGCCAGCAGATCAATAGAAACGGATTCATTTCTAAATAAACTGTTTTAACCCCATCGTGCCATATAAAATTTTTATATTTATAATGACTGTATATTATGTAATGTATGTAACGCCAATAAAAAATCGTCTAAGACTCCAAGAAATATATACTTTTATTTTTCCATCAAATCGAAATCTGAATCGATTTAACTATGTCCATTTGTTGTTGTCACGCTCACATCCACAATAACGGAAAAAAGAGATTTGGTTTAAGTTGTTGTTATTGTTCTAAGAATTTTTATATTTAAAACCGGCAAATCGGTTTAATGGAAAGAAGTTATAGACCAATATCAGGAAAATCTCCTAAAACTGGAAAAATTATGAATAAACAGCTTTATGAGTTTTCATGAAATTCTCGCGAAGATATTACCTTTAGTAAGAAACGTTACACATTAAATTTTGAATAGTACACGGGGTAGGTATATCCCCCTTTACAAACGATATTTTTATTACCGCATAACTCTCAAATTTGGCACTCTCATAAACGAAATCTTCATTATGTTTCCACAATTATCTCTAAATCGAATTTGATAGAGGGTATTAAAAATTCGGCATAGCCGAAGAAAAATTTCAAATTGGAATTTTTATGGGTTTTGTGTTATGAAGTCCAAATTATTGGAGGTCTGGAAATAAAATATTATTGGATGATTGTAAACTCAGCGAGGTCTGTAAGACTGCATTTCATTCATTCATTTAAATATCTGGAATTTGATATTTTGAAGTATAAAAGTCAAAATGAAAGTTTTTTAAAATAGTTCAAGGGGATTTGGACCTTAGTCCTATAGCAAAAATTAAAAAAAAACCTTTTTATGTAAACTAACACTCTTTAGCATGGTGTAAGAATTTTGATATTATTCATGAGCCCAACAAACATATGCGTACTTTCAAAAGCCGGTAATAATTAAGTCTGCACAAACAGCTGGTCTCTAAAGAGAGAACCATGCAGACAAAGAGAGTTTTAGCCAAGAAAATCCCAAAAATGTTTCTTTCCAAAAAAACAGGTCCTACCACAAGTTAAAAACACGTTTTACACACAAAAACATAAACTTTTATGTAACGGAATTTTTCACTTACCGATATTAATGTTGTTGCAAATGTTTTGATTTCTCCGGAGTTTGCGCTCAGAGAGTAATTAAGGGGAATTGAAATACTCTTAAAACAAATACAAAAACAATGAATATGAAAGGAAATATGAGTATAGTATATATTATGTGAGCAGATGATAATGGAAACTCTTAGAAAATATTTTGTATTTTAACATTACCCTGGTCAGTGGGTGCGCCACAAGTATGACGCCTACGCATAATTGTGACGTAAGCATTAAAAGATATAAAATGTATAAAAGAAAAAAAAAGAATCATGAATATAATGTAAAAACTATATATGTGTATATAAGTATATGTGTGATTAAATATATATACATATATAAATATATAGATTTTTATAAATATATATTTTGTTGTATATTTATATTATTGTATTTTCTAATATAAATGTAGAGCTTGAAAATATCACTACAGCAAAATATATACAACAAACATACATATGTATGTAAGTGTATTGTCAACTAAAATAGAGTATACAATGGGGCGTTTTAAATTTACCAAACTGATTAATAGAACAGTTATCAATGATAAATATTCTCCAACATGTTAAGGTCGTTATATAGATATTAAATAATTATTTAAGACCCTCCAAAGTTTAGCTATAAGTTCGGACGATTTTGTCACATTCAAAATTTCATGAAATCTCTTTCATACATAAGAACTTTTATTCTAAAGCTTGTTTAAAAATATTAATACCTTTCACTTTTTATCAAATAAAACTCTATTCCATAAAAGGTCTTTTATGGATCCATATATCCACACTGTAGGATATTATAAACATATTTCAATACTTAAGTATGTTTCAGCTAAAGTCTATACATCAGATATGGGGCATTATCTTGGATCAACAATCAAAAATGTATCGTTTCTCCAATATAGAGCAATATTCACCGATATTCATGAATCAAATTTCAAAAAAAATTGTATAAATCAATAATTAAAGGCTTTATAAGCTTAAAATTCTATTTCAAACAGGAGCCTTATATGGGAACTAGATAGATGTATTAACCTGTATTTCTGAAATGCTTAAAGTTTTTTCTACACTTTTGACATTAAAAATTATTTAACTTGGGTTTTCTTTAAAGGAGATAAATCTTGTAGTTCTTACCTTTCATAGATATCAAACACTTGTGTGAGGAAGGATATAAATCAAACCTTAAATAGGCTTCCTCTAATAAAATTTAGCTATTTCCCATACATTTCTACGACAAATGAGCTCTGTTTACACAAATATCTCTTAAGATTCAAAGTCATTTCTGAAAATAAATTGGAAACCCTGTAGGATCAAGGTCAAAT